>CM060706.1:117770348-118358498 GCA_030686995.1 Artemisia argyi
TCCACTCCGTCTTTTGAATCTATCATCCCTGACTCTTCCGGTCCTTCTCTCACACTGGTTGAGGGAAGCGCCCCCGTTTTGGAAGATGTTGGTATTTCTCTCAATGATTCTATTTCGACTGAGATTGTTGAAGATAAGCCGTCAGAACCTTTGGAGCCCGAGCTCAAGGAAGCTTTACCCAACTTTGAAAAATATATTTTTGATACGGCATAGGAGTGCGATTTACCTCCGATTGATAATTCGATTGATCATGATGAGATGTTCTCCGATTCTGACGATGATGATTCTTTATCTTATGGAGACATCGAATATGTTGAAGAAGTACCTTTTGAGCTCGTCAGCTCAGAAGAAGAGAATGATGAAGATATTGAAACGGAAATCCAAGATGAAGCTCTTCGTGAAAAATTATTTAATATCAATCTTCTCATTTCTAAAATCGAGGCATTGAAAGATCCTCCAACTTATTCTCCTATCCCCGTTACGGATAGTGATTTCTTACCCGAGCTTGAAATTTTTTGATTTGAAGAGACGAGTAGTGGCAGTCCCACTATTCATGCTGATATCTCTCTTCCGGATTATGAGCGTTTTGATTTTGAGATCGATTCTGAGCTTATTTTGAGTGCTATTTCCGATAATCCGTCACGTAACCCTATTTTAGAGGATGCCGATCTATTTCTTGCTGTGGATGACTCGATACCACCGGGTATTGAGAATGATGAGAATGACATTCGAAGAAATATTCTTTCCGATTTACCTTCTTCTCGTCCGCCCGCGAAACCACCCGATGTAGATTGTGAATCCGATACGAATGAAGTTATTATTGGAGTGGTGGACGAGACTTATGATCTTGATGATCCCGTGTTTGATATTTTACCTACCCAATCCAACAATGATTCTGATGATGTTTATGCTTTTACCATCCGTGTGTTTCACCCGTTCTTTACTTATCCCTTCATTTCTTCACCTTTCCACTCCACCGGGAGTGAGGATATCGTCTTTGACCCCGGCATCTCCATCTTTTGTGCTGGGTGTCCGTTCCATCTGCTCTCCCCAAGGTCAACTTAATTCAGGGATCGAGTCAAGCTCATGTGATTCGGAAATAAAAAACAAAGCGCTTCGTGGGTGGCAACCCATGCTTATCCAATTTCATCTTTTTACTTTCTATTTTTCTAACAAATAACGTGAGGAGGGGGTGCCTCTTCTACTCTTGTGTTCCGTGGTTGTTTGTGATGTTTGTTCAGGATTGTCCGCGATTTATGATGACTCTCGTGCTCATTATCTTCTCTCCGCTCGAGTTTCATTCATCAATGCTTATGGGAAATCCTATATCCATGAATCTTATCGACTAACGTTTTCTTTGGCATAATTAATAAACGGCCTAGAATTTTGTTATGATTGTCTTAACCCGTAAAACATTAAGGACAATGTTTCATTCTAGTCTGGGGGAGGGTGAATCTTCGATTTGATTTTTGACCTTGCATTTTTCACAATGTCGTGCACTCTTGCAACTCCGTTTTTCCACCAAAAATAAGAAAAATGAAAAAATTGAAAAATTTCAAAAAATTTGATGAAAAAGTACAAAAAAAAAAAAAAAAAAAAAAAAGAAAAAAAGAAAAGTTGTGTAAAATTTGTACAAAAATATAATAAAGTTTGAATAAGTGTTTTGACACCTTGTTGACTTTCTTGCTGGCGAGAGTATGAATAAATATTTTGACTTGACCGGGCGTGTTGAGCCCTAGCTTGTTCCCTTAACCAATGATAATCACATAAGCTTGTGCTAGTCTTGTACACAAGGAGCTATAAAATGCGAATTCTTTCTTAAGAATTTGCAAGTTCTCGTACTTGACCTTATACATGCACAACCTAAAAGCTTTCGCTAGTCTTTTACATCAGGAGCTAGAAAACGCGAATTCTTCTTTTAGAATTTGCAAGTTTTCGTATCTGACTTTATATATGCGTGGCTGATTATCGGCTACATATTCGCTGGTTTCATTATTTGGAATCTTAAATTGCGAAGAGCGAGAAATGATAGAGTTTATTTAGAAGTTAGATGCTAAACGTGGAGAAGTGGTTCTCTTTAGAGCTTATGAGAGGTATTTGTGGCTTTTTACTCCCATCAGATACGTCACCCATATAAAATAGATATTCTAGGTTAATTAGTGGTATTTCGGTTTAAATAATATTTACTTCTTTATTTTCTTAAGAGAATTTTTGCTTTAGAAGTTGGGTACATATCAAGGAACATAAAAAATAAGAGCAAAAAGTAAAAAAAATCAAAAGTCAAAAGTTGATTATCTATGTGGTTTTGGAGCTACCCGATAAGCTTCCATTGATGTTGAGAAAAAAGTCAAGAAAGAAAAAAAGTGAAAAGTATGAAAAAATATGAGAAAAATGAAAAAAGTGAAAAATGAAAAAATTGAAAGTTGAAAGTTATGATGAATAAGAGCTTATGTATAAATAAGTTGTTGGCGCGTGAGGTGCATGTTTTTTATTAGTAATCAATCACATAAGGTGCACGTGTAGTACTCCGCAACTTATATCTATGATGTTGTATGTACCAAAATTCCTTGATGTGGACCGAATTTCTATTGTAGTGGTTCTTAAGAGGAAAATGAATAACTACATATCGTTTAAACTTAGGTGTCACTATCGGATTAAAAAGTATTGAAACGAGAAAATATGAAGCAATTCATTTCTCAACAAAAATAAAATATTGAGATACAAAAAACTTAGGACATGGGAGTAAGAAGTTTCCACAAGTAACTTTTATGAGTAGTGTTAGCATCTAATTTGTAGATAAACTGTGATCTCGTTTGTAAGCTTAGTTTGGGGACTCGTGAAAAATCGAGGATGACGATTTTTATCCGTATGGTCGCTTCTTAATAGAAGTGTTTCTACTCGTTGACCCTAATAATTATTGCAAAAATAATGAAAGTTCAACAAACCGTCACAATAATGAAGTATGAAAAGTACAAAAATAGAAGTGAAAGTGGAATAAAGGAATAAAGGAAAAATTTTAGAAAACGGAGCGTTTACGGGAATAAATGATTTTATAATTTCTTTCAAACCTCCTTGCTACTTTATAAAGTTAGTAGGAAGAGTTATAAAATTATTTATCCCAAAAGCGTGAATTGATCACATTGCGTGAGGACACAGCAATACCTTAGTCGGGGGGATTTTGGTGAGTGCTTATTCACTCACTATTTTATGGCCAAATACCGACCTAAATAGACTATTTTGCTAACAAAATGCCAAAGAAACATGTGTTTTGATGTTGTGAACATGCAGGTACGGATTTATCACAAAATGACGAAAAATCAATGATAAAACAACAACACGAGCACGAGAGTGGGAGACGGTCAAAAAGTCAAAGTTGGGATTCAAAAGTCAACTTCAGTCCTTCATTATTTCAAGATTGGCAGAATTGGCCCCTGAGTTATATTTTGAGAAAGTGACAAAATCAGCCCTTAAAGTTTCGGGAAACTACACAATTGGTCCTTGGATTTCATATTACCAAAATCTGAAAACAATACAAGTCCAAATGCTTTGATCCAATAATACCTCAAAAGCCCAAGTCCAAAAATCCCCTACCCGAGCCCAGCAATACACGGTCAAATAGTCAAAAGGATAAAATAAAAATACTTACCGCGCCTCTTTTTCCCCCAAATTCCCTTGAACCCAGAAATCCCAAGCACACCATGAACCCTAGATATCAAGCCAGGGTCAATTGGCTCACACCACTCCACTCAACCATCATTAGCTCATGATTGGTACTTCTAGAAGCTTATCCCACGTGCCAGAGCACATGTCAGAGAAATTGATAGATGCAAAGAGGGACACTTGGCTGCTAATCATTGGTCAAGTCGCGTCATTGGATTCTGCTTCTAGATAAGCGCTGACAATTCAGAGAGTGATGTATACGAATGGGACAGATGGAGGCATTCTATTTGGTAAGCCACGTCCTAAATCCTGATCCAAGGGTTGCGGTTAAATTAAAGAAGCACAAAGCAATCCAAGGGTGATAAGATGATGAGAGAAAGCATAAATGAGCACTAGGATCGCCAGCATGGACTTTCACCTCACTCCTCACTCCTCGGTTATAAATAAGCCCTCATTTTAGCTCATTTGATGTAATTTTTAGCTTATTGTTATGCTGTCAAAATTCCAATAGATTGTATTTAGTTTAGATAATGTAATTTTCTTATAAAGTTTTCAATAAAAGTTTGAGTTTACCTTCTTATATTTTAGCTTATTAATTACTTTTAATTGCTTATTCAGTTTCAATTTAGCTTATATCTAGCTTATTATCACTTAATCTCAGCTTATTTTCTATTAGTAAATCTAATTGTTTACAAAATTAGCTTAATCAACTTTTCTTTTCAATTCAGTTAATAAGTCTTCAAATAAAGAAAATAAATAAAAAAAATTCAAAAAAATTATAAAAAATAAATAAAAATGTTTCAAATCAGTTGTTTAGGTCAGAAATAAGCTGATTCAGCTTATAAATAGATTGTTCAAGCTTAATTAGCCTGTTGAGAACTTGTTACTGTTTCATCAAAAGTGTGTTTGAACCTGAGTTGCTGAGGGTGATAATTGGATAAGCTTGGTCAGATAGGGAAGGACCTGCCTATCCTAGAGATAGGCAAGCGTAGTGAGTCCCCCTCTGTTCATGCTGAGGGGGAGTTGATTGGTGAAAACTTTGTTCATTGATTACTATTAGCAGTTCAAATTGATTATAGCTTCTAGTTGAATATCTGTTTCTAGAATTTAGTTGTAGAGTTGATTGATTGTTTCAGCTTATTGTAGTTAAGGAATATTGTTGTTGTTGAGGTATTGATTTAGAGTTAACTGATATACTAGTTGCTATTGTATTGTTAGTTTTGGATTATTCATCTGTCTCATTTGATAGCTTTGATCTGAGTAGTGTAGCTTCATATTGAGCATCTGTTTGTAGTTCTGCATAAGCTTAGATTATCTTAGTATCTGTCATAAGTGTAGATCTGATTGAGATTGATTGTTGTGGTGGATCTGTGTGAACTTTATATTGGAATTGCAGTTTAGTAATCTGTGGTTAGACTAATGGATTTGTAGCATTTCTGTCACAACAGGAGTGTTTGGATCAGCTTATTTCTGAGTGATTTGGTTATTGATTAATTGATTTGACTGCACACTTTGGTCTAGTTAGTATAATCTTAGATATATTTAGCCTAAAATTAGTAATTACTTCATTAAAAGTCAAATTAGCTTAATAACTTTTTAACTGTCAGATATAATAGAATTTAGATAGCATAATCATCACTTTAGTTGCATAAGTAGTCTAGATAGTATATTTCAGATCAATATTAGCATATTTCTATTTCAGTAGTCATTTAGATCATAGCTTATCTCAATTAAGTCAAACTTAGGTGGTAATATCAAAAAGTCAAAAAATATTGGAACTCAGTTTTTGTCACAACTTTGAGATCAATTGTAGGATTAAATACTCATTAGAAATATCTTTGAATTGTTGATTTTAAAAGTTTGGCAGTTAGAGAACAATAATCAAGAAGAAAATTCTAATTTGAAACTTATTTGCTTATCGGAAAATAGATCATAAGTTGTCTGTTTTGAACCTAAATTCCCCTGAGCATCAGTTCTTGTCAGACTTCTAGGTATCATTTTAGACAGGTTTAATGGATTAGAGATCCAATCTCTTTGTTGATTTGTAACCTCAATATTTTCTAAAAAAGTTGGTCAAGGGGATTCGAACCCCTGAACAAGCCCACCCCATCAGACACAAGTAATAACCCCTACCATCTGTGCTAGCACTTGTTTCTTGTTTAAGCTTTCTTTTATTGTAAATTTAACATAGTATTAGTTAGGTAGCTTATTTACATTTCAGATTTTAGAGTGCTAATTTCACTGCTTATTAGGTCCCTCTTCTACTTCTAATATTTTTCCTAGCTTAGTATTTAGATAACTTAATTTCCAAAAAAAATTCAGAATTTTTCCGTTTAGTTTTCTATTTTTAAATCATTTAATTAGTTTAAATAGTATTATATTCATAGAAAATAGAAAAATGTTTAGAAAAATAAAATTGTTTTTCTCAAAATTTTCTTTTGTCATTTAGAATGTGGGAAAATTAGTTTCACACCCATAGGACTAGTGTAGCATTAATTTCACTTTTTACTTCGCGCATTTACGTTTTTCTTTAATTAACTTTTACGTTTTTAAACTTAGTTTACGTTTTAGGTTTCCCGCATTCCCTAGCTTCCTATTATTGTTCCCGTAGAATTTTAAGTAGTTTTTAAGTTTTAATTTTCATTCCTTGTTTTAATTCACGTTTTAGTTGCGTTCATTTAATTCCTCGTTCGTTATTCGTTAATTTCCCGTAGTTGTAAAGTTCGATAACACCAAATAATCAAAACCATTCCATACAAGCATTTTAATCT
Source organism: Artemisia argyi (assembly GCA_030686995.1). NCBI lineage: Eukaryota > Viridiplantae > Streptophyta > Magnoliopsida > Asterales > Asteraceae > Artemisia > Artemisia argyi. The sequence goes on from CM060706.1 coordinate 117,776,780, forward strand.
CCAAATCTCACACGATATTGTCCATTCACACCTCGTTGGGACACGACCCGGGTAATCACTTACCTGGTATCACAAATATATATTGTATTCACGAGTTTTGGCAACTTAACCTTTTCCTAAAGGTTAATTAGTAAATTCCACTCACGTTTACTTTGTGTATATTTTTGGTACGCACTCAAAAACGCGTATCAAATTTGGCGCCGCTGCCGGGGAGGTTGTGTTGCGACAATATCGTTACGATTTTAATGATTAGTGACTTGTATAACCTTTGTCAAGAAGTTATCGTTTTCAAAAAAGTATAAAACACAAAAATATTTTCCTTTTCTCTTGTATATATATCTATCATATAAAAAATACAAAAACAATTTTCCGTTTTTCTTGTTAAATAAAAGAAACATAAAAAAACAACCACCGAAAACCAAGGCAGAACACCTACCAACTTGGGGTGTGAACATTAATAAGTTCCCAAACAAAAGATTAAAACTTGTCATTGTATCCTTGTGAGTGGTGTACCTTTTCTAAAGAAGCATTCATTCGTGATTATTGGTTTAAGTTCCTTGTCTCGGTCTCGTTTTTGAGTTGTTTTTCGAAAAAACCAAAAATATTTTCCTTATTTGTTTTTACAAAATGTATTTCGAAAACCCAAAAATATTCTTCTTTACCCTCCATCCGTTTGATTCTACCTTCTTATACCTCTCTCATGTATAATTCTTATGGCGTCTCTCGGCTACACATGTTTTCATTGTAAAAGCCCGATTGAGAACGACTATCGTTGTTTCCGGTGTATTTGTGAGAAGTGTGGAAATAATTGTAGTAACAGATTTTGTATTGTGTGCAATTTGTTCTTAAATCAAAAGTCTCTCAATGATTCACCAAATTCTTCCAACTACCCTTCACAGCCCGAGATACATGCTATTAATGACAAACCATCAAGAATTGATCCTAACCTTTCACGATATACGGTTAAAAGTTTGTCAAGCAAACGTACAGAGCTTAGAGCAGTGACTAAAAAGAACGACTTGCCTAATCTTCACGTTTATCAAGAACAAAAACCAGAGACCATAACGGAAGTGGTGGAAATTCCTAGCTCTCAGAGCACACCACTTGTCCCACCTCCGGATTTTATTCCTTGTGTCGATTGTGGTGAGCCGCTTTTCGGTTTGCCATGTCGTTGGTGTACATGTGAACAATGTGGTAATGATATTCGAGACGGGAAGTTGTTTGTTTTGTAGTTCGAGGAATTCACACTACTAGAAAAAGGTCTATCCTTGACTCGCATTTTATGACGCACAAAAATATAATGACACACAAAATTGTAAGTCATAAAAAACTGTCATAAATTGTAAAATCTGAAGGCTAGACGACAGGCATTTTTGTGTGTCATAAAATTCGTGTCATATCTCAAATTTTTTTAAAAACACGGACCACAAAAGTTAGTTAATATGGAAGTCCAATGAACCTGGAAACACAAAACACAAACACAAACACAACTTTATCATCTCCATCTTTTATCTCTCTCTCACCTAAACCTAAACCTAGCCGCTGACCACCATAACCGGCTGCCGCCGTCACACCGCCGGCCACCATCTCACACCACCACCACCATATTAATCCTTGTCTTATCCCCTTTCATTTGGTATAACCCACACGCCCTAAATCCAACAAAAACACCCCTAACCCACAAGATTCGAGCCCCATCTTCATTGTTTTCTTTAGATCCGTGAGTTTTGAAGTTCGACAAGGTGAGTAGCATCATTTTGGCACCTTGGGTGCCTCGATGTAGTCATAAATCCATGGAAACCCGGATTGTTTTAAAGGGGTTTTGATATAAAATTTGTCTAAACTAATGGAAAACTCATTTTCATTAATAAAGATATGATTAAAATAAGTTTGGTATCCAAAGGGGTGTCGGTTTGTTGTGTCGACTGGAAACCGAGAGCCTAGGCTCTCGGCTTGAGATTGTTGTGAGCTTTTGAGGTTTTGTTGATACTTTTGATCGCAAGATGATGATAACTAGAATTCTCAGTTTAGTATCAAATGGATTTGATTAAGTTTTGAGTTGCAAAACTTGTAAGTTGTTGTGATGCTGTGACCCATGAGGTCCGTTTGTTTTGGGTTGATGCTCGGTCGAGTATACCCGTGGCCCTCGTGGTCTCGGGGTTGAACCTTGTGGCTCGTGAAGCTTAGCCGAGACCCAAGCTGAGATCATGGAGCATTGGATGGCGACACGTGAAAGTTTAGTCACTTTATAAGGGGAGGTTAGTGTTCGGGATTTCATTCGAAAGTCTTCATCTCTTTTTATAACAACGATCTTCGGACAATAGTGTATTAATTTTTGGGGAAAAAAGTATACTCCTTTATACGATTTCTGTCTTTGTAGGTTTGTATGACTTTTTCTATTGGCCAAAAAAGATTTTTGAAGAAATACTATTCCTGGTAGCCAATTATATATGTGCCCAGCTTTAATGGTGGAATGCATTTTGTTTTCACTTAGGTTGGGCTAACTTAAGAAATGAAGTTAGACATGCAAAGAACATGGAAGAGAACCCTCGATCGAGACGATAGATGCATTACTGATAATGGCAAAGAGGTATAACTGTATTTAATGACCCATTTGACTTTAACTGCTTTACTCTTTAGATATAAAAAAATGTAACATGAATCGACCCATTACAAATGAATTGGTTATAATAGTTTTTGGTTTCCCGACTTACCATATGTTATTTGAACCGTTACCCTACATAGTGGCCTGATCAGACCGTTTCTCACCAGCTATTTTTTTACAGTTGGGTTGAAGAATCTCCACGAAATTAAACTAGAAGACTTTGGAAAGTGATCGTGCTGCAAATCAAACTTCTGCTGGAAGTGCACTTTTTCAGCCAATCTGATTTGTATTTTTACATCTTCACTTGCTACATATTATACATGTTATATGGAGCACATGTCAATCCAATCCATATGCAGCATGTTGTTATGGAAGTGCAAAGCTGTTGCTTCACTTGATTTCTTTACTGTATCGTGATTTCAATTTGTTATGGAACTCCATACCTTTTGATTTACTTGATTCCTTTTGGTCTCCCTTTGTACAAGTGCGTTTTAGTATTATATGCAAGTGTACAATGATTTTTGAACGGAGCATTCCCGCAGCAACGCGCGGGCTCACCCACTCGTTTAATAGAAAATTAGGAACTGAAAAAAATTATTTAAAAAAAAATTAGGTTATGACTCGCAAAAAAGAAAGTCATAAAACGTGGTCATAAGTGCGCGTCATAGAGGGATGATGCACAAATGCGAGTCATGAAGCTTTATGACGGGTCCTTCCTTGACTCGCATTTGCGAGTCATAAGGCCTCTTCTTGACTCGCATTTGGAGTCAAGAATAGCTGCTTTTCTAGTAGTGTCATTTGTTTATGATCCTAATCAGAACTCATTCAACGACTCTTCAAATTTTTCCAACTACCCATCACATTCATACAAGCAAGAATCATATTATCCAAATCTCAATGATGCTTCGTATCAAAATACACCAAACTTTTCTTGTGAGTATTGTGGAGGCCCACACTTCAGTTCTGATTGTCAAACAAGGAATCCAATTCCTTGTAACAATAATGACTATTCGTGTCAAGACCAACCTCTAGAGTACCAAATGTTTCAAGCGACTCCTCAACAAACTGAACAAGATTTTTTTCTAAAGTCATTTAAAGAAATGAATGAGGAGTTGGCTAATATACCGTTTCATAATGCACCAAGTTCTTCTTGTGCATATTATGGGGGCCCTCATGATGATTTTCAATGTCAACCTTCCGGTTTTGACACATCCACACCCCCACAATCTCCACTCATTCCAAATTCTCGTGGGAAAACTATGGCAGAATTACTTGCTGAAGAACGAGATTCTGGAAAAAGCATAGAAGAATTACTGGCTGAGCAACTAGCAGCTAAAATACGTGACAATCTTCGCAATGCTGCTCTATTTGATGACGATGATGACAGTGATGATGATGAAGATAACATTGTTATTCAAAAAGATTCATCGAGTACATCAGTTGAAATCCCACCAATCCAAAAATCGCAGGGAGAAAAGAATACTAAGGAATTACTAGCAGAAGAACAAATAGAACTTGTACAATCCATGAATGCTAGTCCTTCTCAACTCCCTCAGTCTGTTGTTATCACACCCGAAGTTCACACCCACTCTCTGAGCATAAGGGATGAGCATCTTAGCACTGTTCCTGAAAAGGAATCGGACGAATTCATAAAGTCTAGTGTTAGGAACCTTGTCCCAATCCCAAGTGAGTCACATGGAATTTTTGATCATATGTGTGATTTTCCTTCCCCTCTTGAGTGTTCAAAAGATCATTTCGAGACTTTCTCCGATTTTAATGATGATTGTACATCTTATGGAGACATTGAATATGTTGAGGCATCACTTCCACATTCTGATGCTGATCCTCTTCTTGAGGAGTTCGCCGATGAACTCACTCACACCAATCCACTTCCATTGGGAAGTAATGATGGTCTCTTTGATTTCGAAGCCGATTTGGGAGAAATTGAAAATCTCTTATATCACGATCATTCACTCAATTCTTATCCCAACAGTCCAATAGAGAATGTTAATCACCTTGTTTCCGAGGCATTCAAAAAAACTTTCACTAATCCTCTGTTTGAATTCGAATCTGAATTCACTTTGATTTTCGATAATCCAATCTTTGATATTCAGAACGAGGATAGTGATGATTTCACAACAGAACAAGAGTTCAATGATTTACATCATGTGATTGATTCTCTTCACGAGGAGTTCTCTGGTGAACTCACTCATATCATGACTCCTCCGGAGTATGATTACTTGGATAACAAGAAAAACCATGATCGGGGGGAAAAGTTCTCAATCATGAGAATTGGTATTTTGATGACAAATTTTCCCACCCTCCCACCCAAGATGTTGTCCAAACCAAAGAGCTTAACCTATGAAATCCAAAATCAAAAAACTGAACTTGATCTTGAGGATGAAGATCTTGTCATGATTTTCTTTATTTTCTTCACCTACCTGGTGACTTCCTCTCTTCTTCACTCCTTCGGGAGTGAGGATACCATCTTTGACCCCGGCATCACCGCTTATAGTTTATACTATTTCAAGCCGGATGTATCTCATCGGTGTGGAACTTTCAAACACTTCAATGTTTATCCAAACATCTGGAATGAAAGTCCGATGAAGATTGTCTCTTCCACATGTTGCTTCCCCATGGACCAATGAATTCGGGGTCGAGTCAAGCTAGTGACTCGGTGAACAAAAACATTAGCATAACATGGGTTTTCACCCATATTTCAGTCTTCTTTCTTATTTCTAACACTAAGTGTGGGGGAGTTTCCTCTGCTGTTGTTTGCCATGTTTTGATTGCTCATGTTTTCAGGTTTCCATTGGATTGTGATGATTGACGCGCCTGTATTCAATCCAGCCACCCAATATACTATCCTTTTGCTAACGATTATCTAGGGATATCTTATAAAATCTTTTTGTGAAAAAAAAAAAGATTTTCTTCGCACGCTTAGCTTGTAATGTTTCCTTTTTACGTTCAAAGAGTCGGCATAATAGCCGGGACTTTGAATATTGAGGACAATATTCAATTCTAAGTGTGGGGGGGGGGGGGAATTCTGGCAAATTTGATCACACATGTACCTGTTAATGCCCTAGTACCCCAGTTTTGGCCAATTTTTTTTTAGTGGAAGTGCTTTGCACTAACACAAAAAATGGTTATCAGTCCACCATGTCTAACATAAGGACTGGCTAATCCAAGAGCAAACGGCTCTAGGTAAAGATATCTCAAATCCGTTTATGGCTAACAATTTGCCAAAAATTGTATGGTGTTCAACTCACCATATCTTTGATAGTGAAGAGTTGGCTAGCCCACAAGGTTATGGCTTGTGGTAAAGGCAGTGGAAAACCATAATTGGTAATCAACTCACCAAGACGATAATTTTAGAGTTGGCTAGTCCAAAAGCAAACGACTTTTGGTAAAGACAAATCAAATCCGTTGACAGCTGATGGTTTGCTCAAAATCATTTGGTTATCAATGTACCAAACTATCATACTAAAACATTGGCTACTCCAGAAGTAATGGCTTTTGGTAAAGAGACATCAAATCCATTAAATTTTCATAAAAGATTGCTAGGGACTAGCAATAGTTTAGTGTGGGGGATTGATGAGTGCTCAAACACTCATCATTTAGTACCCATATTTGACTAAAAAAAACCGACTAAAAACACACAAATACACCATATAATACTGCAAATATCCTTGGATTGTGTTTTTATGTGTTTCAGGTACAAAAGGATTGAAAACAGACGAAAACTGAGCAATGTTTGCATAATTGGCAGAAACAGTCCCTGAACTTTCAGAAAATGGCAAAATAAATCACCAAAAACCCTTTTTGTCAAAGCTTATTATTATTATTATTATTTTTTTTTTTATTTTTTTTTTTTATAACATCACTTTATTGAGAAACAAATAAGATTTTACAAGAAATTAGTGGGGAGCCGAGATACTAACTGAGCCCCCACACCTCTAGCTACAGCAAAACCAATCCTACTAAATATATGTGGAGCAGCACGTGCTCCAATGTCTTGGGTCATAGAGAATCGTCTAATGCGCTTTAATAAGGTCACTGCATCCTTTTCAAGTTCTCCAAAAGAAGAGAATGAAAAGGGGAGAAACCCATATCCGATGTCAGCACATTTAGCAGCGTACTTGACACGTTTACGTTGTGCAGCTTCAACAACCGCCCGACCGGGCGTAAAATCAACCATACACGAACGCGTCAAAGGTGACGATCCTGTAAGATCAACACAAACATCAAGGCCACCATCCCAAGAGTAAAGTAACATATCGGCCGGACGTAAGGTTTTGTCCCTCTCTCCACGAAGCCCAATATCCACCTCCTTACGAACTGAAACTCCAGACCGAGAACATATATCAACAAGAACATCACGCACAACGTTGTGCCGATGTTTAATACCAACTAAGCCTGCGCACGATACAGCATGATCTCCAAAAATATCTCCAGGAAAAACCTTAGAACAAGCTGAACATGGCATCTGGACAGTAAATAGAGGAACACCCAACCGATAACACAACACACATCGGTAAGTCCTGGCATTCATAGTTTGTCCCAATCCGGATATCGGTGTCACCCTAAGCCAATCTGACGTGTAATCCTCTTTTAAAGAATTCCATAAAGCCATCTCTCTAGAGGATAAATGGAAAGTGGATTCAACCGTTTGGGCAACACGTGCGAAATATATATCTGCCAATTTCTTCATAAGTTTGGGGGCAGCGATCTCACTAGGGTTACTCATAAGGTTAATATCCATATTCACATTAAAAGTACACAATGCATCATCAAAAGAGGGACCAGTAGACACAATACCAGAACTACGGAGAAGCTTAGTCTGTAAGCTGGCAGATTGAAGTCTAGAAGCAAGGAAGGCATAGTTCAAGACATCACCTGCAGAATACACCCCAAGTCCCCCGAGAGCAAAAGGTAGGGTGGCAAGTCTCCATTGCCAATCACCAAACCCAGGTCCAGAAGCAGTGACAATACGTTCCAAAGAAGAGCGGAGTGCTGCATCAAAAGAAACCTGAGCCCTCTCAAAGACCCGAGGAGGACATGTGCGCATGGAAAAATATAACTTGGAAATACCAGCACATGCACGCAGTAGCAACAACTCACACTGGGGATCATTAAGCTTAGCAACAGCATCCATAAGCTCAATAGTTTTAGCAACCCTTTTCATAACAAGCTTACTACTAAACTCAAAATCCACACTGGCGGGGCCCCCTAATAATTTAACACCATGCGAAGGTCGAGAAATATTAGGGGGAAAAACACCAACATACCTGCTCCTGGGGTCTTCCTTCGGCCAAAAAACCTCAGTTTTATCAACATTGAGGTGTAAACCACAACTAGGTCCATCCATCATAATCAACTCCAAAACCTTCCCCGCAACCAAAGTATCCCCAATAATCGTACCATCATCAAGATACCAAGCTTGAAGAGAAAGAGTGAAGGAGTCTCGAATCTTACATGCCAAGGGATGTAACACTAAAGCAAAAAGAAGAGGCCCAAGCGGATCACCTTGTTGCACCCCTTGGTGCGACCATAAAGTATGCTCACCATAATATAATCTAGCAGGACTGGAGTAACAGAATTCCACCCAACGCGAAATAGCCGGAACACGAAGGCGAACTTCTCGTAACATAACCGCCCGATCCACCATATTGAAAGCATTTTTAAAGTCCACCAACAACATAGATAAACCCACATCACCCCCACGGTCTTCAATCAAACGGTTCACAGCATGAAGGATTGCCTCCCCACCTCCCGAAACACCCACACCAAATTGCAAACCGTCAAAATAACCATCCAAAGAATGGCCAATCATAGAAGCACAAACCTTGGAGACTAAACGCCTCCAAACAGTCCCAACAGCGATAGGACGGATCCCCCCTCCTGGCTTAACCAAGGGCGTGAGAGGTGCACTAGCAACATACTCTCCCAACACCCTGGGGCATTTGCCCTCAAGAAAAAGGTTCACCACCTGGGTGATAGAAGCGACTGACTCATCGGAGATGGCAACAGCAGCACCGCTTAAACAATCCAAAAGATGTTGAGCACGCAAACCATCCCTTCCACAAGAAGTACCACGAGGGAAACTCTTAATCATATCAAGAACCATAGCAGGAGATGCTGAAAGGTGATGATGATCAATAGGTATATCTGGCAAAAGGGGAGCAGACTGAAAAGGGTGCTTAGATTTTAAATCATCAAGAGTAGTACTATCATAAGCCGCAATACCCGAAGAGGAAAGAACTCTGACAGCAGCAGTATAATGACCATCACAAATCTTCCTCTTACACTGCTTGATATTACGGTCACCCAAGTCTAAGTTATCCTCATCAATATTAGACCATAAAGGGGAGGGTTCGGCTAAAACCTCACGCACAATCTGTAAACTGCCACCAGGTGTACCCCAAGATGAAATCGCATTAAAAATATACTCTTCCTGTCGTTGACGCTTAGTGGCAGACCTACACTCTTGATTACTCCTCGGGCAAAAAGTTTTAAGCAGGCAAAGAGGCAAGACTAACAAACCAACCCAGCAAGAAATGTCGTCAGGCGAACAAACCACCTTATCAAGAGCTCCTTTCAAAACCCGAGAAAACCCCAAGCGACATTTAGGAGGGATGGATTTGACAGTACGCAACCCCTTAGAAAGTAGAGTATCAAGGAGATGTAAATCAAAACCACCAAACTCATCAGAAACCAAATCCTCAACAAGAGCAACATTAGAAGGAACCAGTGGTTTGGTGAGATCATACAAAACGAACCGAACAACACCATCACCACAATCAGGAGGTGACACAAAATCAGACCCCCTACCATGCCGACACTTAGCCCGGAAAGTATGCGTTTTGAAACAACCACCACATAACCATAATCCCATACGCTTAAGTGTAACCTCAGCTCTTCCAAAAATAACCAAATCTGACAGGAGAGAATGTCTAGTGATAGCTTGCGCTTCACCACTAAAGTGTCGATCACGGAGATGTGTGATCAAATACGTCTTAGTTAGCCCATTTCCACCCCCATCACGACACCCACTAAGACCCGCGAAGGGGCAATGAAATCTCGTAATAGGCATATGAAATTAGACTAAAACACCAACTGAAATGCTATAAAGGAATCACCAACTAACAAACGTAACAGTACTGTAGCAGTAACAAAAATTCCAATGTAACTAGGCACCAAAAGTGAAGGCACCAAAAACTCCAAATCAACACCCAAAAACAAACCACTTACCAATGTAATAGAACTGTAGCAGTCATGAAAACAAACAGCCTAATGATTTGTATTCCAAGCGAAGCAATGATAGCCAAACAGCCTACTACAGCAGGCCACGAACTATATCTGAACCCAGGAACCACAAACTGTATGACCATGCACTACCCAACCAGCCTAGTGATTTGTATTCCGAGCGATGCAATGATAAAAGAACCACCACGACAAAACCCACTACTACAGCAGGCCACGTACTGTATTCGAACCCAGGAACCACAAACTGCTGCCCGAGAGATGCTATGATAACCAAAAACAGCCTAAACAAACCACCACAACAAACCCAACACTACAGCCAACCAGAAACCACGTACTGTATATGACCAGGAACCACTACCACAGACCACTACCACAAACAACTACCAAAAACCAGGGGTTGTGAAAGGATCCGCCACCACTGTTATGTGAAGAACAAACCACAACAACAAACCCAGGAACCAGAGATGGTTTTTCAAAACGAAACCCTAAAAGAAGGTAAAACGAAACCCTAAAAAAAAACTAAGTAATAGATAAAAGAAACCTGCGATTTCAACAGTGGGTGTTGAAAGAATGATAAAGGATCGAGATCAAGATGATCCCACAAAGAAACGAACCTCAGCAATCCCACAGGAAACGATCGTCATGAATCGCCCCTAGAAAAGAGAGAACCGTTTATTATTATTATTATTATTATTATTATTATTATTATTATTATTATTATTATTATTATTATTATTATTATTAAAAAATCAGTTTTTACTAATTAACCTAAACTAATTTTTACTAGCTAACTTAAACTAACTTTTTACTAACTAACCTAAATTAATCCTAAACCCTCTACTTACTAACCCATTCACAAGCCCAATTTACACATTATTAACCCAAGCCCAAACCCAAACACAAACTAACCCCCAACACAGTCCACCACCAAATCCAAACCCACACTGGAATAATAAAACAAACGTATCCTTGGTCAAACCAGTCAAACCCTGCACTTCCTCCTTCCCTGCTCTACTTTACCCACCAGGCAATCCCTCTCCTTCACGCCTTAACCCTGCTACACGCCTCCCTTACCTCAAAAGCCACCCTCTCCTCAAAAGCAACCCAACCCTTTACATGTTGCACTCTCCTCCTCTGCCACAGTGGCAATCCTCCAAGTTCAATTCAAGTTCAGCCTCCCTTTTACTTTTGTTAATTTATTTACAAGTTGTTTCCTTTTTATTATATTTCTAGTACTATTTTAGAATGCTTGTTTGTGTTGCTAGTTTGTCTCATATTAGTTGGAAATCCCTTTTAGGTTCATATTATAGGAAATTAGTTGAGCTTGTGATATGAGTTAAGATGTTTTTGAGTTTTTGATGAATAAAAGGGGTGTTTGTCATAAGCATTTTTCTTAGCTAAAACTTCTTTTGACCAAACTTCTCTATTCAAATCAGATTTATATTAGTAGAGTTAGTGGTTTTAGAGCAGACTTTTCTATTTTCCAGTATGATTTAAGAATTTTAGTTAGTTGAGTAAAAAATTGCAATTTATCACTGTTTCATAGTTAGCTTAGGATAGATTGGTTTAAGCCCTTGTTAGTTGTTCCCTTAGCTTCATTTTGGCTGCAAATAGGACATAGTGTAAGTGCAAAACCTGGTAGCATAGGTTTCCTAGTCAAAAATCCCAAATTTGACCCATTTTGCAAAAATTCTGCACTAATCGGAATTCGCCAAACAGCAAATTAGTTTTTGATTTTTCATTTCTTCGTTATCAGCCCGTTTTACCTGAAATTTGGTACTGAGGTTGTTTTCTTGCTTATCTAGTTCATGATATGTTTTGTTTATTTTTTAGATTTTTTATACTAGCTTTCGACTAGACCGAAGTAGCCTTATTTGTTGCTGTCCAAAAAAATGTGATTTCAGAACCAGTTTTTGATTTTTCATTTCTTCGTTATAAGTCCTTTTTAGCTAAAAATTTGTATGGTGTTTATTCAGTAGCATATCTAGTTGACTATATTTTTAGTTTATTTTTAAGAATTTTTTTACAGCTTTTTACAGCCATTTCAGCCCCGTAGTCCTTTGAAACATAGCAACCTCAATTTGCATTCCCCTTTTTACTCTTATTTTGTGCTTTTAGCTTTTCTTTTTACTGCTTATTTCATGATCCCTTAGGCTTTTTAGGACTCCCCTAGGTAACCCTTAGTTTAATCCACCCTAGTTTAGCTTATAAGAGTTCATTGTAGCTTGTTAGTTTTTGAAAAATCTCCTTTGGTAATATTTACTTAACTGTTGCTATTTCTCTTTATTAACTGCTTAGATTTTGAGTTTTATATAGTATTGTAGTTATGAAAATTGTTAGTTTTTATGTATTCAGTATGTTTGTTTAAAAAGATTTGAAAAAAAAAATATTTTCTAAAAAAGTTGGTCAAGGGGATTCGAACCCCTGAAGAAGCCCACCCCATCACACACAAGTAATAACCCCTACCATTTGTGCTAGCACTTGTTTCTTGTTTAAGCTTTCTTTTATTGTAAATTTAACATAGTATTAGTTAGGTAGCTTATTTACATTTCAGATTTTAGAGTGCTAATTTCACTGCTTATTAGGTCCCCCTTCTACTTCTAATATTTTTCCTAGCTTAGTATTTAGATAACTTAGTTTCCAAAAAAATTCAGAATTTTTTTGTTTATTTTTCTATTTTTAAATCGTTTAATTAGTTTAAATAGTATTATATTCATAGAAAATAGAAAAATGTTTAGAAAAATAAAATTCTTTTTCTCAAAATTTTCTTTTGTCATTTAGAATGTAGGAAAATTAGTTTCACACCCATAGGACTAGTGTAGCATTAATTTCACGTTTTACTTTGCGCATTTACGTTTTTCTTTAATTAACTTTTACGTTTTTAAACTTAGTTTACGTTTTAGGTTTCCTGCATTCCCTAGCTTCTTATTATTGTTCCCGTAGAATTTTAAGTAGTTTTTAAGTTTTAATTTTCATTCCTTGTTTGAATTCACGTTTTAGTTGCGTTTATTTAATTCCTCGTTCGTTATTCGTTAATTTCCCGTAGTTGTAAAGTTCAATAACACCAAATAATCAAAACCATTCCTTACAAGCATTTTAATCTCCAAATCTCACACGATATTGTCCATTCACACCTCGTTAGGACACGACCCGAGTAATCACTTACCTGGTATCACATATATATATATTGTATTCACGAGTTTTTGCAAGTTAACCTTTTCCTAAAGGTTAATTAGTAAATTCCACTCACATTTACTTTGTGTATATTTTTGATACGCACTCAAAAACGCGTATCAGTCACATACCATTAAGCAAGCAGTGGCCAAAAGTATGAATAAGTGTGACCATATGCTGTTTAAAGTGAAGAAATGTGTATTTTGTGTGACTATTTATCATCCAATGGCCACATGAAGTTTATGTTTGCGTGGCCTTTTGTAATATTTAGTCACACAAAGCATGTTTGCTTTGGGTATTTAGTCGCATACCATTAAGCAAACAGTGACCAAAAGTATTAATAAGTGTGACCATATGCTGTTTAAAGTGATAAAATGTGTATTTTGTGTGACTATTGATCATCCAATGGCCACATGATGTTTATGTTTGCGTGGCCTTTTGTAATATTTAGTCATACAATGAACTAAGCAAACAATGACCAAAGTGTTAATAAGTGTGACTATATGCATCTTTTAGTCACATTTAAAAAATCAATATATATCAAAACAATTCAAATATATATCAAAACAAATTCAAATACAATAAAATTGGAATGTATATAACTGAACCAAATATAAAATTGGACATCCTTTTATACACCAAGGAGTCCTAGTCGGCTTATGATGCGTGGGAATCGCACCTTGCTTTACCTCTCGAGAGATCTTGAGAAGCTTACAACTCCCACCAGGCAGTGTACCTGATCGTTGTAGTATAGTATAGTAACAAGTACCGGGGGATTGATCGTTCAGCTTAGGAATAGTGTCGCGAGGATTAGAAAGCCTAATTACTAGTTCTAAAGGTGAGGGATGATTATTTTTGTATTTTTATATTTTTATAAAAGCAAGTAAAATCTCGGTTTTTGAAGGAGTGGGCGGAATTAGTTGCTATTCAACTAACCCAAAACTAATATATAATCAAAATAAAATACTGAAAATGAAATTAAACTAAATTATACTAAGGTTGTGAGCAGTAATTGGAGAAATTGTGTTTACTTAGACTTCACTACTCCCTAGACATCTTTTACACGTTAATTACTTGTTATACTTGTATGGATGACGGATTGTATTCCTTAATACCATTCGTGGGGTGGCATACATAACTCCCCAACTCTATGAGCTCTTATCTCCTCCTACACCATGACCAAGCACAACTATAGGGATTGTAAACAGTGGCTCATGCATTAAATACAACCAATAAAGACCTAGTACGCCTGGGTTCATGTTTCTTAAGACGTTCAAGCATGTTACCATTTGGAGATCTGCCAGTTTTCTTAAGCCTAACATATAAATCATTCATCCAAGAACCAGAATAAACAAGTAATCAACACATAATCAACATCTAGGTTTCATTAGATCTAAGTAAACACAAAAGAGATCTAGCCTAGCATAATTGAATTGAGACAAGAACAAGATATAGACAACCAACACATAGACATATTGATTGAATTAGAAGAACACTTATCTCAATTACAATGCAAGGTATCAAGGGTTTGGAACCCTTGAAAAACCTGTAAAAGATGCACCAAATTCGTCTTTAGGGTTTCACCAAAACTTCTCTCCCTTTAATGTAAAAACTAGAAAACTATATATAGAAAAACGGGGCTGACGGCGTCAAAACTTCTCGCCGCCAAATACTTCCTCGGACGGCCTTGATCTACTTATGACGGCCTATGTGACGCCGTCACTACCTACGGTATTTTATTCTTGGGACTTTGACGCCGTCAGGATGGCTTTTGACGCCGTCATCAACTACGGTGTTTTATTCTTGATGTCTGACGCCGTCAGGGTGTAACTCTTGACGCCGTCACCTAGTGTCTTCAGCATGGAAAATTGATACTTTGCCGTTTTCTTCACTTTAATGCTCCAAAAACGTCCAAAATGGCTTCTTTTCCAGAATTCACTCTCCAAACACCTAAAATCACAAAAGGAACGATTTAGGGCAATATTTGATCAAATAAAGTCGGATTCGGGCTTAAATGACCCCCTAAAAACGGATCATTTTTCGCCTCATCATATACCCTTACACTTGAGATTTGCTTGTCCTCAAGCAAATGAGCTTTTATTCTACTCAAAAGATAAGTTAGGGGTCATTTAACACTAATATAAAAGTAATTACAACAAATAATCGTTCCACTAAAGACCAATAGACAAGCACGGAGGTCATACACAAGCACCTCACAAATAGTGTTTAGATACTCACATCTCTCGGGTGTAATAAAGTAATATAACATTATGGAAATGGAAGATATCTCTTACTACCTGTCATAGCAAAATAGATTACCATAGGCTTGGGAAAGGATCAAACCTCTACCACATGGCGTAAGCACCTAGGATAAACTATCAAAGAGGTCTTTTAAAGGGTTGTAACGTTAGGTATAGGGATATGAATTACACGGTTTTGTTGGATAAAGGAAGTTTTACTGGTGGCGAGTTAACAATCTTGGTTAATTACATGTACAATATGGCGTTGCTAAGCCAAGACTAGACTCGACTTAAGCTAATAAATGAAAAATAACAAAAACATAAAATGAACATAGAATGAAAAACGGGATGGTAGTCCGTATGTTTTTTTTTTTTTTTTTTTTTTTTTTTTTTTTTTTTTTTTTGCATACACTCTTACCCTACCATCCAAAATAATACATCATAGGGGTATGAGCATTCCCCTTACACTTGAATCTTTACATACTTTACATTTAACTAATCTAATGACTCGAATTAAGAAAATCAAAACACTTGGAGCACTTTTAAGATTAACGTACATATGGGGGTAATAATATTATGTTCTTCCCCATTACTCCATAAAATAAGTACTTACCCATGAGTCCCAATCGTCCCAAAACAATATGTACAAAGATATGACTCGACTTAGCAACCATGTAATCAATTAGAAAATTAACTTAGGGTTTAACAAATAACAATAATGCACTAAAAATGAGCGCATACACGGAAGGCTAAGGCGATTTGGTTGTACATTTAAGTGGGGTGTAACAAATTCTTCCTTTAAGTAAAATGCTAAAGTTAGAAACGAAAAGATAGGCTCGGAGGGGTGTACTAGGGGTATCGTGTACTAAAAATGAGTACAACGCTAAGGGTGTGGGGAAAATTAGTTGACTTAACTAGCCAAGTAATATGACTTAAATGGTCAAGTAATTATGATACGGGTTTTACACAAGGGTGATCCTAATGCCTCTTATCATGTAGTAAATCCTACTACACGAATGTAGTCTCACTAGCGGTCTCGGGATGCATCACTAACGCAAGTTCTAGAATCTAAATGCTACCGGTACACTCATAAGCACTAATAGTGAATGCTTTTTCTATCAAATCTAAAGGCGAACCTCACATTTTTGGGTGGAAAATTTTTCTGAATATACGGTTATGTGCTAGTCATACAATCTCCTATCCATGAGACGCTTGCTATGGCTAAAGTTTCACTCCTAAATGTTGTAAAAAAATTTAAATTTGGCGCTAAAATTACACTAACAAGTATTTCTCGTAGTTTTATTACACATCTACCATCAAACAAAACAAACTCAAGTGAAAGTGCATATGTAAGGTATCATCTTTTTACCCTCCCCTTACACTTAAGATGAACATTGTCCCCAATGTTCAAGTAAAGAATGTAAAAGTAAAAAAAGTAAAGAGAATGAAATCAAATACTCCCCTGATTCGCTCGGTATGGATAATAAGGTGGCCAGGTTAAATCTTCTTCCAAGAAAACGAACAATCAAAGCTTCCCTTCCAGAATATGAATCATCTCCTTGTCAAACATAACCTGTAGAACCTGACAAAATAGACAAGACAACCTCGCATAAAATCGGCGGCATCCTATATAAGTTACTAATCCTAGAAAACAAAGTAAGATATAATGCTTGTGGAATGAAGTTTGCAGATTTCCTGGAGATTATAAAACTTAATAATTCACAAAAACCATAAGACTCCGTTAGAAAAACAAAACCGGTAAAATTTCCAGATTTTTAACTCCTGACGCCGTCAAGAGTAATACTCTGACGCCGTCAGAATGGACCTGCAGAAATTCTTATGTTAAGTTTCCGGAAAATTTCTGGAAAAACTTCGTCCTACTTCCTGGAAAATCCTGCAAAACTTCATTATGACTCAATACAAGCATTTGACTCTAACAAATACGAATATACATGTTCATTTAATATTGTGGAGAATCATGATCGGTTTGTTTCTTGAAAACATGTTTGGGGTTTCCACTTACACTTATCTTTTGCAAAAATACTTTTAGGTTGGAGTTAAGACTAGGCCAAACAACATAGTAAAGTATTTCCACATTTTAATTGAGAAACATGATCAACCAACAATAAAAATAAAACATGCATACGGAAGCAAATAACAATCAAACAAATAAAATCACACAAAACATGGGTTGCCTCCCAAGAAGCGCTTTTCTTTATTTACGAGTCTTGTAGCTAGACTCAAAGTCATGGGTTACTACGTGATCTCATCATTGGTTCCACTCTCTAGGTCGTCTTCTAAACCAGTTTTGTATTCCGGACCTAGTTGCAAGCACTCTTTGTAGAAACCAAGCATCCTATTTCTAACATACTCTACTCCTCTACGTCTATCCTCCTCATTCCTCTGATAAATCAGATGCGTCGCATCATTTAGATCAGCAAAATACAGCAGAGAGCAGTAATACAAACAAATAAAAATAAAAATAAAAATACACAAATAAACAAACAAACAAACAAACAAGAAAAATAAAATATGTAAAATATACAATGAATGCAATCTATACTAATATACAACAAAGTTAGTGGTTAGAATCTAATTAAATTACTAATCAAATAAACAGATATTAATAATTCATTCCCCGGCAGCGGCCCCAAAAACTTGATGCGTGTGATATGTCAGTGTAGCATAGGGTGTTTAAGCCTTTTCAAGTTTTAAATTTGTATTTAGTCGACTTATTACTAACACACACACTTAACGAGCAGTGTACCCGATCAATATGCATATAGTGCTAAGTAGAGTGTCGAACACTAAGAATGGAACGTAATATCTAGTTGATGTAATCAGTAATTTAATATCTAAGTTAGTTTTACAATCTTAATCAATAAAAAGGGGTTTCAGCCTGAGAGACTGGCACGGATTTTAATAAACAATAAAAGTAAAACTAATGAGAACGAGTCAGCGAATAGCAATCATGTACACAGATAGATAATAGAAACACGTAAGAAGACCTATCCTTATAATTAAGTAGCTTGTCACTTGTTATATTGCTAGTTTTATATGATGAGTATCGTAATCTAATCTGTCTCGTTGGATCCTATATATCAGCGAGTAAACCCTTAATTATTGCTTATGTTTATCCTACCTTTTAAACACTAGATAAGCAGGCTAGGAACAGGTATGGTAGCCCATAAGACTCAACTAAACACAGAGGTTATCAAAGCACAAATATAATTCACCAAAAACATCAATCATATAAACTTTAACCAATGGGAAAGCAATTTTAAGGGGAGCAGTATGGTGGCCACCAGCCCATCAATCCTGATGGATTAAAGCTTACTAATACAATAAATAAAACTACTTAATGAATTATACACATGTAGGACCTTCTTACGGCTCTAAGATCTTCGTTTGGGGCGTGTCTTATGATGCTTCTTCGACTGAATTTGTCTCCTTAGGGTTTTCTGTACACAAAACTCGTATATGTCTTGGGGTAATTATAGGTTCTGTCTGAGGGGTCGATGCAGCGCATTTTGATGATAGATGCGGCGCATCTACTAAACTTCGCGTGGGGTCCAAGATTATTAAATTCTGGAATATTCGTACACCGCCTTTAGATGCGATGTAACTTATTTATTTATGCGGCGCATGTTCTTTAACGTCTTGTATAGAATTTGGTGAAATCTTTAGCTGATACGCCGCATGTTGTAAATGAGATGCGGCGTATTTTAGAGTAGATCAAGTTGATTAATCTTCGTTGACCAAAGTTTCATTTGTCGAGCATGTTGTAATTGGATGCGGCGCATTTTTCAAAGTCAGGCAATGGTCTTCGAATTCATCTAAGTATGATGTTGCGACGTATCTGTTGAGAGAGATACGACGCATCTCTTGAATTTCAGTAGACTTTTCAAATCTTGATCATTTAGCTCCATAATTCGTCGAATATCATTAACTTTCACCTATTGCTTGTTGTTACCTGAGAATCACTAAAGTAAACATAAAGGCACCAATTCTCACAGAAAATAATATAAAACAAATCAATTAAATAGGATAAATGATGCTAATAAAATATACTTATTTGATCTCATCAACACCCCTACGACTGGTATTAAGGAATACAACCATTCAACTAAACAATTGCACTGTGACACTCAACTAGATAACAAGAGATAACTAGGGAGTAAGGAAATCTAAGTAAACACGTTTGTCTCACATAAGTAGTCCACCACATTTAGTTTTTTTGTTATTTTTATTTTATTGTTTTTTAGTTTAATTTGTAGTTTTGGGTTAGTTAACTAGCAACTAATTCCTCCCCCCCCCCCCCTCCCACTCTTTCAATACCCGAGATTTTAATTGCTTTCATCAAATATGAAAATACCAAAAAGAATCATCCCTCACCTTTTGTCACACCCCGCCACGGCGGAAACACGCGAGTGTAACTTCATGGATATCATCACAACACCCGGTGTCAACATAGAGAACAACTACATGCACATAAATAGAGCAATGTACAAACACAAAGTGTTATAACAATACCCCAAAATAAAATAACCAAAACAAAACATAAATCCAAACATAGATGATAAACTACTTCCAATGCAACTAAGGTCTCGTCGATCCACATCCTTCTATCTTATCCTTAGAAAGCTCACCTGAAAATGATGCTTAAAATGTCAACATTACGTTGGTGAGATTCACAGGTTTAAGACTCAAACACACTAGGCAACCAAAATTACTGTGATCATAAAATATAGCTGGACAAATAATTATAGTTATCATATAAGCTACATGTATCGCAAGGCAATATCACACATAAGGCAACCATCGGGCGGAACGTGCCCACCGATCCAAATTCACAACATACCGGGCCGGAACATGACCCCCGCTCCAAATAATGGGTAAATTAATACCCTACGATCGGACCACACAGAAAAATAGTGAGAAGGGCTGCTACTCTCCAATTAGGTCGTATGCACGAGCAACAGGGTAAGCACCCTCCCAATTGGACCACACAGAATCACACATCATATCATTACCGTTCACATACAGCATAAATACGATAACATTAAAAGTCCGAGCTCTTTAACACACATACACATAATCACAGTAATTCAAATCATTTAAGACAAGCATCATTCCCATCCCAAGTTTAAAACAAGTTAAAAAGTATGGGACTATGAACTCACCTTAAACTCCGCAGCTTCCACAAAAAAAAAACAACTCACAATCTATAGCACACAAAAATAATCCACATTACACAAGGTCAAGCTAAAAGCTACAACCCATGTAATACACATATGATGGATGTCTAAGACTCATATGACCCACCATGGATCTCCTAGACACCACACTAACCACTACCATAGCTTAATACTCTCTAAATCCCTTGCACTTTAAAAATCAGAAAACGCAGAATTTTTGGGTACATTCGCCCACATAAAATTACAACAAATAAGGCTCAACAACTCACACCAAAAATTTACCATGGTCTCTCATAAGCATAGAAGCTAATCCCAGAAGGCCATGGACCAATAACATACACAAATACTCAAAAGAAATTCAAACTTATCAACTACTCAAATTCGGATATGAACGCACACCAAAAAGTTTTGATTTCCATAAAATACTTCCACAAGTTTTTATCGCGAATCCTCTTCGTGGTAGTCTAATATAACCTAATAATTAACTATTCCAGAAGCCCTAGTCAAAATACGACTTTTACAACCACATAACACCCTCAAACTTTTACCCAAAATCTGTCCTGGCTTGACAGCTTTGACACATTAACAAAGAAAAATCAAAAGACCAACTTCCCGACATTAAAATCGATCGTGGCTGGACTTTTTGGAAAGCTCTTTCATTATACTTCAATTTAGACCTAAAATTCGTGACTTAACTCTTCACCATCTGTTATTTACACTCACATCTTTACAGCCATAGTTTTCTGTCCAAACCCTAACACATAATCTAACGCGTTTAACACTCAATTCCCTTAACCATTAACCATATTATTGACATCTAATCATCCTAACATGTTTTACTTAAATAATTTACAGAAGTATATAAACCCTAGATTCCATCATATTAAATATTACATGAATCATAACAATAATTAATTAATTACACGTAAGGGTTAAAGATTTTACCTTGATTCTTGATTATTGCTAGCCAACTATGAAACCCTGATTTTTTTCTTCTTGTTCCTCCCTTGTGTCGACTTTAATTGCAGGAAAGAGGGGTAGGGAGATTTTGATTTTGTATTTATAATTAATTTGGATAACCCTTAAGGCATAGAGTTGTATTTGGTATCAAATTTGGTTTCCTTTTTCCCCATTATCCTAATATTCGGCCGCCCTTTTTTTATATATTTATTTTTTTATTTTTTTTTAATTTATTTCTTACACTCAAAACCTCATACTTTTCATATTTTATGTATTCCCATAACAAAACCTAACATTTTTCGCGATAAACCTTAATTTTACGACAAACCGGAAAATATTCATTTCAAAATAAAGTTTCCAAAAATAGATTTTCACATACTCCATAAGCATTTCTTTACAAAAACAACATTCCCGTAACTTACTAACGCTCAATAACTTGAACGAAGACTCGTTACGCAAAAACACAAAAACACCAAAACTACACAAGTCATTTCTACACCACAAAGGTGATCAAAATAAACTTTTCCAAATTCCATACTTTTCGAATCACAATAAAACCATTTACGCAAAGGGATTTAGTGCTAAAACTCACCTATATCACTCATATATCACTTCAAACACCTAATACACACCAAACAAATGTCAACCGAGTCAAGACTATCAGTCAAACTGACCTACCAAAACCACGGTTGTTACATCATCCCCCACTTAGGGAAATCGCGTCTCGAGATTTCAACTACTATAGTCACCACTCACAACAACAAAAGAAAATTTATGGATTTTTAAGCGGAAAAATACCACACCATAAAATCACAGAAAGAATCGCAATAATGTAAACCGACCAAATACCCGAATTCATGGGATAGAAAACATTCCGTCACTCCAACGATACACGCAAATAGATACACTCCCCAATCAATAACACCAATGATCAAAACGACTTCTCACAGGTAGGTACGACACCCTCGAACCAAAAGAAAATCCAAATGGTAACCGCAAGAAGCACACACATGTAACATATACCCATAAAACAAAACATTTATGAACACCCCGCATCTAACATCCACAATCTAAATCCAACTACAAACAATCTACTTCACCAACCACATCAGCAAACAAATTTGGGTACTTAAATTTCATCGGATCCTCACGTTCCCAAGTAAAATCAAGACCACGCTTAGAATCCCACCATACCTTTACCAACGCTATCTCACCATACTTCAACCCTCTAACATCTCGATCCATAATCTCAACAGGTTTCTTGACAAAACGGAGAGTCTTGTCAACCTTATTCTCGTCTAATGGTGTTGATCCCAGTTGAGCAAACGATCTTATATAGAAGTTGACTTAAAGTAAACACTTAAGCTTGAATGCGGAATGTAAAAGCTTAACTTAAGAAGAATAATTCACTATCAACACTTCAATATTATTAATACGAGCACTCGACAATGCTAGGGTTTTACAACCTTGAAGTGTAAACGAAAACTAAAACAATGCGTACGTAATCTAACCCTAGGATACCTTTTTCCTAGAGATACCTTGAGCTAACACAGGTTTCACAAACTTCACTTGTTCAATTTTAGGTTCAACTTTTTCAAATTTAGCAGGAATTTCTTCCTTTACTACATTATGTTCTAGTTCAACCTGTTCTTGTTCCTCATCACTATCTGAATACCAATCTTAAATAATGGGAGCATCAGGAAATTTTCTACCCTCTACCTTAGGTGTTTCTAAGACACTTGTACTAGACTCACCTATTGGTTTTTCTATGTTCAGCTCACTAATGAAGGACAATTCTTTTCCTGGTGGAGCATAGGCACTCTTAACAGGAGGAGCAACCTCATTGTAACCTATTCCACTTCCTTTCCTGATTATTGTACTCTCAATAGATTTATGAACCAAATTAGAAGCATATTGTTGTTTGTTTACTCTTACTATATGCTTTTCTTTTTCAGCAAGAGCTGCATCTCTATCTTTTTCTGCTTCTTCTAATTTATTTTTAAGAAACTCAATTTCACTATTTTTCTTTAAAATTTCAACATCTTGTTGGTTAATTCTATCTACATATTCCATCTCACACTCTTTTCAGTACTCAAGTTTTCTTTCAACATTTTGAATACCTACTTTGTAACCTAGGTTATCAAGTTTTAGGCTTTCAACTTCTCTATTTAGACTCTCATTCCTAGACTTAAGTTATTCTACAGTGTCAGCACAAGATTTAAAAGAACACACAGATAAATCAGAATCATTAGATACCTCAGAGTCAGATCCAGAAGATGATGATGAATAAGCCATAAGTGCAAAGTTATGCACTTCAGGCTTGACTTGAGCCACCAAGGAATAATTTGGTTCTTCATCAGCCAAATCACTCCAATCATACTCTCCCAATCCATCACAAGACACCAATGCAGTAGTAGTATTCTTTGTCTCTTCAGTCTTCTTTGATGCTTCACCATTTTTCTTTGGAGCTCTACATTCTCTAGCAAAGTGACCCTTCCTGTTACAGTTGTAACACTCTATCTTTGACTTGTCAAAGCCAACATTTTCTTTAGGTTTGTACTTGACTTCTCTTCCAGAATTTTCTTGCCCTCAAGGTCAACATGGCCATT
The DNA here is from genome assembly GCA_030686995.1 of Artemisia argyi. Taxonomy (NCBI): domain Eukaryota; kingdom Viridiplantae; phylum Streptophyta; class Magnoliopsida; order Asterales; family Asteraceae; genus Artemisia; species Artemisia argyi. The sequence continues at coordinate 117,800,832 of CM060706.1, forward strand.
TGCCATTTAAGATCCATCTCTTCAAGATCATCAGGATCAAGGTGATCCAGATCTTGATTAAGTGCCTGTGACCTTATACTTGTAGTTAGATAAGCCAAGAATGCACATAAAGCAATATCACTGGTGGAATTATTATCATGAGAACTAGCAGCAGATCCATCAGCAGAGTGAGATTCTTTAGATCCCTTTGACTTTGAAGATACAAAGGCAAGGTTTTGTGCACCATAGGATGAAGTAGATGAAGTATTTAACTCTGGTTCATACACTCTTAAGTTGTTATAGAGACTTTCCAACTTCATTGTCTCAAAGTCAGGCTTATTCCTCCAAACAACAGTGTGCATACTCCATTCAGGTGCAAGACTTCTAAGGAACTTGAGATTTACATCTTCTTGTGGAACCACATAGCCAACAAGCTTTAGATGACTGACAAGTTGATTGAGCCTGTTGTAGGTGCCAATAATCTTCTCTCCACTTTCAGCAGTAAAGTTCTCAAACTGATGCTTCAACATATTCTTCCTTGACTTCTTTGTAGCATCATTCCCTCCAAACCTGAATTCAACAGCATCCATTAAGTCTTTAGCAGTCTCACAGCTATCAAAGTCCAACTGAAATTAATTAGGTATTCCCATTAAGAGAATACTGTGTGCCTTGATCTCCATCTTCCTCACTGAGTTATCTTCAGTAGTCTTGATTGGTATCTCTTTACCATCAGTACCCTTCTTTGGTAAAGAGTCACCATTCATGATCACATTCCACATGTTAAAGTCAATCATGTGAATGTATTGTCGGATTCTCATCTTCCACAGCTCATATTCACCAGGGTTGAGCATGGGAACCTTTGAAGCAGTCACCATATGTGTGTCATCACCCATCTTTAGCAGTTGATAAGGAACAACAAACTTGCAAGGAACAGATTCTTCTTGATTACAACTTCTAGATCACAAGCTCTGATACCACTTGTTGATCCCAGTTGAGCAAACGATCTTATATAGAAGTTGAATTAAAGTAAACACTTAAGCTTGAATGCGGAATGTAAAAGCTTAACTTAAGAAGAATAATTCACTATCAACACTTCAATATTATTAATACGAGCACTCGACAATGCTAGGGTTTTACAACCTTGAAGTGTAAACGAAAACTAAAACAATGCGTACGCAATCTAACCCTAGGATCCTCCTTTTATAGGCCAAGGAGTCCTACTAGGTTTACAATACCTTTCTATGCAAGATAAGAATATTCTAGACTTATAAGATATACACACAATCTATTCTATAATTATCTACTACGAATACATGCTTATCACTTCAGCAGTAGTTTCCTTCAGCAACATTTTCCTTAGCAGCACTTTGTCATCAGCAGCAGAATCATTTACACTAGCAGCAGTTTCATCACAGCAGTAGTTTCACTCAGCAGCAGAACTCAAAACCCAGCAAATGGCACATGCAGACTAGCATCCGCTAACCACTTCTTTCCATTAGATACGTGAAACGTATCATGCACTCTGCTTCACTCCTCAGGCAAATTCAACCGCTATGTCTCAAATCCAATCCTTTCCGTAAATCTCAAATGGTCCTACGTATCTCGGTGCTAGCTTGCCTTTCTTACCAAAACGCATAACACCCTTCCAAGGAGATACTTTTAACCTCACAATATCAATAACACCAAACTCTAAGGGCTTACAGCAATAATCCGCCTAAGTCTTTTGGCGATCTCCTGCTGCCTTAAGTCTTTCCTTAGTCAGAAAACCTTATTCATAGTCTCTCGTTCTAGTTCAGGACCAATTAGTTGGCTTGTTCCAACCTTTGCCCACAGAACAGGTGACCTACATTACCTTCCATACAACTTTTCACACGACACATACTCAATACTAGAATGATAATTGTTGATATAGGAGAACTCAGCTAAGGGTAAATGTATACCTCGGCTTCCTCCAAAATCAAACACACCCATGCTCTCAACTCACCATCCAACACCTGATTTGTACGCTCACTTAGTTCACTCATTAGAAAATGCTAAGTCGTACTCCTCTACATACGCATTCTCAATACTCTATAACACGTTTACCACTATCGCGAAGTAAGTATTTCATCATGTTTCTTGATGATCAACGCGACACCCCATAGCTCTCTACCAACTCACCGAGCGAAAAGTCTCGCCAACTCCTCTTTACTAAAATCTCCAGGTACCTCTGGCTGTTGCAATACCTTAATAATCATTGACTACAACCTTTACCTTTAAGCATTTCAAACACTTGCTACAGTATCGGTATTCTCCTTCATACCCACTCCTCCATCCATCTCTTGCTAAGATAATAATACGTCTTATCCATTCTCGGAGGTATCAAATACCTTGCAAGAATGATGTCCTTACGCTTCCTCTCAATGAAACCAATAGCTAGTCCGCAAAGTACATTCCTCCATCTTCGTTCTTTTCCATTTACTGGTCTAAACCAAGTAATCATTCTTCTTAAATGTTCTCATCCTTGAACCTCTCTCTCTAGGCAGTCAGTATCATCCTCTTAACTCCAAACTGAATTATCATAATCATTGCTCACAAACATCCAAGTTTCACTCGTTCACTCCCGCTCAACGCTCTTACCACGATGTCCGCTCTTCCTTGACGGTAGCAAATCAGACAATCATAGTCACTGAGAAATTCCACACCCAACTTCTCTTCAACATATATTAACCTCTTGTCAAATATATGCTGAAGATTCTTATGATCTGGGTACATCACACTCTCTGCTCCATACCAATATCATCTCCAAGTTCTACTCCCCAACTTTAAATCATGTATCACACAGTTCCTCTTATGGATCTTCCACCTCCACGATGCCTACGCAATCTATAGAAAGATAGAAATGAATCGCCAATAGTACCTGCCATTCCTAAGGACAATCGTCTCTCAGATGGTGTCTTAGGTACTCTTCACCACTTTTATCTTACTAATGTCCACGAACACTCGCTATCGTTGACCACCTTCCTGAAGAACATACATCTTAAAGCTACACCTCTCACTTGAACAACTTGGCAAACACCCTCTTCTTCTTCAACGAACGAATTGATAATCAAAACGATAATCTATCCTAAGTAAACGACGCGAACCATGAAACCGGTCGAACTAAAACGTATATTAACGAACTCAAAAGGGGTACGAATTACCGACTAACGAAGTAAGAACATCAAAATCAAAGCTAGAAAAACACAATGAGAAAATTCTCCCAATAAAAGTAGACACGGATAAAATGTTCATGGAAACCCATACAAAGAAAATATAAAATACACATACCCATGAAACATCCACAAACGTACCTCAACGAAAGAAACACTCGATGAACCAAATACATAACAAGTTTAGTAAATGAGAACCATAGACAGTTCTTATTCCCGTACTCGACCTTCCCAAAAACAAATGAACACCGTTTTTCACAAGACATATCTTAAACTTATACATTTTAAAAAATATATATATATAAACCATTTTATGTAAGACATCAATATAACCTTTTTTTCACACTTCATTTCCCATAAAACTATTAGTTTCCATCAAATGACCTTGAAATACCCAAAACGAATTTGTAAAATGCCATAAAGACTCTAACACAACCTCTTAATCGAACGCGAAAGACATTGAAAAATTTCAAAATCAAAATAATCCTCAAACGAACTCATACCAGTGAACACTCACGCAAATACATTGCAACCCAAACGAAGAAAAGACTCATTCGTACAACAATCAAACCAAAATCATAGAAAAACACCGATACTAATAGGTCACAAAACATCTCACGAAATTCAATTGGTATGTGTAAATGAGGGATCAATTATCCACACCAACTCGTCACGAACCAACAATACTCGAAGAACAATATAATATTCATTCGCGGAATGAATGCAAGAAATAACCAAAGAAATGAACCAGTATCCAACAAAAGGAATTCGATTACCCAACACCTATCATGACGTCGAATAGAAAGAATATGGCATCTGTACCATCATGGTACGAATAAGAATGCCAACCAAAGAATTAAGTATACAAACGGAGCGTCTAGCAAACGAAACAACTTAAATACCACAACATAAGTACTCCCCGATAATTGAGGTATCAACATATGATAGGTAGGATGGAATCTTACCACCTACATACCCCAACGTATAACGACTGCCCAAACGGTTAAGAGAATACTTCTCTAACCATACAACCATCACCATCATGATATCACATACCATCTACCACAACATATAACAACAAACAACAATCAATGCGATAATGGTCACAAGTCCACGTGTGTGATACCCTTATAATTATGTTCGCGACCATAGTTATAAGCCTCTTCCACACGCATACTTACTTCCAAAACCACACATCTCAATGATAACGCACATATACCACATAGCACCTAACACACTATGCAATCCATGCTATCATACTTGCAAGTCCGCTTGTGTTGTGACGCATGTATAATTATGTTGGCCACCATAATTATCTATGCCCCCTTTCATAAGTGTACTCCCTCCTATGACAACACATCATGCAAACAATCATACAAACAAAAACAAAAGACGTCGCAAACACTCATCTCGCATGGAACAATTCCAATGATCATGTAAACTCTATAATCAAAATCACTTGGATAAGGTCGATCCAATACCCAAGAGTAATCACGCTCCAACATGGCTCCAGACGGCAAAAGACAATATACGAATTCCAAAACATAACACAAAACAAAAGACGTCGCATAATGGCTCAAACTCCACTCTCGCACTTATTTCCCCTCTCAGATCAATTCAATTTACTACTCGATGTGGACTCTAGATCCAAATCCACACCATTCCATCCTAACTCCCCTTCATCTTTACTCAACCACCCATTCCTGTTTCCTACATGTTGAGGTAATCGACAACATGCAAAACCATCTCTATTTCTTTCTTCCAATTCCGTATAATTCACAAGTGCATACAAATCATGAGGTTTAGAATAAACCACCTCTCCTTCCAATGTGAAGTGAGGACACTACCAAGGGTATTTGGTAATGGCTCCATCTCTAGAAGTCATCGTGGTTCCAAACCTCTCCACTTCTTCTCCACTAACATTTTCCATAAACGTCATCTCCTCGTCCAAACATAAATACATGCTAGCGAGAACTCAGATTATGCGGTTAATCCGCTTCATCCTACCACTTCTCTCGCATCCGATAGCGACAACGGTTGTCCAACGAAGCATCTTACGCGCGGAAGACGATATAATAAAGTCGATATATACAACGTATAGGGAATAGAATAGACGTCCGAAACTCAATAAAACATCTCATAAATATAGGAAAATAGACATATAAAATACTATACTTACACATAGATCCTAAATGCAACTATATGAGGGACTTCTAAGTTATAGTCTAGGTTCAACCACCTACTTCTCTATAACCAAGGCTCTGATACCAATCTGTCACACCCCGCCACGGCGGAAACACGCGGGTGTAACTTCATGGATATCATCACAACACCTGGTGTCAACATAGAGAACAACTAAATGCACATAAATAGAGCAATGTACAAACATAAAGTGTTATAACAATACCCCAAAATAAAATAACCAAAACAAAAAATAAATCCAAACATAGATGATAAACCACTTCCAATGCAACTAAGGTCTCGTCTATCCACATCCTTCTATCTTATCCTTAGAAAGCTCACCTGAAAATGATGCTTAAAATGTCAACATTACGTTGGTGAGATTCATAGGTTTAAGACTCAAACACACTAGGCAACCAAAATTACTGTGATCATAAAATATAGCTAGACAAATAATTATAGTTATCATATAAGCTACATGTATCACAAGGAAATATCACACATAATGCAACCATCGGGCGGAACGTGCCCACCGATCCAAATTTAAAACATACCGGGCTGGAACGTGACCCCCGCTCCAAATAATGAGTAAATTAATACCCTCCGATCGGACCACACAGAAAAATAGTGAGTAGGGCTGCTACTCTCCAATTAGGTCATATGCACGAGCAACAGGGTAAGCACCCTCCCAATTGGACCACACAGAATCACACATCATATCATTACCGTTCACAAATAGCATAAATACGATAACATTAAAAGTCCGAGCTCTTTAACACACATACACATAATCACAGTAATTCAAATCATTTAAGACAAGCATCATTCCCATCCCAAGTTTAAAACAAGTTAAAAAGTATGGGACTATGAACTCACCTTAAACTCCGCAGCTTCCACAAAAAAACAACTCACAATCTATACCACACAAAAATAATCCACATTACACAAGGTTAAGCTAAAAGCTACAACCCATGTAATACACATATGATGGATGTCTAAGACTCATATGACCCACCATGGATCTCCTAGACACCACACTAACCACTACCATGTAACACCCCCAATTCATGGTTGCAGCGGAATTCAAACTGGGTGTTACTCGACGGCACAATAGTCACAATAATAGAAAACGAACTCCAATTGAGTCGTTTTAAAAGATGTATCATTCAAAATATATAATTATCAGAGATTATAAAATGAGGTCCCAAATGGTTCCATGTTTACAAATCACATTAAATGAGTTTTGAATGATAATAAAATTTATAGCCCTCTTGAGTATCCGTGTCCTTTCGTGCCATCCTTGATCGTCATGAACCTGAAATACATGCTTGAGAGGTCAACACAAAGGTTGAGTGATATTCATAGAGTTTGTTTAATGTTTGAACACAATATGTTGGTAGTGTGAGTTATAGGCTCACACCAATGTTTGGAAAGCAAAATAGGTAGGCTATGTTGTTATACGCCCGGAACAGTTATTATCAAATACTAAGCTTATGACACCAAAACGTTAACGGGTACCAATATCAATCGGCGGAGTTATCCCGGTAGGTATTTTGCCGTCATACCTAATGTCTCAAATATTAATGCATTTGTTTGAACTTAGTCAATACAAATGGGATTCGTCAATCCCAATAGGCCTATTCACAATATTCGCGCTCACTTGCAAGTAACCCTCGCAAGTGATTAAATGGTTCATAATATGGGATCTCGGTTTGGCAAGGATAGTACTTAGTGATAATAAAACAATCAGGCAAGCATACAATTTAAAAACATTGTGCTCGGTTAAAAATAGCATGTATTCCCCCCAAGGGTTTGTAAAACAATGAAGTAATGTAAAGTGGGGCTATGAACTCACCTTAAGTAAGATAGCAAGTAATGAATGTAACGGTTGAATCGTGAAGGTTTCTACGAGCAACCTATAATCGAATGTCGCGACTTAGGATCGGAGTAAAGAATATGAAGTAGTGCCTATATATATATCTTGCATTTAGTCCATGATGTGGTATGATGTATAATGTAAGTCTTTGAAAGAAATGATTCATGAAACATGTATGTTTTGTATATCGTTCACTACCGTTCGGGCCGACATAATTCAGAAGTCATGTTAGTAAGCGTTCGAGGAGCCAGGACACTTTAACTCGTAAATCCACAACTCAACTCGACGGCTTACATAATGAACTCCTCACATGAGGCTCCCTACTATTGTAGTAGTTGATGAAATATATAGATATAAGTTTTGATCCGAAAGGTTACATGTCCGATATTTGAATAAACTTAGGAAAGTTTATTTGTACATGAAGATTGTTATTAGGGGTAGCTTCATAAGCCTTAAATGACCATGTTCTCTTGGTAAAATCTCATGGTTTCCTTTTAAGTGAAGTAGATCCAAATTGCTTGTTCAAGTTATCGCCTAACTCATTGTTTCATGTTTACGCCTATGTGAGTTGTTATGGTCATTTCGTCATGGCCTAGCCATGACCTTTGGTCCTTGTTCCAAGGTCATGAGACTCAACCTTGGTTCTAGTCATGTTTGTGGTCTTGATTATAGGTCATAAGACCTCTTGTTCCTTTCAAAGTATAACCATAATCTAGTGACTTTCGCCTAAAAATGGGCTGTTTAGAATTTGAAGAATTTTATCACTCGGAAAGCGTTTTTAGGGCTCGAGCTTCTTTGTTCCTGAACGAAAACGTCGTTTCGGACAACTTTCGTGTTTTAACTTTTTGATGAATCGGACCAGAAGTGGGACTTTCAAAACCCAAATTTGATCAGGAAGCTATTTGGCAGTTTTGCCGGAAATCTTTGGTAATTTCAAATCGCCATAACTTTTGACTCGTATACTCGTTTTGGGTGGTTCAAATTGCTATGGTTTCCTTGTTAAGTCCTCTACTGTAATATGTAATGATCCAACATCATATTTTTACCATTTTGATCAGGTCTTACCAAGAAAGTCACTAGTTTACTTGTTTTAGTAACTTGTTGTAACAATCAATAACAATAACTTGTTTTGGTCATTTTTATACATCATGGACATGATAACAAGACAATATATAGCACAAATAATATGTAAATAACATGAACATGATTATTTAACAAGAATCAAGTTAGGGTTTGGCTCACAACTTTTGGCTTTCAAAGATGAAAGGAAGTTAACATGTAAGGATAGGACTTTGATAGACTTGCTTCAACCCTTTTTCACTTCATGCAATCTTTCTACCCTTGGTATTCTTGAAAGATGGATGATGAAGGTTTAGGTGAAATGAGTGGATTTAAACTCAAGAGAAATCACCAAGTATATGAGGTTATGGAAGTGTTTGATGAATGATAACCTATCTAGGGTTTCTACCTTGAAGAATCACTTGAATCATGCATGAAACTTGGAAGAAAATTAGCAAATGGAATGGTGTTGGTGTGTATGGAAGTGGACGGCAACAAGGGAGGGATGGGGGCTTTTATAGGGTCTTAAGGAGGTTACTTGTGTTGACTTGTCAACCCTTGGAGGCCAAGGTGAACACTTGTAACCATCTTAAGGCCTTAAGCACAAGATCAAGCCACCTAGTGTGAATCCCCCCCCCCAATAGGCGGTTCATGAACTTGGAGAGCAAGAGTGTGGACTTTTCTTGGTATTATCCAAGATACTTGGTTAGTTTTGACTCCGGGAAATGCCAATCGTAAATGATTAAGCCTCAAAACGTAAAACCGGGTGTCGTAAAATTATGGAACTTGAAAGTATTGATAAACATGTCAATAAGTTCCATAATAAAATATAAAATGAGTGGTAGGTTCCATCGGGTGCTAAAACCCTGCTAAAAACTGGAAACACGGGTCTAAAACGCGTAATTCGCGTAAAACGCTGAATATTGCGTAAAATTGAGAAAAGTAAAATGTTACTTTTCTAATGTTATAAAAATGATTTAAAATGACTTATAATGTCTAGACTGGGCTCAGTCTAGTGTCGGTTGGTATTAAATGTCTTTTAGACATCAAACCGTAAGCCTAAAAATCACGAAATGACTTATAACATCAAGGGATCATTTTTGGTCAATGGAGGAGGGAAAGAATATGTTGACTTTTTCTAATAAGTTGAAAACTCAAAAAGTCTTAGAAACGCGTTTTGTGGTCTCACGGTTAATCGCCCAAATGGTTAAGCGTGCTCATGCGAGAGTAGTACAGGCATGGGTGACCTGCTGGGAAGTTTTTGGTCATATTTTTCTCAGTCACGATTAATTCTCAAATAAATCATGAGTGTGTAAAATATTTTACTGATGTGGGGTCACCTGACGGGGTTGAATTTCGTTGTGCGTAGAATTTCTGATTGACGTTTTACCCTAAAACGTGTAATTCCGTGTAATTCCTTAATAACTTTCACGAAAATGAGCTTATGAAAGTTAAACTTTTAATTTGCCATGGAAATGATTTATCACTCGATAAAATCAAATAAAAATCAACTTTCGGGAAAGTTTCGGGAAAAAAAATGAATAGTAAAAGTGAATAGTGAAATTTTCCGGGAATGGTAATTAACCTGAAATTGTGAATTGTTACAGTCTCTACCCCTTACGGGGAACTTCGTCCCGAAGTTCTATGTGTGTCATATGTTGGAGTGGTGTCGATAAAGATGTGTGGTTACTTATGAGGACCAAAGTCTGGGATTTCCGGTAATGTAATTTGATTTGTCATTTCAGTGTATGGTGTAGGATGAGGCTTCCTTTTATATAGGAAAGGTATGGTAATAGTCGAATATCAAAGGAAATTGATATAGCAATCGAATATTAATAGGAATCGATATAGTAGTTGAATATCAAATAGAACTTGATATAGTTAAATATCAAAATGGAAATTGATATAGTTGTCAAGTATCAATAGCAATTGATATAACAGTTGAACAACAATAGCAATTTACATAGGAATCCAATAAATGGAAATTGATATAAGAATCGAATCATGGAATAAGCGTTGAACATGTGGTTGGACCAAGTCCTGTTTGAATTGTACGGCTGCCCATGCATATGGCTACATGGCTTCACTATAAGTTTGGTATGACTGCCCATGCATATGGTTACATGGCCCCGTAATGAGTTTGGTACGACTGCACATGCATATGGTTACATGGCCTCGCAACGAGTTTGTTTGTTATTGCACTATCATTATGAAAACCAAAATGTAAACCTCGTACTTATGGAAATTGGGATAGTCGTTGCAATCATAGCCTTGTAGGTAATCGGTTGTTGTACCTAGTGTTTATGTCATGGTTTGAAGCGATGTCGGTGAAAAGATAGGATTTCTTGTGGCGAATAAAATGTAGGTATCATGCCATACCCGAGCAATGTAATGTAGGTATCAAGCCATACCCGAGCAATGTAATGTAGGTATCAAGCCATACCCGAGCAATGTAATGTAGGTATCAAGCCATACCCGAGCAATGTAATGTAGGTATCAAGCCATACCCGAGCAATATAATGTAGGTATCAAGCCATACCCGAGCAATGTAATGTAGGTATCAAGCCATACCCGAGCAATGTAATGTAGGTTGACTTCATACTTATGTTATTTCGGATATAATTAAGCCCACTTGTTTATAATTCTTTATTTACATAGAGAGGCATCCCAAACAATGTAACTAAAGGAATATAAACGTATGGTTCGATGATTTATAATTTCTTTATTTAAATGAAAAGGCATCCCAATCCATTCAAATAAGGATATTATAAATCGTCCTACTCAAGAATTTCCGACACAACATTCATACTTAGCCGGTGAGTTACAAGGTAGTGTATTACGAGATGATACTGGTGTTCCAAAGGTACAAGATGAATATTCAAACTTGTAAAGCTGATGAGGGTACTTGTGGTGTAACTAAGGATGATTTGAGCTTTACAAGTGCATCAAGATCTGTTAATGAGCTTGTGTTTGTAACGGTTGTGAAGATAATGATGTGATATGTTAATGAACAAAAGTGTGTAGTGTATGCTTAACATTAATACTCTTAGGTATCGATGTTGAGTTTGCTTTAAAAGTCTTAAGAGATTTTAAAAGTTTATGATGGAATGGTATCCTAAACAGGATGGTACTTCTACAGGATGAAGAGAATAATTGATAACTATCCCAAGATAGTAGTTCGGATTATCTCATAAATGAAAAATTTCAAGAATGAAATTAGGTAACACAAATAAGGTGTTAAGATTTCGCTGAGTGGTAAGACATTATCGTGTCTCTAGATTGTTTTAATGTATTCTGGTGGTTTATCAAGTTCATGTAGGAAATCAACCTAAACATAACCCTAGTACAACTACTCTCAGTATTTGGAAATTTTAAGTCGAATATAGTTAGTCAGACTATATTCCACTGTCCCTAGGTTAAATATAGGTGACTAGTCTATATTTAGCCAAGGTTCGATAAAATTTTCAAATACCTAAACTAGGTATACTTTTGATATGTCCGTTGCTTTCGGGAAACTGTCCACTAAACAAAGGCGATGTCAAACCCTTAAGTTGCAAGTCCCGTCCATACAAGACTTGTAACGTATGTTTTCATATTCCATTGCATAGAAGGTAGTAAGGGTAGATACGTATGGAAAGGAAGTTTTAAGTAGTTCTAAAATAGAACATACTTGGTCAGGATCACGAACTTTTAATAATGAAGGTTTCATCAGAAAACCTTAATGAATGTAGAGAAAGTTCAGCTTTTGTCGATGATGGATTAGTTTGTCCTTTAGAAATCTCATATTTCTTGTTTTGAAATCGATAGATTGTGACGGGTTTTTGATATCATAAGAAATGATATTGATGAGGTCGTGAAATAATTCCAGAGACCATTGCACAAATCACAATGTCTCGGAAGTAGGTTAGACCATTGTGCAATTCACAGTGTCTGGGAAGTAGGTTAGGCCATTGTGTGACTCAAAACATTTGAGAAATGATTAAGACCATTGTATCATACAATGTCTTGGAAAATGAATGAGACCATTGTATCTCACAATGTCTTGGAAAATGAATGAGGCCATTGTATCTCACAATGTCTTGAAAAATGAATGAGACCATTGTAATATACAATGTCTTGAAAAATGAATGAGACCATTGTAATATACAATGTCTTGAAAAATGAATGAGACCATTGTAATATACAATGTCTTGATCATATAATGTTGGAGTAGGAACATGATTGGGAGAATGTGATTGTGTCGAAATGCCCTAGAATAGGCATACACAGATATGTTTAGTTCATTGTTTAGATAAATGATTGAAAATAAACCGAGTTTATATATCAATATACTAATATGTGTTCATGTAGCATAAAATGCTTAGTGTGTATATATCAATATACTAATATGTGTTCATGTAGCATAAAATGCCTAGTGTGTATATATCAATATACTTATATGTGTTCATGTAGCATAAAATGCTTAGTGTGTATATATCAATATACTTATATGTGTTCATGTAGCATAAAATGCTTAGTGTGTATATATCAATATACTAATATGTTTGTGAAGCATAACATGCTTACTAAGTCCATAATCGTCTGGAGGATGGAAGACACGGAGAGCGAAAGGCTATAAAATGTTTTTGTTTGTGATTGTAGTTATAGTTTAGGTCTCACTTAGACCCGTTTCTCTATAACCATGGCTCTGATACCAATCTGTAACACCCCCAATTCATGGTTGCAGCGGAATTCAAACTGGGTGTTACTCGACGGCACAATAGTCACAATAATAGAAAACGAACTCCAATTGAGTCATTTTAAAAGATGTATCATTCAAAATATATAATTATCAGAGATTATAAAATGAGGTCCCAAATGGTTCCATGTTTACAAATCACATTAAATGAGTTTTGAATGATAATAAAATTTATAGCCCTCTTGAGTATCCGTGTCCTTTCGTGCCATCCTTGATCGTCATGAACCTGAAATACATGCTTGAGAGGTCAACACAAAGGTTGAGTGATATTCATAGAGTTTGTTTAATGTTTGAACACAATATGTTGGTAGTGTGAGTTATAGGCTCACACCAATGTTTGGAAAGCAAAATAGGTAGGCTATGTTGTTATACGCCCGGAACAGTTATTATCAAATACTAAGCTTATGACACCAAAACGTTAACGGGTACCAATATCAATCGGCGGAGTTATCCCGGTAGGTATTTTGCCGTCATACCTAATGTCTCAAATATTAATGCATTTGTTTGAACTTAGTCAATACAAATGGGATTCGTCAATCCCAATAGGCCTATTCACAATATTCGCGCTCACTTGCAAGTAACCCTCGCAAGTGATTAAATGGTTCATAATATGGGATCTCGGTTTGGCAAGGATAGTACTTAGTGATAATAAAACAATCAGGCAAGCATACAATTTAAAAACATTGTGCTCGGTTAAAAATAGCATGTATTCCCCCCAAGGGTTTGTAAAACAATGAAGTAATGTAAAGTGGGGCTATGAACTCACCTTAAGTAAGATAGCAAGTAATGAATGTAACGGTTGAATCGTGAAGGTTTCTACGAGCAACCTATAATCGAATGTCGCGACTTAGGATCGGAGTAAAGAATATGAAGTAGTGCCTATATATATATCTTGCATTTAGTCCATGATGTGGTATGATGTATAATGTAAGTCTTTGAAAGAAATGATTCATGAAACATGTATGTTTTGTATATCGTTCACTACCGTTCGGGCCGACATAATTCAGAAGTCATGTTAGTAAGCGTTCGAGGAGCCAGGACACTTTAACTCGTAAATCCACAACTCAACTCGACGGCTTACATAATGAACTCCTCACATGAGGCTCCCTACTATTGTAGTAGTTGATGAAATATATAGATATAAGTTTTGATCCGAAAGGTTACATGTCCGATATTTGAATAAACTTAGGAAAGTTTATTTGTACATGAAGATTGTTATTAGGGGTAGCTTCATAAGCCTTAAATGACCATGTTCTCTTGGTAAAATCTCATGGTTTCCTTTTAAGTGAAGTAGATCCAAATTGCTTGTTCAAGTTATCGCCTAACTCATTGTTTCATGTTTACGCCTATGTGAGTTGTTATGGTCATTTCGTCATGGCCTAGCCATGACCTTTGGTCCTTGTTCCAAGGTCATGAGACTCAACCTTGGTTCTAGTCATGTTTGTGGTCTTGATTATAGGTCATAAGACCTCTTGTTCCTTTCAAAGTATAACCATAATCTAGTGACTTTCGCCTAAAAATGGGCTGTTTAGAATTTGAAGAATTTTATCACTCGGAAAGCGTTTTTAGGGCTCGAGCTTCTTTGTTCCTGAACGAAAACGTTGTTTCGGACAACTTTCGTGTTTTAACTTTTTGATGAATCGGACCAGAAGTGGGACTTTCAAAACCCAAATTTGATCAGGAAGCTATTTGGCAGTTTTGCCGGAAATCTTTGGTAATTTCAAATCGCCATAACTTTTGACTCGTATACTCGTTTTGGGTGGTTCAAATTGCTATGGTTTCCTTGTTAAGTCCTCTACTGTAATATGTAATGATCCAACATCATATTTTTACCATTTTGATCAGGTCTTACCAAGAAAGTCACTAGTTTACTTGTTTTAGTAACTTGTTGTAACAATCAATAACAATAACTTGTTTTGGTCATTTTTATACATCATGGACATGATAACAAGACAATATATAGCACAAATAATATGTAAATAACATGAACATGATTATTTAACAAGAATCAAGTTAGGGTTTGGCTCACAACTTTTGGCTTTCAAAGATGAAAGGAAGTTAACATGTAAGGATAGGACTTTGATAGACTTGCTTCAACCCTTTTTCACTTCATGCAATCTTTCTACCCTTGGTATTCTTGAAAGATGGATGATGAAGGTTTAGGTGAAATGAGTGGATTTAAACTCAAGAGAAATCACCAAGTATATGAGGTTATGGAAGTGTTTGATGAATGATAACCTATCTAGGGTTTCTACCTTGAAGAATCACTTGAATCATGCATGAAACTTGGAAGAAAATTAGCAAATGGAATGGTGTTGGTGTGTATGGAAGTGGACGGCAACAAGGGAGGGATGGGGGCTTTTATAGGGTCTTAAGGAGGTTACTTGTGTTGACTTGTCAACCCTTGGAGGCCAAGGTGAACACTTGTAACCATCTTAAGGCCTTAAGCACAAGATCAAGCCACCTAGTGTGAATCCCCCCCCCCCAATAGGCGGTTCATGAACTTGGAGAGCAAGAGTGTGGACTTTTCTTGGTATTATCCAAGATACTTGGTTAGTTTTGACTCCGGGAAATGCCAATCGTAAATGATTAAGCCTCAAAACGTAAAACCGGGTGTCGTAAAATTATGGAACTTGAAAGTATTGATAAACATGTCAATAAGTTCCATAATAAAATATAAAATGAGTGGTAGGTTCCATCGGGTGCTAAAACCCTGCTAAAAACTGGAAACACGGGTCTAAAACGCGTAATTCGCGTAAAACGCTGAATATTGCGTAAAATTGAGAAAAGTAAAATGTTACTTTTCTAATGTTATAAAAATGATTTAAAATGACTTATAATGTCTAGACTGGGCTCAGTCTAGTGTCGGTTGGTATTAAATGTCTTTTAGACATCAAACCGTAAGCCTAAAAATCACGAAATGACTTATAACATCAAGGGATCATTTTTGGTCAATGGAGGAGGGAAAGAATATGTTGACTTTTTCTAATAAGTTGAAAACTCAAAAAGTCTTAGAAACGCGTTTTGTGGTCTCACGGTTAATCGCCCAAATGGTTAAGCGTGCTCATGCGAGAGTAGTACAGGCATGGGTGACCTGCTGGGAAGTTTTTGGTCATATTTTTCTCAGTCACGATTAATTCTCAAATAAATCATGAGTGTGTAAAATATTTTACTGATGTGGGGTCACCTGACGGGGTTGAATTTCGTTGTGCGTAGAATTTCTGATTGACGTTTTACCCTAAAACGTGTAATTCCGTGTAATTCCTTAATAACTTTCACGAAAATGAGCTTATGAAAGTTAAACTTTTAATTTGCCATGGAAATGATTTATCACTCGATAAAATCAAATAAAAATCAACTTTCGGGAAAGTTTCGGGAAAAAAAATGAATAGTAAAAGTGAATAGTGAAATTTTCCGGGAATGGTAATTAACTTGAAATTGTGAATTGTTACATACCATAGCTTAATACTCACTAAATCCCTTGCACTTTAAAAATCAGAAAACGCAGAATTTTTGGGTACATTCGCCCACATAAAATCACGACAAATAAGGCTCAACAACTCACACCAAAAATTTAACATGGTCTCTCATAAGCATAGAAGCTAATACCAGAAGGCCATGGACCAATAACATACACAAATACTCAAATTCGGATCTGATTGCACACCAAAAAGTTTTGATTTCCATAAAATGCTTCCACAAGTTTTTATCGCGAATCCTCTTCGTGGTAGTCTAATATAACCTAATACTTAACTATTCCAGAAGGCCTAGTCAAAATACCACTTTTACAACCACATAACACCCTCAAACTTTTACCCAAAATCTGTCCCGGTTTGACAGCTTTGACACCTTAACAAAGAAAAATCAAAAGACCAACTTCCCGACCTTAAAATCGATCGTGGCTGGACTTTTTAGAAAGCTCTTTCATTATAATTCAATTTAGACCTAAAATTCGTGACTTAACTCTTCACCATCTGTTATTTACACTCACATCTTTACAGCCATAGTTTTCTGTCCAAACTCTAACACATAATCTAACGCGTTTAACACTCAATTCCCTTAACCATTAACCATATTATTGACATCTAATCATCCTAATATGTTTTACTTCAATAATTTACAGAATTATATAAACCCTAGATTCCATCATATTAAATATTACATGAATCATAACAATAATTAATTAATTACACGTAAGGGTTAAAGATTTTACCTTGATTCTTGATTATTGCTAGCCAACTATGAAACCCTAATTTTTTTTTCTTGTTCCTCCCTTGTGTCGACTTTAATTGCAGGAAAAAGGGGTAGGGATGTTTTGATTTTGTATTTATAATTAATTTGGATAACCCTTAAGGCTTAGAGTTGTATTTGGTATCAAATTTGGTTTCCTTTTTCCCCCTTATCCTAATATTCGGCCGCCCCTTTATTTTTATTTTATTTTATTTTTTTAATTTATTTATTACACTCAAAACCTCATACTTTTCATATTTTATGTATTCCCATAACAAAACCTAACGTCTTTCGCGATAAACCTTAATTTTACGACAAACCAGAAAATAATCATTTTCAAAATAAAGTTTCCAAAAATAGATTTTCACACACTCCATAAGTATTTCTTTACAAAAACAACATTCCCGTAACTTACTAACGCTCAATAACTTGAACGAAGACTCGTTACGCAAAAACACAAAAACACCAAAACTACACAAGTCATTTCTACACCATAAAGGTGATCAAAATAAACTTTTCCATATTCCAAACTTTCCAAATCACAATAAAACCATTTACGCAAAGGGATTTAGTGCTAAAACTCACCTATATCACTCATATATCACTTCAAACACCTAATACACACCAAACAAATGTCAACCGAGTCAAGACTATCAATCAAACTGACCTGCCAAAACCACGGTTGTTACACCTTTAGACCTAGTTGACTTACACTTCAATCCTAACGACACTATTCCGTTAGAGAACGATCAATCCCGTGGACCTACCATTTACTACACTACAACGGTCATGTACACTGCCTGGAGGATTGCAAGCTTCTCAAGATCCTTTGAGAAGTAAAGTCTTTTGTGAGGTTGCAAAATCCCGCATCAAGTTTTTGGTGCCGCTGCCGGGGAATAGTTATTATTTAGGTTGATTTATATTTCATTTAGGTCTACTCACTAGATTCCTATAAAGTGAGATTACTTTTTATTTT
Source organism: Artemisia argyi (assembly GCA_030686995.1). NCBI lineage: Eukaryota > Viridiplantae > Streptophyta > Magnoliopsida > Asterales > Asteraceae > Artemisia > Artemisia argyi. The sequence continues at coordinate 117,819,062 of CM060706.1, forward strand.
TCTTTCATTAGCTTTCTCGTAGTCTATCTTTTCTTTGTGTCTTTGTTCGTAAAAACCTTTTCATTAACTTTTTCGTTCACCATTATGGAGAACGCGAATCCACCATACTACCGACCACGAAATTCACCCACTCCAAATGACATCTTGATGTTCAAACAACATTGTGATGAATCTCTCTATGATGCGTGGAATCGTTTTAAATACTTACTTCAAAAATTCCCTCATCATGGTTTTGATTTATGGTCCCTAACTCAAATCTTTTACGATCATGTCGACCAATATACCCAAAGGGACATTGACTATTTTGCCAACGGAGACCTTAGGGAATTAAGTGCTAAAGAAGCATGAGAAACTATAGAGAATTGTGCTCAATACGATTATAAATTGGACAACCCAACAAACAATATTACAAATCAATTGATAACAAATTTCAAGGATCATGAAAAAAGTTTGTTTGTGAATGAGTTTGTTTGTGAATGAGAAGGGTAGAGTTGAGGTACCTAAGTGCATGTCATGGTTAGGCACTACCATATACAAGATGAACATATAGGTGATCTTGATAAGATGGAGGATAGAGTAGAAAATCTAAGCCCACCAAGTACCCCACAAGTCCTACCATCGTTTGAGGCATACACACCGCCTGTGACTTACCCAGAAGAAGTAGAAGAGACTTTAGGAATCCCAATGGAGGTAGAACCTTTAAACCAAACACAACTAGAGGTTATAGGTTTGAATACTTGTAGCCACAACCTTACCCTTGGTTCTAGGAAATTTCCTAGTGTTGATGAACCAGAACCTCAATCTTTACACAATTTTTCATCTTTAGATATACATCTAGGAGATCAAAGAGGAATTGACCCACCCATCAACCCATATTATCCGGGTAGTTTTAGGATGAAGGAAGCCATTCACACACCCCCTTCACCTCACGTGGTATATTTCCACCATAAGGGTGTGTATCGCTACTTCCACCCACACATAATCCTAAGTGTAGGGAAAACCTCCCTTATTTCCATTAAATAAGGGTAGAGTCAGGCTCATGACTCGAACAAAAACAAGCGCTTCTTGTGAGGCAACCCATGTTTTTAATTGTTTGATGTTTTTAATTATTTTTTTTTTTGTGTCATGTATGCTTAATTATAATTGTTTAATTTTCATATTTCAAATAAATTATGAAAATGCTTTATTTTGTCTTTAACCTTGTTTTAATTACATATAAAGGTATTTTACAAAAAGATAAGTATAGGGAATATCATATTTGTTTCTAAAGAACAATTGGACATGAACAATAACAATTAGAGTTTAGCATACATATTAGTATTTGATAGAGTCAAATGCTTGTATCGAGTAACAATGGATGTTTTCCAGGATTCCAGGTATTAAAACTTATATTTTTCCCGAAACAAAATATAAAGAATTCTGTCAGATCATTTCTGACGGCGTCAGGGGTTATAGCCTGACGGTGTCAGGTGTTATTTCTTAAAAATTTTCCAGGTTTTGTTTTTCTGCTGGAATTTTATAGTGTTGTATAATCTTTACTTTTTAAACTCCAGGAATCTGCAAACATTTATTTTGAAATCATTATATCTTTACTTGCTTTCTAGGATTTACTTTTATATAGAATTTATTGCCGATTTTATGCGAGGTTTCGTGTTTGTTTTCTTTGTTATTTAAAAGGTTATATTGAATAAGAAGATGATTATATTTCAGGAGTGCAGCTTTACATGCTTATTTTCTTGGTGGAGGATTTAACCATATTACCACATTGTCCATACCGAGTGAATCAGGGGAGTATTAGTTTCTTTCATTTTCATTTATCTTTACTTTTACATATATATTTTTTTTTTAATTTTGAACATTGGGGACAATGTGCGATTTAAGTGTAGGGAGGGTAAATTGAGACACCTTATAAACTATAACTCCATTTGATTTTTGTTTTGTTTAATAGTAAATGCTTAATAAAAGTAAGAGAAATACTTGTTAGAGAAATTTTGGCACCAAATTTAAATTTTTTTGCAACATATAAGAGTGAAACTTTAGTTTTAATAAGCGTTTAATGGATAGAAATTGTATTACTAGCACAAAAACCGTACCACTAAAAAATTTCCACCCAAATATGTGAGGTTCGCCTTTAGATCTTTAGGAAAAAGCATTCATTGTTGGTGCTTGCGAGTGTACCGGTAGTATTTAGATTCTAGAACTTGCGTTTGTGATACATCCCGAGACCGCTAGTGAGACTACATCCGTGTAGTTAGGATTTGCTACATGATAAGAGGCATTAGGATGACCCATGTTTTAAACCTGTATTATAATTACATTGACTTCATTGGTCAACTAATTTTCTCACACCTTTGCGATGTACTCATTTTTAGTACACGATACCCCTAGTACACTCCTTAGAGCCTATCTTTTCATTTCTAACTTTAAGCATCTTACTTAAAGAAAGAACTTGTTTTTAATTATGTAAAAGCTCAAGTGTAGGGAGGAAACGAGTGTTCGATTTTCTTAATCCGAGTCTTTGTTTTTAATTATGTAAAAGCTCAAGTGTAGGGAGGAAACGAGCTCCCTTTGATGTATTATTTTGGATAGTAGAGTAAAAGTGTATGCACAAAAAAAAAAAAAAAAAAAAAAAAAAAAAAAAAAAAAAAAAAAAAAAAAAAACTTTCGGGATACCATCCATTTCTTTTATTTATGTTTAAGTCAATATAGTGTCTTGAAAAATCCAAAAAGAGTTGTAGTAGTTCAAGTTGAGTCGAGTCTTGGCTTAGCAACGCTTCATTGAACATGTAGTTAACTAACACAATTGACTTGTCACCAGTAAAATAACCCTTTATCCAACAAATCGTGTTTTTCATACCCTTACACCTAACGTTATAACCTTTAAAAGACCTCTATGATAGTTTATCCTAAGTTTTGATCCTTTCTCAAGCCTATGGTAATCTATTTGCTATGACAGGTAGTGAGAGATATATTTCCATTACCATTTGTGATATGTAAACTTATAACACCCGAAAGATGAGAGTATCCAAACACTAAATGTGAGGTGCTAGTGTATAATTTACATGCTTGTTTCGACTAAGGTAGAATGATTATTTGTTGTAGTTATTTTTATATTAATGTTAAATGACCCCTAACTTGTATTTTGATTGGTATAAAAGCTCATTTTCTTGAGGACAAACAAATCCCAAGTATAGGGATATTTGATAAGGATTTATTTGATGCGTTTTTAGGGGGTCATTTAAGCCCTAAATCGTGAATTTATGATCAAATATTGCCTCAAATCGTTTCTTTTGTCATTTTAGGTACTTGGGACATGATTTTTGGAATATGAAGCATTTTTGGATGTTTTTATGCTCAAGAATGAAGAAAACAAGAATGCTAAGAAAAGTCAGGAATTTACACCTAACGGCGTCAGGCTTGGATGCTTACGCCGTCATTTGAAGAATGGAACTGGTGAACTTTTACCGTCCTATATTTAGTGGTACCCTTACACTGTTTTTACAGTTCTGTCTCAGACTAATTTTTTGTTTCGACGTAATGAAGTGATGTAAAACTTAGTGGACTAGATACCGAACATGTAGAATATGTTAAGCATCATTTCCATGTTTAGGAGTAAGGAAAATATTTACAACAATATTTTTACTTCAAAACAAAGAGTTTTCCGAAACACTACTTTCAAAACCGCATGACTTTATGACTCTTTCTAAAGACATAACCAGACACTTACAAACTCTTCTCTTTTATTTGTTTAAGAAAACTTTCAAGCTAGTATGGCAAAGTATACTTAACAACAAAACTTGTAAGTATTAAGCAAATAAATACTTTTCATACTTTACCCCCTTCATGGGTAATTTGATTCATGGATCGTATTCAATTTTGAAAACCATTTGTTATAAAAATTTGAGCGACGTGGCTCTGGTACCAATTGTGGAAACCGTAGGGGGGTGAATACGTTTCCATTTAAAACTCAAAAACGTTTTGTATCACACACCTGATCAAGTTTGATGTAATATGAAAAGTGTCAACTCTAGTATTACAAGAACTAGAGATATTATAATGCAATAAATAAGGGATGTCACAATAACACAAGCTTGGGCATACTTAAATATAACATGCCATCACACAAACACAACTAATACAATATAAGCAACACACCACACAAATATAAATGCAATGCAAAATATAAATGTAAAGCGGTAAATGCAAAAATAAACATAAATAGATAAGTAAAGAAAATGCAAACCCAGATACGGCGATTTATAGTGGTTCGGTCACAAACCCTCTTCACCCTAATCCACTCACTGAGTATCCAACTCAAGAGTTACTTCACTAATCAACAAGCTCCTTTCTCAGCCGAGAAAACCATACAACATTGCTTACAATATTTTTCGACACTAAGCTAGATGTCGAGTTCTTCTTCGGGTACAACCAAACTTATTATGTTTTATGGTCCAATATAATAAACCTTGTGTTTTAAGGCCTAAACACATAAACCGCGTCGCTTACGTTATTTTCCAACACTAAGCTAGATGTCAACTACTAATCTTAGCTAGTACCAATCTACCACTATCTACCCGATCCTCATAACTCACACAAGCTTCAAGATCCACATGTTCTACACTCGATCTACCCGATCTACTCATGATCTACTCGATTTTCACAAATCACACGCCCTACAAGATCTACATGATCCATACTTGATCTATCCGATCTACATTTGACCCACTTAATCAATACACACTAGCACACAAACTACAAGAGATCTCCAAGATCTCAACAAGATCACAATGATCAACACTTGAGAAGTAACCAAGACTATGGCACTTGATGTATATCAAGATACAATCAAGCAAACTAATAAGTAATGCAAGTGTACTACACAAAGATTTTAACACCTTGTATCTTCTTGATACATTGTGTTCTTCTCTTGCACTAGAAGAGGAATGAAGGTGATCACTTCAATGGATGATTGGATCACTATAAAACAAACTAAAACTGTCTAAATGATTTAAAAAAAAAAAAAAGTGATCTAAATAAGAAGGGATTAGACCAAAGAAAATTGACTAGAAAAATCAAGTTGGAAGTGTAAAATGCTCCACTATTAATATGTAAAGAGAAATTTGACCGTTACAGGGGGAGATATCACTAAATACTCGACGATACCACTAAATTTAATGGTACCGTGGTACTGTCCCAGACAAAGACACTCCAATTTTTGTTTTTAGTGATGAAAGTTTATTTAGGAAAGTTTGTAGTTGATTTTTTTTTTTTTTTTTTTTTTTGGGGGGGGGGGGGGGGTGATGGGGGGGGAATAGCTGTTGGGATTTTTGAAATAATTTTCCCAAATAAAATATTTTTTTATAATTCAAAAATAATTTGTAAAATGTATTTTTGAAAAAATGTTTTGTCACATTTATAAAAATGTGAAGTTTAAAACAAAAAATTTATTTCTTTGATCATCTATCAAGTTTATAAATTTGTTTGTTCATACCTTGAGTGATTTACGTCGGGATAGAAATCTACGACTCTGTTGAAGCATACTTGAGACGTCGAGAGATGTTGATGTAAGTATGTGTTGATGATTTATGTTTACAAGTAACTTGCTCATTTTATGTTATGCATTACAAGTTACATGTCTGTCATTATTAAAACCGAAGAAACCGTTTAGTTTAAATATCGTAATATTTGCACTAACACATATATATCCCTGCAAAAGCTCAAAATTGCGTATACATCCAGCTTAAACTTTTAATTGCATATATATCGTTCCAAAGGCTAAAAAATTGCATATATATCCTTTCGAAAGCTTAAAAATTGCATATAAATCCAACTTAACCTAATAATTACATATATATCATTTCTAAACCTTTGTAATTGCATATATATCCTTCTAAACCTCTAATATGTCATATATATCAAAATGATTATTTAATTTAACTTTAAACTCTAAATTATGATAATTATAATATTTAAAAGATTGCAACAAACATATTTGTTTTAAGGGTACGATGTTCCGGGGTTCAAATTAACGACCAAAAAAAAATATATCACAAAAATGTTTAACATCACGAAAAAATCACCTTATCTCATATCTAATACGAATACATGAAATAAAGTATCAAATATATCATGCTTGTTATATATTATACATCACAGATAAATATGTTTGCAATGAAAGCGTATAACCACTGCCAACAAGTTTATAAATAAAGAAAATATATATTTAAGAAATATTTTTAATAATTATATTTTATGTATTCTAGAGTTCTAAATTTAAATTAAACAGTTATTTTGATATATATGACATATTTAACGTTTATGGAGGATATATATGTAATTCTAAGTTTAGATTGGATATATATGCAATTTTTAAGTCTTTGGAAGGATATATATATATATATATATATATATATATATATATATATATATATATATATATATATATATATATATATATATATATATATATATATATACAATTAAAAGTTTAAGCTGGATATATATATGAAATTTTGAGTTTTTGCAGGGATATATACGCAGTTCCATCGATTTATTTTTTATAGCTTAAAAGGGTATATTAGGCATTACATATTTATAATATAATTCATATTATTTTGATTATTTTAAAATGAGGTATTTTGGTCAATTTACAATATTCTAGTGTGATTTTCCCAGATTTGAATAAGTGAAAAAGAAGATATAATTGGACGGCTTGTAAATAAAATTTCAAAGACGAGTTGCCTTAATGAAAAAAAGAATAACACTTGGGCGGCCTTTATATGCAATATCTCAAAAATATAATTACTAATAGACCATTGATTAAAACTGCCAACAATATCCACCACTAAAAGATAATAATTATTGAATACCAAACATAGCATGTTTAACACCAATTTTTATGTTTAAAATGAATAAATGTCTATATTTATGAAAATATCTAATACTAAAGTTGTTAATTAAGTAATGTTTAACCAAAACACATAGGGTTGTTGTTAGCGAAACCTTAAATTAATAGTTTATATATTTTTCAATGTTCAAACTTTTATCATTTTTTGCTTCTAGCTTATAGAATTTTTTCTTCGCAATGATTATAAATTAAACTCTTTGTCACGTCTAAACGGCCACAAGTTCGCAAGTATAATTATTTGAATGTACGTATAGTTTAACAAATTTGAAAAGCGATTACTTGTGAGCCACAATTTATCGAAAATTGTCATTAACTAAAAATATATGTAACGGAAGAAAAAAGTAATTTTAGTTTTGAGTACCAACAAAAAATATACAAATAGCGGAAGGTACCGGATCCCTTAGAAAGGGAAACAAATTTAAAAAGTATAAAAAGTAACCAGCAAGCGACACGTGTCCCCAACATATTTTATTTAAAATATCCGTTTAGGGGCAAAATCGTAATTTTACTCGTTTTTTACTTTTCCACCTCAATTTTCAAACGCAAATATCTTTCAAACGATAAACTTTTACGAAAAACCGATTTCACCATAATTTTTAAAATTTAATCCTTTTTAAATTGGTATAAACCTTGTTAAATATTTCAAACTTTTTTTTTTTACATATCAAATGGTTAGTGATTTTCTTGATTTTTTTGTCATTTTCGGCTCTATTTTTTACCCTCATAAATGTCGAATCGTTAAAAACTTAAAACACGAAAGTTTTTTATTTTGATTCACTCTTTACACAGGTTTTTGAATCACTCAAATCCGATGTCATACGAGTAAGATATCACACGTTAAAGATGGTGTTTAACTCATATTTGTTGCACACAATGTGTTTGATGAAATGTCTAGCTTAGAATTTTAGTGTTAAAATTGCGTTAAATGCATTAATTTTTGTTTCTCAATGCATTATTAATCATTTTATTAATGTAAGTCTCAAAAAGTAAACTTTTTTAATCATTATATTTTTAAAATATACATTTAGTTCATCAGTTAGGTAATTAGGTTCATCAGTTAGGTTATTAGGTTCATCAGTTAGTCATTTTATTAATGTAAGATTCAAAAAGTTTTGTTTTTTTAACTGATGAACCTTATTAACTGATTTAATAAGTTCATCAGTTAATAAGGTTCATCAGTTAATAAGTTCATCAGTTAATATAGTTCAACCAGTTAATAAGGCTGATGAACCTTATTAACTGATGAACCTTATTAACTGATTTAATAAGTTCATCAGTTAATAAGGATCTTTAACTTATTAACTTGTGAACCTTATTAACTGATGAACCTTATTAACTGATTTAATAAGTTCATTAGTTAATAAGGTTCATCAGTTAATATAGTTCAACCAGTTAATAAGGCTGATGAACATTATTAACTGATTTAATAAGTTCATCAGTTAATAAGGATTTTTAACTGATGAACCTTATTAACTGATTTAATAAGTTCATCAGTTAATAAGGTTCATCAGTTAATATAGTTCATCAGTTAATAAGGCTGATGAACCTTATTAACTGATTTAATAAGTTCATCAGTTAATAAGGTTCATCAGTTAATAAGGCTCTTTAACACGCGATATGTCTTTTTTAAAAATCAGTTAATAAGGTTCATCAGTTAATAAGTTCAACCAAAGTAACTGATGAACGAAATGTCTTAAGTTAATAAGGTTCACCAGTTAAAAAAAACAACAAAAAAAAAAAGAAAAAATAAAACTTTTTGAATCTTACATTAATAAAATAACTAAAGGTGCATTGTTGTACAAAAATTAGTGCATTTAACTCGATTTTAAGACTAAAAATCTAAGCTAAACATTTCATCAAACATGTTGTGTGCAACAAATATGACTAAAACGTCATCTTTAACATACGATATCTCACTCATATCATATTGGATTTGAGTGATTCAAATTTCTGGGTAAAGAATGGCCAAGAAGCTACAACTTTCGTGTTTTAAGTTTTACAAAATTCAGCCTTTAAACTAGATAAAATTAGAGCCGAAAATGCTAAAATTTTCAAGAAAATCATGACGCAATGAATATGTCAAAAAAAAAAAAGTTTCGAAAAAATTAAAAAGATTTATACAAAATTAAAGAGGATTAAATTTTAAAAATTATGGTGAAATCGGTTTTTTGTAAAAGTTTGTCGTTTGAAAGTTATTTGCATTTGAAATTTAAGGTGGAATTAAAAAAATGAGTCAAATGACCAAAATGTCCTTTAACAAAAAATATTAAAGAAAAAAGGAGGGAGTGGGTGGGGGACACATGGCACTAGCTTAGTAGCTAGAAACACTTTTTAGTTTTTTTAATTTTTGATCCTTTGTAAGCAACTCAATAGCGGAATAGTAACATGAATATCTATTGTTGGATAAAATAAGGAAGACATCCTTCTGTATTTTTATGTTATTTTAGTTTTGCAAGAAAAAAAAAAAAGGTATTCTAATAAAAATAAGATTAACAATCATAATCATAATCCGGATAAAACTATAGATATCCTGTAGTAGTTATTATACGTTGATCATGAGACAAACATGTGATTATCCATTTATCGATTCTTCTCTATATATACCACCCTATTTTTTTCACAATACTCATTCCAAATCACATCCTCAGTTTTACAACCGTAAGTTTTTGTTTTTGCTTTTTCACTTTTGTTAAGGAATTGAATGAAGGTTTTTCTTTATAACTCTGCTTTTTATTATTTTTTCATGCTTCTTATGTTAAAAAAGCTACATATTAATGGCATGCAAAAGTGTTACTTGTTAGCTACGGGACGAAAACATTATACATGCACCTATCTAAATAGGAGTCATTAAATTAGAGATTTATGTTAGTGGTTCGTTTCAGAAATATTACATATTGTCTATCTCTCTATATCAAGATGTTCTATAGTTTTTATATACCCTTAAATTCACCTTAAGGAGTGGATACGGTTATTTTAATTTTCTTAGATTTTTTTAGCACTTTAGTTAACTTTTGCAAGTTTTTCAAATTATTTGGCTTCTTAAACGAACAAATGTTTAAATTTGTACCATAAGGTATACAATGCACATGTTGCAATATACGTTTGCTATTTAGACAATTTTATTTGAACGGGGATGATCAAGAGTAAACAAATAACTTCAATATAGATGAATCTTTGTCATCTTGTGTCTTTTGTGAAGATTTTGATGGTTATATGCTGGTTAATTAATTCTAGCTAATCTTCAATTTTAAATGTCTTTCAGAAACAAGTGCAAATATAAGCTCGATATGGCTATGGCGATGCTTTTATTACGTGTTTTCACAATTCTGGTCATGTGTTGTTGTGCTACCATTGCTGATTCTGAGACCATGAAATACAAAGACCCGAAGCAACCATTAAGTATACGAATAAATGACTTGATGCTTCGAATGACATTGGAAGAAAAAATCGGTCAAATGATACAGATTGATAGAAAAGTTGCTACACCTGATGTAATGAAGGACTACTTCATAGGTGAATACCATATTTTACTAAAACTTTTGTGTTTAGATACATGGAAATTCGTATAGAGAAATTTAACAAGCTTCGAATTTTTGACAGGGAGTTTATTAAGCGGCGGTGGGAGTGTTCCTGCCCAAGAAGCATCCCCGGAGACATGGATTAATATGGTAAACGAGTATCAAAAAGGATCATTGTCTACTCGTTTAGGGATTCCAATGATTTATGGGATTGATGCTGTCCATGGCAATAGTAATATTTTTGGTGCCACCATCTTCCCACATAATGTTGCCCTTGGAGTAACAAGGTAAATCAAATTTATAGTTTTATTTACAAAGTCTAACATGTTTTGATTATGATTATATCCCAATAACAAAAATAAGTTTACCACATATATACTAGAAACAGATTATAGGCTACTTGAAAAAGACAGTCATCATCAGATATTCAATTTCACAATGCCATGCTAAACAGCCCTTTGATGGAATGTTTTCTTATTAGTCTGATATTTGTGTAAAAAAATCTCGAATAGGGACCCTGAATTGGTGAAGAAAATCGGAGCTGCCACTGCTCTTGAAGTTAGAGCAACCGGAATTAACTATGCCTTTGCACCTTGTGTTGCGGTAAATAATTACAGATTTATATAGTTCTCAAGAAAGATTGCAAACAACCATTTTTAACCACCTTTAATCATTTTTTTATTTTTAGGTATGTAGAGATCCAAGGTGGGGCCGTTGCTATGAAAGTTTTAGCGAAGATCCCAATATCGTTCGGGCAATGACTGAGATGATACCTGGAATTCAAGGCGACCTTCCTAATAATGGTCGAAAAGGCATTCCTTTTGTTGGTGGACCGTAAGTAACTATGATTTTCTCTTCTTCTTTTTTTTGGAAGAAGCAAACTAGATTCGTTCTAGCATATATTCATATTTATTTGGATAAAGTACAATCAAGCCTTTTTCTGTTGTATTAATTCCAATTTATATATAAATACACGTTTTTTTTCACAGAGATAAGGTTGCAGCTTGCGCCAAACACTTCGTTGGTGATGGTGGGACGACAAGAGGCATCAATGAGAACAATACCGTCACAGATTTTCACAGTTTATTAAGTGTTCATATGCAACCTTACTATGATGCGATACGAAAGGGTGTTTCAACCATCATGGTTTCATATTCTAGCTGGAATGGAGTAAAAATGCATCAAAATAAAGAGCTTATAACAGGATTTCTCAAGAACAAACTCAAATTCAGAGTAAACTACTCGTTCTTCTTCTATTATTATTTAGAGTCCCGTTTCATTATAGAGATAGAGTATTTACATGCTTTTGTTCAATGCTTTTTCAGGGATTTGTGATCTCAGATTTTCAGGGTATTGACAAGATTACCTATCCGGTCAATGCTAATTACACTTACTCCATTGAACAAAGTGTTGGTGCTGGCATAGACATGGTTGGTTTAAATACATTTATGTCGAATTAAGTAAAAAAGTTAAACTTTGTTTTGGGTTTTTTATTTTTTATTTTTTATTTTTTTATTTTTTTAATTTTTTAAAATTGTTGCAGATCATGGTTGGATACAACTACTTTGAATTCATTGACGGGTTAACATCCCTTGTGAATAACAATGTCATCCCAATTAGTCGAATTAATGATGCAGTGAGGAGAATTTTACGTGTCAAGTTCACCATGGGCTTGTTTGAAAACCCGTTAAGTGATTTAAGCATGGCGAAATACCTTGGATACCAGGTTAAAATCATTATTCAGTTTATTCATTTTTTATTTTTTTTATATGAAACATTTTTTTTTATATGAAACATTGGATAATCTGATGTTGTTCTCTTGCTTATAAAACAGAATCACCGAGATTTGGCTAGGGAAGCAGTAAGGAAATCATTAGTATTGTTAAAGAATGGAAAATCTGTAGACGAATCAACACTTCCTCTATCTAAGAAAACGAGCAGAATCTTGGTAGCTGGTAGTCATGCCGATAACATTGGAAACCAGTGTGGTGGATGGACTATTGAATGGCATGGAAAAAGTGGTAACATAACTAAAGGTATGCATTTCTGTTACCACTTTTTTAAGTGACAAAACCTATTGATTGGTGTGACACCATGATATAATCATATAATCAAATATAACTATTATTCTTGATGTTAACAGGCACGACCATTTTATCTGCTATAAAAGAGACTGTGGACCCGACAACTGAAGTTGTGTATGAAGAGAACCCGACTCCTGAATTCATGAAGGCCAACAATTTCTCGTACGCAATTGTGGTCACTGGAGAGTTACCTTACTCAGAGTCAAGCGGAGACAATGAGAATCTGACGATCCCTGAACCTGGACCGACAACAATCACAGACGTGTGCTCATCCGTGACGTGTGTCGTTGTGCTAATAACAGGAAGACCTGTTGTGATTGAACCATATCTACCTGAAATAAATGCTTTGGTGGCTGCGTGGCTTCCTGGGACTGAAGGCAAAGGTGTGACTGATGTTTTGTTTGGTGATTATGGTTTTACGGGGACACTTGCACGTACTTGGTTCAAGACTGTTGATCAGCTTCCGATGAATGTTGGTGACCCACATTATGACCCATTGTTCCAGTTTGGTTTCGGGCTCACGATGTGAAGCTATTAGCAGTTGTTAGAAGTGTGTAATCAAGAATGTTTTTAGGTATTAGGACTTAGGTTATATTAGGTTTTATCACTGAGATTTGTATGACATTTTTTTTTTTTTTTGTTATCAAGAATTCGTTTCTTGTTAGTATTCGCATATGCAATGCTCTAACTTTTCTTTATTTGATAAAAAATTTATACACAATACAAAAAGAGGTAGATATACAAATAGGAGTATCATGATCTTTGATATGATATAATTAGTAACAATATAAAACCATAATTGATTATCGAACGCTTGTCCTTAAACACAGCCAACAAGCATGTCACTATATAAAAATACCACATTCTCTTCTTCCATTAGTTTCATTGCTTCCATCCATTTAAGTTGTCTTTCAGATTTGTTTGATTTTTATCGGATCATTTGAAGGTGAAGGTGAAATAGTTCGTCGAGACATAATCAGCTTCGTTAAAACTGCTTTTGACGTTCAAAGTCTTGAGACTAATCAAGTAATGTCTTTTTACTACACAAAGATGTGCCTAATGTTTGATTTTTAATTGACGCGTGCTGGTTGGTTTTCTTAAAATTCTTTGCAGATCTTGACTGAAATAAAGGGATGGCGAAACTTTTGCAGTGTGTCATCACTTTTCTGGTGATATGTTGTTGGGCTACCACTGCTGAATCCATTGGCATGAGATACAAAGACCCGAAACAACCAGTAGAGGTTCGAATAACAGACTTGATTAATCGAATGACTTTAGAAGAAAAGATCGGTCAAATGACACAGATTGATCGTTATGTAGCTACACCTGAAGTAATGCAGAAATTCTTCATTGGTAATTTCTTACACGTACTTGACCATTTCTTTATTTTAATCCTAAAATTCATGTTACGATCTGATTTCGTATAGGGAGTGTATTGACCGGTGGAGCGAGTCCTCCGGCAAAAGAGACATCTCCTGAGGCATGGATTAACATGGTAAACGACTTCCAAATAGGATCGATGTCTACTCCTTTAGAGATACCGATGATGTATGGGATTGATGCTGTCCATGGCAATAGTAAAGTTCTGAATGCTACAATTTTCCCACATAATATTGGTCTTGGAGTAACAAGGTAAGTCAAACGTAGGTTTATATTTTTTGTAATATTAATTACTTTCATTCATACTTGTTTTCCTAATTTGTGTGATATTTTATTTTCAAATCATGGTTAGGGACACCGAATTAATCAAGAAAATTGGAGCTGCGACTGCTCTTGAAGTTCGAGCAACGGGGATTAACTATGCCTTTGCACCTTGTGTTGCGGTAAATGATAAAAACATTACAGAGAATTATTGTTAAGAAGCGATTTCTAAGCACTTTTTATTACTATCTATTGATAGGTATGTAGAGATCCAAGATGGGGTCGTTGCTTTGAAAGTTTTAGTGAAGATCCTAATATTGTTCAAGCAATGACCGAGATTATACCTGGACTTCAAGGAGATATTAATAGTAATGGTCGATTAGGTGAATCTTTTGATGGTGCAAAGTATGTCTTCAACTCTTTTTTTTATGCTTATATTATCTTATCCGATCACTAGTTTACATCTAGCAAGCCAATCATGTTGTCGGCTAGCGTCGGGACATGATTGACTGCATTTAAATTATTACTTGTATAAGCTGCTGTAAACCAATTTTCATTAACTCTTTTGGTGTACATAGAGAAAAGGTTGCGAGTTGCGCCAAACACTATGTTGGTGATGGTGGAACAACAAGAGGCATCAATGAGGCCAATACCAGAATAGACATTCATACTTTAATGAGAATTCATATGCCACCTTATATTGATTCAGTACGGAAAGGTGTTGCAACTATCATGATTTCTTATTCTAGCTTGAATGGAGTCAAAATGCATAGACATCGGGATCTTATAACTGAATTTCTTAAAAAAACTCTTAAATTCAAAGTAAGAACTCGCCTAATCTTTAAAGATTTTGGTTTTGTTAACTTAAAGATCTGAGTTTTTATTTTATTTTTTCTATGTTTTTCAGGGATTTGTGATATCAGATTTTATGGGTGTTCACAAGATGGCTACTCACCCTCATGCTAATTACACTTGGTCCATTCAACACAGCGTTATGGCTGGCATCGACATGGTTTGTCCAAAGAAAGCATTTTTTTTTTTTTTTTTTTTTTTTTTTTTATAAACAAGTATTTCTATATTCTAACCACCACTCATGTGGCCTAGTGATCACACACCCTGATATCATCACAAGAGGTCTCACATTCAAACTTCATAAGAGGTCACGGGAATACCCCGGTTAGGCCGCGTACATGAGAGTCAAAGACTTGCCCTCCCTGGGTAACCTAAGCACGGAAAACCTCATTTGTTTGCATCTTTACATTCTAAACATTTTTCTTAATTCTATTGCAGATAATGGTTGGCTTTGACTACCCAGGTTTTATAAGTCGGTTAAAATACCTTGTGAAGAACAATTACATCCCAATTAGTCGAATTAATGATGCAGTGCGTAGGATTTTGCGTGTGAAGTTCATGATGGGTCTTTTTGAGAACCCGTTCACAGCTTTCACCATGGGGAAATACCTTGGAAATCAAGTTACGATCATCTTCATTTCAAAATCCATATACATTTTCTTGGTATGATTAATATATGAAACGATTCTTTAGTGATTTATTTATGGTGTATTAATTAAGCAGGATCATAGAGATTTGGCTAGAGAGGCAGTAAGGAAATCTTTAGTCTTGCTAAAGAACGGTAAACGTGTCGACCAACCAATGCTTCCCCTACCTAAAAATTCGACCAAGATTTTGATAGCCAGTACCCATGCCAATGACATTGGTAACCAGTGTGGTGGATGGACAATTGAATGGAATGGAAAAAGTGGTAATATTACACATGGTATGCATTTTGTGTAGCACCTTTTATGTTCCATGTATCAAATTAGTACAAATTTTTATAACTCATATGAGAATAACTAGTTAACTACCTTTCTTGATTTCTATATCAGGAACAACCATTTTATCTGCAGTGAAGAAAGTAGTTGACCCGACAACTGAAGTTGTGTATGTAGAAAATCCAACTTCTGATTTCATCAAGTCCAACAATTTCTCCTACGCCATTGTGGTAACTGGCGAGTTTCCATACTCAGAGTCAGCTGGAGACAGTCAGGATCTAACGATACCTGAACCTGGTCCAACCACTATCATGAACGTATGTGGGTCTGTGAAGTGTGTGGTAGTACTGATGTCAGGTAGACCTGTTGTGATCGAGCCTTATGTCTCTAGCATTGATGCTTTGGTGGCTGCTTGGCTTCCTGGTACTGAAGGCCAAGGTGTGACTGATGTTTTGTTTGGTGATTATGGTTTTACTGGAAAATTGGCACATACTTGGTTCAAGAGTGTTGATCAACTTCCTGTGAACGTTGGTGACCTGCATTATGACCCGTTGTACCCGTTTGGATTTGGGCTCACAACCGAGCCTTCTATGGGCTATTAGAAATGAGAAATTAAGAAAACTCTTCTGGATATTAGTCTAGATAGCGTAGTTTTATTATGGTTTTGTAATTTTGAACGGCAGCTACAATCCCCTCATCGACGTTGTGATTCAACTTACCATGTGGTTCTTTTGGTGTCATAGGATTGAGACGTTCGACAAGGCAAAAAAAGACCTTATCCTCAATGATTAAAGCATTTTTCCTTTGCTTGGATCTCTTCTAGATGTAGGGAAAAAAAATTATAATAATGGTGAGTGGTTTAGCATTCCTAGAACCGCCCTCTCAACCCTTTGTAATTTCTCCTCTAACTTCTTGCTAGTTTTATAAACTCTTCCCGTTCACTACAAGCCTCAATGCATACACATTTAGCTCGACAAATTAACTAACAACTCCTAGCCATTACAATATGCTAGCTAGTCCAGACACATATAACACTGTACATATACATTTTGATAAAATTGTCCATATCATCTATATGGCACATTCACATGCATAAGTAATAAGTTGTCTAATGTTCACAAAAATATTCTACTACTGGCCTAAGTCAAATATATGTGAAACTTACTTTCTATTTAATGACTTTTTTTTCAAGTTTTATTAGAGGATGAGTGGATGATAGTTTTATTAATCGTGTAATCAGTATTCTTTGTATAGAAGACAAGTATGCGCTCGTACTATACTAATTATTAAGAAAAATAGTCATTATAACGTGGGAAACAACTAATACTATCATGATTCACGATGAACTTAGTGCATACATTATTAGATTTGGGTCCACATAAAAAAATGCCAAAGTAACTAATACATGCACAAAAATGATTGATAACGCGCGTTACAATTCAATTGTCCATTTATATCTTATTTAAGGGGCGAGCAAATATTCAAATTAGTGTTCGTTAAATTGTCATACCAACTCCGAAGAAAAAAAAAAAAAAAAAAAAAAAAAACCTTATAATGTACTCATCTTCAAATACATGTGTGGCTAGTTATGAAAGACTTGTTTTGATGCATCAATATGACATGAAAAATTGGAAGAGGTTCACAATGTGTGAGCTTTTATTGCTATTTTGGCTTGTTCAAAGAGTATGAAGATACTAAGCAAGACAATGGCATGTATCTCATAATCAGTTGTCATTATACCAATTTGTTATTAAGCGACTTACTACCATCTTGCCTTCTCTTGCTCACGACCCCGCCAACTGATTAAGGACTCGATCTATCCGCTCCAACTCCAGATGACTAATCGACTGTATCATATTTAGTAAGATAAACTGACATATGTATGAATAATGAAGTAAACTAACTAGGATACTTTTAGCAAACTAGTTGGGATAAAATTCAAAATAAGGTACTAAATTGTCATGTTATGTTGTCCCCGATTTACGTTTATGTATCCCGATGTGGTGTTAGTGTGTGAGCTACTTTAAGTGTGTGTCGGTGATCGATGTACGATTTTGTGTATGAAGTCGATCGATAATTAGTTTTTTTTTAGGATAATGACATGTTTTTTTTAAAGAAAAACGTTGTCACCATATGTTACACCTCCAAAATCATTTACGTTTTGACTGTGGAAATAATATTATACGTAGTCTTATACTGGGTTGACTAGAATCACGTACGGAACATGGAAACTCTGTTAAATGGGACATAATCCTTTATGTTCGCTTGATTTACGCAAGATTGACTAGAGACATTACAAAACTGAACCCGTATAAGTTAAGTTGAGTCAAGATCAACTTAAAACATTCAAAACTCGAGATCTTCAAATCTCGCTAGCTAGCTTTTTAATAGTATTGTGGTTGCCTCTTTCTACACGGTCGTTGCTTCTTTTTTTCTTTTAAGAATCTCTTAATGCGATAACGTTAAAAGCAAAGCAAAATTATAATTAAAAATCAAATTGCATTTCATAATGTATAAAAATACAGAATTTATGTATATCCCGATGATTGAGGGTAGCGTATGTGCCACCTTTTCATTGTATAGTATAATTTCTTGACTTCGCTTACTCGTGCTTAATACTTTATTGCTCTGTTCTTAAAAAAAAAAATACTTTGTTGCCATAGCGCTTTTGAAACTCTAAATAGTTCAAAAAAAACTAATAAATAAATAAATTTGATCTTTATTTACAATTGAATAATGAAATGAATAATTCATTTTGCTTGGTTTTAAGATGGTTAATTAAGGATGTGTTTATGCGTAGGTTAGATGCATGCATTATGCGCGACTTTAGGAAGAGAGATCGAGTTAATGAAGTTTCAAGTTCAAATTTAATAACTTGACTTTTTATCTTTGGAAATATTTTTGGATTTTGATTACTACAACCCTATGGGTTGGGTTTTTTCATAAAAGCTTTGAGAATCGAGATTTCCTGAAAAAATCAAAATAATGATGAATAAAACTTCAAATCTGCAAAACGTGTTCATCTGTTCTTTTGTTTTATGTTAATCAAATCGTATTTATCAATAGAAAATGTTCATCAGTTTTTAATATGTTCATCAATACGTGTTAATCATTTTTTTATTTTCATTACATCATATTCATCAATAAAAAATTTCATCAGTACAAAAAATTCATTAATAGAAAATGTTCATTTTCATTAATACTCCGTTTGTTTTCATCATTATTTATTTATTTATTTATTTATTTTTTAGGTTGATACTCATCATATTTTGATGTTCAGCATAATTTTTTACAAAAAATGATACTCAACATATCTTGATGTTTTTCTTAACTGAATCGCGACTCTGGTGACTTTTTAAACTTCTTAAAAGAGAACTACTTTTTGTTTGATCCTATTCCCAGTACGTAGAATAAGTATTTTGAAACTAATGAAGTAGTATCTTAAATAATTTTCAAATACATTTTTTTATATTACTCTATTGTTTTGAACGTTAGGCAATCCGAGATTTACAATGAAGATCGAATCATTTGTCCTCATACTAAGCACACGTTGACTTATGACTTATCAATTCCTGGTGCGTTTAGTATTACTTTTTAAATGGCTTGTTTATTTTAAAACTCAAGTAATGTAACGATAAATCATGGGCTTGTGGTATAGTGGTAAAGGCTTAACTAGTTAAGCGAGCCCAAGTGATAGTAGTACCGGTTTGGGTCCTCACTTGAGAACCACAAGCTCTAATGATATCAGGTGAATCGGGAATAGGAGTGGAGTTATCCTTTAAGGAGAGGCTCGCGGTTGGTATCTCTGCCCGAAAATACGACACTAACTCGAGCCAATAACTAACATCTAACATCTAACCTGCCGTTAAAAAAAAATTGTAATGTAACCATAAATCTGAGCCAATTACAATAGTCGGGTAAAATAAATATAATAATAAGTTATTAGAAAATAGAAGAGAGTAATTATTCCCATGTGATGTTGCTAGTTGCAACCATATCCCACTCTCGATAACGTGCCATCATATGTTAAAAAAATAAATAAATAAATAAAAGTAAAAATAAAAAATGAATAATAATAATAATAATAATAATAATAATAATAATAATAATAATAATAATAATAATAATTACGGGTGTGCACGGTTCGGTTTGGGTCGGTTTTTGGCTAAAACCGAAACCGAACCGAAAAGTTCAGTTTTTATAGAACCCAAAACCGAAACCGTTCGGTTTTTGACGGTTCGGTTTTTTCGGTTTATTATCAGTTTCGGTTCGGTTTTTCGGTTTTTTCGGTTTCTAACCGTTTATATTTGGGCATGGCAAATTTATACCAACAAACTTGTATTATATAGATTTTTTTTCAATCTAAGCATAATAATATTTATTGCATAATTCTATAATTACATATATATATGTATATGAGACACATGTGCGACTGAACATACATATAATATGATCATCGTCATATATTTATTGATATATTCTCAAGTAAACACACGACACGGCAAACACACATATAAACATAAACATTAAGATAAATATATTATAAATCTACCCACAAAATTGAATATGAATTTATAAATTTGATTTATTTAGTTATTTATTCGTATTATATTAATTATATATTATTATATAATAAATCGGTTCGGTTCGGTTTTTACGGTTCGGTTTTTGGACGAAAACCGAAACCGAACCGTACTTTTCGGTTTTTAAAAAATTAAAAACCGAACCGTCGGTTTTTAGTTTCGGTCGGTCTTTTCGGTTTGATTTTTTCGGTTTTTGGTTCGGTTTCGGTTTTTTCGGTTTTGTTTGCTCACCCCAATAATAATAATAAGATAACGTGCCAGCATACACATTCTCGAGGTTTTTGGATATTCTTGTCGGAGTAATTGAGGGACATTATTATCTTCTTTTCTTCTTCAAAAAGATCACAAGGAGATGAAGGATACTATATGTACGGGGTAATTTGTTTATGAAAAATACTCATAATCTTTTGTAACCTTATACGAGTATATTTCTAGAACCAGGAACCATAATCAAACGATACATTTTGTGAATACGTGATAATTAGAGCACAAGGTATGGTGACGATGAGTTATACTTTAACTCGGTGCGACGTTAGTGTCACATCAGTTTTAACCTTTTCACCTTAACTTATCAAAAAACACATGTTACAATAAATCACCATAACTCAACTTTAACTCAAATATTTTCAAATTCAACTATAAACTAAAACTAATATTTCATTTAATAACTAAGATAAACATTTATAAAATACAAATTACATTAACTATTATACTTAGACACGAATTACATTAAACATTAAACTTAAAACACGAACTACATTAAACATAAAAAGTACGATGAAATGTAAATACATTAAACATCTAAATGAAACTACGAATTAAAAAAACAAATCATCTGAGTCATAGCCCTCGTCACTCGAAGTCGAAGACTTTGATTGAATAGGGCATAACCCCATGGCCCAGCAGTATTGTGCTTCTCTGTTTACCCACTCCGTACGAGCATCTTTTCGAGCCCTACGAGCAGCTGCCTCACGTTCTTCAACTTCTTTATACTCTCTCAAGACTTGCAAATCTTGCTCCAGGAGTTCTTCATCAGTCAACCCAAATCTTGCCAGTGGATTGTTTGCCGGTTGATCGGGTTGTTGTTCGACAACTGGTTGATTGGTTACCGGTTCATTTTTCAGAGTAAATACCGGAAAGATATCTTTCGGTGGAGTGTTCACCGGTTCATTTGGAAACATGTTGGAGCTTGGGAATTGCTGGGAGAAGTCGTGTTCATTTGGGAATTGTTGAGAGAAGTCACAGTGACTTGGGAATTGTTAGGAGAAGTCACGGTGACTTGGGAATTGTTGGGAGAAGTCTTTGCGAGACATTGTTGTGGAGAGAATTTGTTAATAAATTTTGTGCGTGTGTGTGTGTTGTGTGTATAAACAATCCTGTGTACGAGGCTATATATAGGTTTGAACTTGAATTTGAATTTCAAATTTGAAATCCCGCTCCCATTTCAATTTGAATTTCAATTTTGAAATCCCGCTCCCATTTCAATTTTGATATCCCGCCATCTTTTGAATCTGTATTTAAATATATCTTCTCGTTTTTTAATTTGAAATTTAAATATACCCCGCTCATTTTTTAATTTAAATTTCAAATTTGAACTTGAATTTTAAATTTGAAATCCAAAATCCCACTCTTATTGTTTAAGACAGCTATAAATAACATAACAGAGTCCAGTTTTGTTCACACACTTCTACATCTAAACATTTTACAAAAGATCACACATATGGCTAATTTATGGTGGAGAGATGAAGAAAAATTGTTGGCTGAAGTTTGGGGTAAAGTTTACCAAGAACAACATACCCACAAAGATTACACATTTTGGAATCGGGTTGTAGATGCCAATGATCGTCTCGCCACTGCAGACCATTTATGAGCAACGCTATGGTGGGAAAAGCTTCAAATATGTTCACGTGTGGGAGGTTTTGAGAAACCAACCCATATGGCTAATTTATGGTTAACGATGTTGTATGATTTAATATCGTTTTTAACTATTTCCGTATCGTTTTTAAAATGATGTACTGTTAAAATGCTTAACGGCTAGTTTGAATCTGAATAAAATGCCTAACGGCTAGTTTCCGTTACAATATCCTCTGACGGCTAGTTTCTTCTATAAATGCCACTTTAACAAGACTTCATAATCTCACACTAACACTGTGGCTAACGAACTAGCTGAGGTGCAAAGGAGCATCCTTACCCGATTACGAAATGAACAATAAAAAGAGCTCAGGCTGTTTAACAATTTTCTAGGTGAGATAACTCGTATTATGTTGCAGAAGGATGAACATGCTCCAGAGATCGAAAGGTTGTGTGCGCTGCCTCAAGACCATCCAGCTATCAGGGTCGGTCTAAAAACTCTATTAAGAAACGATGAAACCGATCTGCAACTTCATGTCACTTTGAAGATTGTTAGGGAACAAGTGTTGCAAGTGTGAGAAGAGAAGTCAGAGTTCATCGACAATTACAAATATATATAAAAGCTTCATGAGTATCATTGGATGATTTATGTTTTCGTATTGTTTTTGTAATTTTTGGTTTGAATTTTAAATCAAATGGGGGGGTGTTTTGTAATTTTTGGTTTTTGAAATTCAAATAATATAAAAGATTACAAGGGTCAAAGTGTAAATTTTTTTTATTCAACATTCAAGCTTAACGCTACGTTAAGTAAATCATTCAGCACGTTAACATGTATATAACGCAGACCTATGGTACAATAACGCACCGAGTTAACCTATAACTCATCCACTCACGTTACCTTACCGTTTGCTCTAAGTAGCAATTCTGAACCGAATAGAAATCATATAATATAACAAAAGCAAAGACGAATATAATTGAGACAAAAGTATGCACATGTATATCTTTATAGAGTCATTAGTAATGACAAAACAAAAAACATTTATTTAAATTCTATAAAGTTCATTGATAGAGTGCATAATTTGTCCTTAAAGAATGCATAAATTATGACAAATTCATGTGTGTCACATAATACAAAAAGCCATATAACACAACAAAAGAAATTAAAAATAATATTATGTTAAATTTAAATAAATTCTATAAAGTTCATTGATAAAGCACATAATATGTCCTTAAAAAATGCGTAAATTATGACAAGTTCATGTGTGTCACATAATACAAAAAGTCATATAACACAACAAAAGAAATTAAAAAATATATATTATGTTATATTTAAATAAATTCTATAAAGTTTATTGATAAAGTGCATAATTTGTCCTTAAAGAATGCATAAATTATGACAAATTCGTGTGTGTCACATAATACAAAAAGCCATATAACACAACAAAAGAAATTAAAAACAATATTATGTTAAATTTAAATTGAATTACACAAGTTTTTATGTTGCTCGTGCACTGCGTCGGGATGATTCTCGTTAGCGTTAATATTCGTGTAAGTTTCTTTTTATAACATAAGAGTTGTAAATTGAACTCACGACTTTTGGTATAATAATGTTATGCTGCTCTCAACTACCACACAAAGCATACAAAGTATAACATTGAAAATGATATAATTTAAAAAGTTAAAATTTTAGTAATTTATATTAGGAAAAAAAATGCATTTAATAGTTTAAATACAAGTAAAAAATTAGAAAGCTAAAGAGACTAAATTATGTAAAAGAGAAGGAAAAGGATATTTGAGGGACCAAGTTCATTTACAGTATAATTAGTCTGTCTACGAAGAAAAAATTAAGGTTTGTCAAAGGTATTGTTACTCGTTCTCTTACGGATGAAAATATTGTTGAATTATGGGACACTTGTAACAATATGGTGATTTGTAGGATATTAGTATTAGTTAGTGAATCAATTGCTAGATCAGTAATGTTTGTTGGAACTGCTAGAGAAATATGGCAATAGTTGGAAAATAGGTTTGCCTTAAGTGATGATTCTAGAAAGTATAAATCAAATAAGGATACGTATGCTATTACTCAATTTGGAAGTTCTGTTATGAAAACTGTTTGGGAGGAATTGGATAATATGACTACCTTGCATGTGTTGTCTCAAATTACTCCTGAAATTGAAAATATTCTAAGTGTGTTGAACAAGCAAAAAGAGGAACAGAGGTTGTTTCAGTTTTTTAATGGGTTGGATGAGCATTATAACAGTCAAAGAAGTCAACTGCATATGATTGTTCCACTGCCTAGTATTGAGAATGCTTGTTCTATGCTACAACAAGAAGAATCACAAAGGAATTTGTTAAGTACTGCTTCATTTAAGTCAACTGCTTTGCTTAGTAAAGGGTCATTCGAAGAAAAATGTACTATTTATGGGTTTAAGTGGCATCCGCCAGAGAAGTGCTGGGAAAAAGTAGGCTATCGTTCTTGGTATCCTAAGTTTAAGTAGTCTAAGAACATAGATAGTCAGGGTAGGATTCAGTTTGCACCAAAAACTGATTCAGTTTGCACAAAAAAACTGATTCAGTTTACACCAAAAACTAATTCAATTTGCACCAAAAACTGCAGCATATGTGAAAACTGGGAATGTTAGCTTTACTCCTCAACAGTTTGAGCAATTGATAAAGACATTTCAGCAACTTAAGCATGGTGCTGATACTTGTGATGAGTTTGAGCATGCCTTTGTTGTAGGTATTGCTTGTTTTAATAGTCAAGTAGACTTGTTAGAACTTGTTGAGACATCTTATTCAAGCACCAGGACGATGAATTTTATTTGCAAAGGATTCTGCAGTTCAACTTAAAGCTTATTGTAACTTAGATTGGGCTAGTTATCCAATGACTAGAAGATCAACCACTGGCTACTGTATTCTTTTGGACGATTCTCATGTTTCCTGGAAGTCAAAGAAGCAAGCAATTGTTTCAGGGTCATCAGCTGAAGCAGATTATAGAGATATGGCATTGACATGTTGTGAAGTAACTTGGTTAGTAAGTCGGCTAAAAGATCAAGGTATTGAAGGACTAGAACCTGTTGATTTGTTATGTGGCAATCAAGCATCGTTGTACATAGCTGCAAATCCAGTGTTTAATGCTAAAACAAAGCGTATTGAAGTGGACTGCCGTTTTGTAAGAGACAAGTTGAAGTCTTATTAATCCTTCTTATGTGAATACAAAATCTCAACTTGCTGATGTTTTTACTAAGGTGGTGTCTATGGAACAGCATAACACTCTTTTGTCCAAGTTGTAAGTTTCAGTGCCTTCTAACTCTCCACTTGAGGGGAGTGTAAAAGAGAAGGAAAATGATAGTTGAGGGGCTTGTTTTGTAAATTTGTTTAGTATAGAGATTAGACTATAAACTTTAGTATAAATATTCTTGTATCCATTTCATTTTGAATCAAATAACAAACTTTCCCCATCACTTTTGTTTTCTCTCTATCATTTCTTGAACTCCATTGTTGTTTTTAATTATATAGTAATTTTTAATAATTAATATTCTATCCATCTTAAAATTATTGTCCTCAAACAAAAAGACACAGTTTTATAAAAGTAAGATCACTATATTATTCGACCAATCAAATATCACTTTTATCTGATAAACTCTTTTTTAATTGACCGACACAATAAAAAGACTGTTATTTTGAGACATCTCAAAATACTCTTTATGTTTCAAAATAAGTTTACGCGTTATTATTTTGGGATTTCATAAAATAAGTGTCTACTATATATTTTAATCCGTGAGAAGAGATTTTAGTGGTAAGAGATAATATTTGATTGGCAGAGAGTATAGTTAATGAGATATTTTAAAACTTTGTGCATATTGAAAACATTTATTATGTCACGGAGCGAGTATAATTAAAGGTAATTGATTTGCACACTTAAGGTTTTGATTGAGATACTTTAATTTGTGCATAACATAGTTGGATCAAAAAGTGTAGATTGGTAGGGGCACCTCAACCCTGTGTACCATAATGGTACCCATCAACCCTACCCAGCAAAGGTTTGATGCCTGTGAAATACCTTCACCCAATACCCAACCATGCTGCGGAACAGAATCGAACACGCATCCTTTGTTGGATCAAGACATCACATGGTTGGGCCCAGGCTTCTAAGGTAGCTGGTGGATATCATTAGAGCTTGTGGTCCCCAAGTGAGGACTTCCCGGTTGGTCACCCAACCCGGTACTACTCTCACATAGGCTCGCTTAACTTAATAAGCTTCACCCAGTGGACCACAAAGCTCCATGATTGTGCATAACCATAGTTGTACAGTATTTACAATATGCTTTGTATACTTATATAATGAGTGTCCCAACCAAAATAAACAATGTGCAAATCACCACCCATAATTTAGGGAGTAATAACTACTACTAATAAGTATATATAGTATTGGATTTAACGGTCTTTGTTAACGTTGTAAATTTGAATTTCAGCATCCAACAAACGATTAAGTGGGCCATAAAAGGAATGAATAAGCTAACTTTTGAGCAAAGAAAGAAAAAGCCAACTAATCCAGAAACTTTAAACAAAAAACATTGAATAAATATTAAAGGCAAGTTTCTATAAAGGGAAGTGATTGACACACTCATAAAAGTTATTAGCACACTTAACTGTACAAGCTGTTAAAGCATGATATACGTAAAGTACAACTGTCTAATATATTGAATGAAGTGTGCAAATAAATTATAGGAGTGTGCAAATTATTTTCCTTCTATAAATATCCATCCTATTTCATACTAGTTCATTAAACCAACCAGTCTCACTCTCTCACCATCTGGTCACCACTGTAAGTATTATTTTATTTTTATGAAAATAAAACAAAACGTGTTGATGTTGCTGTCTTGTTTTATGATCTTGATCTTCTGTTTGTGTACCAATTCATTTCATGTTTCCTTTTATAGCTTAAGTAAGCTGCTAGATATGAAATATTACATTTTATTTCATTTGTGCAATGTTTGAGTCGTACTTAGGACATGTGAGAGATAAATTGGTGGCGTGTTTATTGTGAGATAGCTAGTTACCGTTAAAAAAAAGTAAAAAAGTAAAATAAAAAAGTACTTTTGCATCATAAAATGCAAATATTTTTCATTTTAGAGTAACTGAAACTGCTAATTTCATGTGGAACCAACTTAAAATGTAACATAAAGTTTTGAACTTTATTATTATTATTTGTTATGCTGATCATCATGCATTGGTTCTGAAATCTAGATTCAATCTTGGCTTTTAGTATTATATTAATTTTATTATTTTGTCTTTTAGCTTAAAACTTTCCTCACTGTTATCAGTAATCACATTGTTTGTGTTCAATTTGAAGTAGTACAGCATAAATCTTGCATGTTGGACTATTGAAAGTAAAACTGGGACCCAATCTGAGACAATCTGAGCATTTTCTTTTAATGCCATTTATTGTTAATATGATATCTTCACCTAAATGGTTTGTTTTTATTTAACTATGATCACTATCCTGTAGAAAAATTGTCAGTTGAAGTTAAATAAGGAAGAGCATACTCCCATTTGCAATGGGGGTCAAGAACATGAAGAAATGTTCAGTTTTGTTGATTATGGTGATGTGTTGTTTGGCTTCAATGGCTGAAGCTGAGTACTTTAAGTACAAAGATCCAAAACAACCGATTGGTATGCGGATAAAAGACTTGATGAAAAGAATGACATTAGAGGAAAAGATTGGCCAAATGACACAAATTGATAAAAAAGTTGCATCCAATGAGGTCATCAACAAGTACTTAATTGGTACAATATTCAAAACTCACAAATCATATTAAATTTTTTCTGTTTTTTTCCTGTGTTTGGATGTTTGTGAATATTGTATACTTTTGCAGGGAGTGTTTTGAGTGGAGGAGGGAGCGTTCCAGGGAAACATGCTTCTGCGAAAACATGGGTTGACATGGTCAATGATTACCAAAAGGGTGCATTATCCACGCGATTGGGGATACCATTGATCTATGGGATTGATGCTGTCCATGGTCATAACAATGTTTACAAAGCGACCATCTTTCCTCACAATGTTGGTCTTGGAGTTACCAGGCAAGTTCTATAGCAATGTTATCAAGTTACTTTATCTAGGCTTTTTAAGAACCAAAAAAAAGATAAATCTCGAACAGTGTACAGCTTTTAAAGTTATAATGTACAAGCATGGATAATTGGATATCATTTGGGACATAGAGAGTGTAGACAATATCTTAGAATTTAATTGTTAACCCCTTATGACACCCCATCTACAACAAGCTTGGTCCAAAATCGACCCATGATGATTTAGCACGACCCGTTTATCTGATTTGTGTGCCCACAGTCTTAATAATGGTTTTATAACTGAATTATATGCTACAATATGAACAGGGATCCTGCTTTGGTTAAGAAGATTGGCGCTGCAACTGCCCTTGAAGTCAGAGCTACTGGCATACAATATGCTTTTGCACCTTGTATCGCAGTAAGTTTTTTTCAAAAAAAGTTACTGCATAATTTTACTTCTAATATAAAAAAAGGTGAAATCTTTTCTGATAATTATAGTTGCTGCTAAACAGGTTTGCAGAGATCCGAGGTGGGGTCGCTGCTTCGAGAGTTATAGTGAAGATCCCAAAATTGTTAAGTTAATGACTGAGATTATACCAGGTTTACAAGGAGATATCCCTGCTGGTTCAAGAAAGGGTGTTCCTTTCGTCGGTGGACAGTAAGTTAACTAACCCTTCTAATCAAACATCTCGTGACATGTTTATTTTGACATGTTTTGAATCTTTGATATGAATGGTACTTCTAGTGCCTCGTGCTTTAGCATATGGTTATATTCGTTTTTGGCAACTATAAATTTCATTTTCTGGTCCTGTTTACGCAACTTTGGGCCTTTTTCGTTTATGAGATGAGAAAAAAAGACGGGAATCACAAAGTGGAAAATGGTGCAAGTGAATTAAACCCTGATAAGATGAGGGATGCCCCACAAGGCCACAAGTATGGGATACATTTTGGTCACAGATAGTGACAGTGACTTTTTTGTGTTTATCTAATAATCCTTTTATTTAGCCATAAACTTCTACTGATTTCGGCTGAAAAATTGACATTTCCAGTCTTGGTGTGTCAAAAACCAACTTATTCTATGTATTTTATTGATAGATTTGCAAAATTACATTCTGTCGATTAGTAATCATTACAAGATATAAGTAAGATTAGCCGTGTTTTATAAGTTTAATCGTTTTTGTATTCGTTAGGTGGTGTTTTTATCGTTGCTCAAAAAGTTTTTATTAGATTAGGTGACAAATATTAAATTGATTTTTTAGCTGGAAGGAATATCATATTTCTTTCTCTCTTTTAAAAAGCAGGCCTTGTAAATCTTATCATAATATATAAGTTTGACTCTTTTTAGTCAACAGAGCACATTGTGTAATTAAGGGATAACTCTAGATCTTAACTGATGTGGACCATGTACTCCACTTGCTAAAATCCATAGTTTCATACAACATGCCAAATTGTCTGTTTTCAAAATTGAAAAGTTGGCCATGATGTCATGCTTACTTGTGGCTGATGTATGAAAGCAGCCCCCTTGTATTTTAGACTGCCGTAAGGCGGCAAGATGGATCTTCAGGCGAAACTGAATGGTGTTCGGTTTACATTATACAACATAATATATCAGCACGTTTTATCTTTATCCACGCATAATTGTTAATTCTGTCTTTGGACAGAGATAAGATAGCAGCATGTGCTAAGCATTATTTGGGAGACGGAGGGACTCATTTGGGCACGAATGAGGGCAACACAATTATAGATGCCAAAGGTTTCTTCAGCATTCACATGCCAGCATACTATGATGCAGTCATCAAGGGTGTTGCTACTATTATGACCTCATATTCTAGCTGGAATGGAGTCAAAATGCACGCCAACCGTTACCTTGTCACAGATTTCCTCAAGAACAGGCTTAAATTCAAGGTAAACATCCGCTTCTTAATTGCACCGAGTGCTTTTCTACACATGACGAGCAACTTATGAAGTTTTTGTTTGACTTTGACTTCAGGGGTTTGTTATATCAGATTGGCAAGGGATTGACAGGATCACTAATCCTGAACATGCTAATTATACATACTCTATTGTTGCTGGGATGAACACTGGCATTGACATGGTTTGTTTGGATTTTTCTTGTTTATGATTGTATTCAAATTACAAGAATTTAACCTGCTGGTTGTATCTTGTATGCAGTTCATGGTACCATACAACTACACCGAGTTTATAGATGGCCTAACTGACCTAGTCAAGAACAAGTTCATTTCCATGAGCCGGGTAGATGATGCAGTTAAGAGAATTCTAAGGGTCAAGTTCACCATGGGTCTGTTTGAACACCCATTGGCTGATTACAGCATGACTAAGTACCTCGGAAGTCAGGTAACCCGAGTCTTTTGACTTTTTAATTATATAACTAATAACCTTAAAAATCAAAACTTGAAGCTAAACTTTATTTGGCTTAAACTTGAATGTGAACAGGAGCACAGGAACCTTGCCCGGGAAGCTGTGAGAAAAACCCTTGTGTTATTGAAAAATGGTAAATCTGCAAAGAAGCCATTGTTGCCTCT
This sequence comes from Artemisia argyi, assembly GCA_030686995.1. Lineage (NCBI taxonomy): Eukaryota > Viridiplantae > Streptophyta > Magnoliopsida > Asterales > Asteraceae > Artemisia > Artemisia argyi. Next base: position 117,850,030 of record CM060706.1, read on the forward strand.
TCCCAAGAAGGCATCGAAGATACTAGTTGCTGGGTCCCATGCAGATAACCTTGGTTATCAGTGTGGTGGATGGACAATCGAGTGGCAAGGACTTTCAGGAGATATTACTGATGGTATAATTACAATTTATTAACACTCATATTGCATAATTTATTTATTTATTTATTTATTTATAAATCTTCAGCTAAGTCATTTGATAATAATTAAAATACCTCTAATCCTTTAAAAATATTGAACTAAACCCTTTGATATTGCAGGCACCACAATTCTGTCTGCTGTGAAAAAGGCCGTTGACCCAAAAACTCAAGTGGTCTACAACGAGAACCCGAGTGGGGATTTCGTCAAGTCTAGCAAATTCGACTATGCAATTGTCGTCGTGGGAGAGCACCCATATGCCGAGACATTTGGAGACAGCATGAACCTGACAATCCCAGAGCCTGGGCCAAGCACTATCAAGAACGTCTGCGGTTCAGTAAAATGTGTGGTGGTCTTGATAAGTGGCCGACCCGTGGTGGTGCAACCATATGTTGCAACCATAGACGCCCTTGTTGCTGCTTGGCTCCCAGGAACTGAGGGTCAAGGTGTCACAGATGCTCTTTTTGGTGACTATGGGTTTACAGGCAAGCTTGCACGTACTTGGTTCAAATCTGTTGATCAGCTCCCAATGAACGTTGGGGATGCACATTATGACCCATTGTACCCATTCGGGTTCGGGCTCACAACTAAGCCTACAAAGAGTTTGTGAAGCTAATGAGTGTGTTGTATTTTGAGTGATTTTTTCTAGGAGTTTGATCTTCTAGTAGAGAGGCACATTCAAATTTTCATCTACAAATCTCATCTTAATGTTAAATGAATAAATTAAAGCAATTAAATTAGCATCTTTCCATCGTTCCCACTGTTGATAACCTTAATTTGACGCGTTTTCAGCAATTTTGTCACCATAGTTTAACGAAACATTGCGCTTTATATTTTTAGTCAGTCATTTCTCAAAACAAACTTTAGCAATAAGTGACTCAAAGTGACTATAGTTTTATCTGATAAACTGGTACTGCCTTTAGTTTACAAACAAACAGCAATTGTTTGTTATGCCCTTATGTTTTGTTATATACTTATATGCAATGCTTTCTTTAAATGAAAACTCATATCTTGTTGACAAACTCTTTTTCAATAAAATAAAGTTTAGAAAATATTAAATATGCATTTTTTTGATAAAAGAAATTTAGTTAACACATGGCAAGAAATGACATTTTAGAGACTTTTTAGTTTAGTTAGTATAAGGAAAACAAATTTACATGTTTAAACATCAATCCATTGTCGTCCAGCGGTTAGGATATCTGGCTTTCACCCAGGAGACCCGGGTTCGATTCCCGGCAATGGAACCCTTTTTAAGCCTTATACTAAAGAAAGTAATTTTTATTATTTATTTATTTACTATTTATTTTTTCTTGAAGATTCTTGAAGTCTCAACTCTCTCCTAAAGCTGAATCTGACTGATCTAATGTTTACAAAAAGAATGCTAGCCAAAAAAATTTGCATATCGTTCAAGTTTTTTTGGTATAGCGTAAGTTAACACGAACACTATATATACCAATTCTGTTGTTTCTAAAATGTGCTAAAAGTAACAAATAAACCCAATATGCAGGCTTTTTGTCATGGAATCTGCAGAAAGAGGATGTTGGTCACATAGTAAACGGAAAGTGATTAGTCAATATTAAGGTACTAGTCTTCGTTTAGGACACAAACCTTAATTTCGTTAAGTTAGTAATACAAAAAGTTTTCCCTAATCATTTACTAGTTTCGCCTCTCTAGACTTGAATCCACAATCTGTGATTAATGGACTGTACGGCTATATGCAAAGTCCTATTGGCATCTGATAAAAATTACATTACAACAAGGCATGTTTTTGGATGTTACTTTTTTACATGTATTCCAGATAATGTATACATGGTCATATAAAAGGTGTTGATCTAATAAGGTAGAATTTAACGAAAGAGTTTTTTTGGTTGTTTAGACATTGGTAATTGGCTTTTTTGATTCAGATGTGGAATTAGCATTTATGTTGATATGATTCTAAGAAACACCATATATCACAGATTCACAGCAATCATCTCTCTGCACAACTTTTTAGGTTTGAATGTTGGATCAAAATTCATATATATTTCTTACAAACTTGAGCATTATTCTGCGTTCTTCCAGAACAGTAGTGGTCTATCTGCAACGGAAAGACAATCATGTCAATCTAAATAGTAATCACTAGTTGAACAGAAGGATCCTAATAGAACTTCTCCTTAACCATAACTCATACAACACCATGTAAAACGTATCAAAATCGACTGGCTTCTTATGCCATTGAAAATGCTTTTGCACCTTTAAGACATTCTTATGCAACTTCAGGTACTCACCAGAATCGACTCTCTTTTTGAGTATTGTTTTCAGGACTGCAATATCTTCTGTAGAAATAACAACCGCGAAGCTACTCCAATTCAAAATGTCAGCAAATGGCAAATCATAATAGTCAGCCAACAGAACGGGGACACAACCATAGTAGATTGCATCACCTATACGAGCAGTGTTCACTTCAAATCCTTTCGCGTGTAAACAAAACTTGCTTCCAAGTAGTGACTCTGAGTAAGGTGTATTGAGATGCTTCTGGTGAACAAAAATCTCTGTATCATTAATCCATGTCTGAACCAAAGATTCACGCACCTTTGAGTTCATAGCCCCAGCATAAAATGCCAGCATTTTCCTGAAACATTTATTAAAAGAAAAAGACTATTGAGCATATATAGAGTTCTAATCAATGCTAACTGCAAATATGAACACTAAAAAAAAAGATATTTATGGTATTAAACCTTTTGGAAGGGTGACGGCTAGGGCAGACTCCTGGTCTTGGCCATATTTGTGGTATTGATGCATCTTTGTGTGCAATGTATCCCGTCAAGAAGTAACTTGAAGAGCAAACAACTTGAATAGCATTGACTCTAACTTCAGGTGCTTTCTCCATGGCAGTCCTCCCAATAGAGTGGCAAGCAACATAGAAATGATCAGCCCCACCCGTGCGGTTCCAAAAGGGGTATTTGTGACTGATGGTGGAGATATAGTCTTTTATAAACTTTTGTATGCCATTAACTCCAATCCTGTTATCATGTCTCATACTTGCAATGGAAAAAGGCAAGAAAAATAAGTCAGCTTCAGATGGATCTTGTGTAACAAAGTGACTCATTGAGAGGGCGATTTTAAAGTTTCTTTCGCTAGCATAGTTGCCTCCTGGTGAAGCACTGTTTTCGGGTAATAAAACGTTGGCAAAGGGGTCAGTTTTCTTGTGAGGGTAAATGTATATTTTCAAGCTTTTGTTCATATCTTTGTAGTTCTCCAAGAATACATCTTTCTCATGGTACACGTCTTGGTCATGGAAAGCCATTCCTGCAACATAAAACGGGATCTAAAAGCTTATAATTTTGCTAAAAACAGTTCTATAGGTTGTGGTTGAATGGATATTTTTCCTAACAATCTTTTGTAACAATTATTTAAACAAATCACGATTAAATTTTTTAGTAGACATTCTAATTTTGGAAGTATTGAGAGTATATCGATAGACTTCCTACTTTTAACTTTAACATGGAACTATGGAAGGTAGGGACGGAACCAGGACCAAATATGACCGGGTGTACAAATTTTTTGAACCGTAATATAGAAACACATTTCGATGGACTTGGTGCATTTAAGATGCGGTCCGGTGTTTTGGGCCAAATCGGTTTTCAGTCTAGTCCGATTTTAGTTGGTTTGGTCCGGTTTTCGGACCGTTCTCTACCCTACCTCCACTTATTCTTGAACCATTGGTATTTTTAGTACCAACCTTAACAACTCTGCTATCCTTTTTCAAATGTTCAGTTATACCACACATCTAACAAGTCAATTTAGACTTCTTGTTAGGATCAACCTTGTTGTTATCATGATGTTTGCGTTTGCTCTTGTTGTCATTGTACCGGTAGAGTTATTATGTTCCACCATATTGACAACATACGCACCATCAACGTTGTTCCTTGGCTTGTTATTTTCCTTGCGCCCTGGGTGATTCCTCAATATGCAAATGACAGTCCAACTCAACAAGAGTTAATTCCTCTGTCTTATGTTTCAAGGTATCAATGGCACAAGAGACTGAAATAGCCTCATCCATGTTCATTTTGTGTTGTGTGAACTGACTAAGTATACGAAGAAGTTCATTATATTGTTCCATGACAGGTCTGAAATCGACCATCTTGTAATTATTAAAATTACTCACTAGGAACTTTTTACTAGAAACATCCTCAAACATATACTTAGCCTCCAAAGAATCCTATAGTTTTTTAGCAGATTCAATATTTTGATAAATATCAAAGAGAGGATCAAATATACCATTGAGAATCAAACCACGATACACATATTCATTATTCTCCCATTTGCTCTTCTTTCTAATTTGTTCCACAATAGCATCATCACTATCATCCGGAATTAGTGTCTTAAGAACATACACTACACTCATGCTTAATTGACAAGAAGAAGTGCATATTCTTTTGCTATCTCCTAAATCCATCCCTTCAAACTTATCTTGTTTGGAAAAGTTAGCCATAATATGCTTCATCATAGCCACCATTGATTATCACAAAATAGTTTCTTTTGATTATTGGTTGATTTTCTGTTATGCAACACTAGTATGTTGAAGACCAAGTGTTATGTTCTTGATTTACGCACAAAACAAGAACTCTTTTGCTTGAAAGTGTTTAGATTTTTGTATAGGGAGAGATTATTCTCACCCCTCTTTTTTTACAAATGACACCCCCCCCCCCCCCCCCCCCACTTTTTTTCAATCTTTTGATTTTAATTTTTATTTTTTTATTTTTATAATTTTGTTTATATAAAAAGACTATAAACCTGAAAGTACGGAACACAAAATATAAAGTTTAATAAGTCAAAAGCTTAAAACTACCAGAAAACACGTAACAGAACTGATAAAAAAAAATTGTGTTGTACCGTAAACTGTGAGACAAAAGAAATTTTTTGTACCTTTACCCCTTATGTCACATCCAAAGAGGGGGAGGGGGGATAACATAATCCTTTTTGTATTTCCCATGCAGATTTAATTCTCTTATATAAAAAAGAAACTCAAGTAAATGTAATTAGGAGAACTAATCAACCCATTAATCTCCTCATAATATTACCCCATCATAGCAATAGTGATTACATGACCAATTGATAATGATCATTAAGTTGCATTTAAAGTTGTCCTTGAATTGGTTAAAGTCATTACAATATAATAGGAAACCAGTTCTAGTGTGATTGATCACTGATGAGCTTGCTCAATAAATGAGGTTGCTCCTGAGTATACTCGTGGGTTGAACCCTAAATGAGATTACTCCGTGATGATGTCATTCCCTGAGTATACTCACTGAACTCATCAGCATGATGAGGTCGTATACAGTATACTCACTAAAGAGTATAACTCACTAAACTCATCTTGATTTCAACAACACCACCACTATTTGAGTCACGGAGATTCATTGACTTGATAGGCATAAGTTCCATACCTCCAAACCAATATTACCAAATATATGAAATAAATTTCCAACAAACAATATAACACGTTATGTTTTGTTTCTAATATTACTTATACACATAGTTGATGACAAAGATAATTGCCTCTTGAAATAACTAACGTGAATGACAAGTTTATGAGAACAGGAATAAAATGTTTTCTTCCATCTGAATAGACATTATGCAAATTATGGATGAAACGCCAAGTTTTTTTATATCAAATAATTTCTTTTATTGGATACTTGTAGGGTTGTCCATTGGCCAACATGCAACACCAATAAGGTAATAACAATAACTGAGTGAAATATTTTGTTTGAATTTGTTATAAGCATAATGTTTTACACTTTTACCCATTATGCAATTTTTCCTTTGTATCACTTTGCTATCTAAGTATTAAACATTTTTAAAAATTAAGACTTTCAGGTAATGGCCTATTAAAATTGAAGCTTAAATAATTTTTTCTAACATTTTTTTTTTTTTTTTTTTTGGTATGCTCCAGTTATCAAATATACAAATGACAGTTATTTGTTTTGGGTTCTTTTTGACATACCGAACGAACATTGTGGTCTAGCGACATGGTATTTTGTTAGCCAAAAGATCGAAAAAAAAAAAAAAAAACAAAGAAGGAAGAATTGCACGGTTAAGTGGATTGATGTGATCCTCCTACTTAAACTTATTATTATTCATGATCAATATAATCATACATCACGAAACTTTAGATAGAAAATTTATACTCGTAGCTTACAAAGCTATATAGCTTCTATGAAAAACTTGTTGCCTTTCTAGCTTCTTTGATCTGGTACACTTTATAAGGTTTTTATGGCTGAAGCCGTTATCTCAGCCAACTTATGGTTAAGACGGCCACCATGATTAGTTATGCTTTTTCAAAATTCTAAAATGACGTAGTATTACCTTTTATGGGCATAGATCCTCTGGCTGCTGATATTAGACCCTCGTCTTGCACAACAGCTTTGCTTGTATTTCTCGTGACATGTTCACTGAACTTATCATTGGCAGTGGACAGAGGCTCTTGATGGATTGAGATGTGATCAAGAGTAAAGATTTCTTCAGATTGACTGGATAGCAGTTTCACATCAGAAGGATGATTTTCATGATCGTGCAACATTAGTTTTGAGTTTGAATGGATAGATGCTACGAAAATAAAGATTACTTTTAAGATCGTCAAGGTGCACGATGTCATGAAGAACAAGCCTCTTAATGAAGTCTTTGCAGCCATTGGATTAATGCGGTTATGAACTAAGTACAAACTCTCACACAGAAACACCAAGAACACTGCACATAAAAACGCAAATATTCTGTGAAAGAAAATTGTGGTTCGGGAGTTTGTGGGAATTAGATAAAGTGTTTCTCACACTAGCACTAAGAAAGGATATATAAGCATAAACATGAATACTATACAAATGTAGTATATAAAGTAATGAAGAAGATATGTAAAATCATGAATTAAGCAAGATTGTGAGTGTCTTTGTCAAAAAAACTGCATGAATAATTCTTATAAAGTATTAAAAAGTGCAAATAGTATAAAGTTTATAAAAAGGGAGAAACTGGTTATAAACTAACTAGAAGCTAAAAAAAATAAATGTATAGAAAACCAAAATTCGGGGCGGGTCATAAAACCATAGGAATTTCTGTACATTTATAAGTAACTACACTTAATTTATTTGTTTCTAAAATCCGATCATGGACACAAACTTTGAGTTTTTTTGGACTAGAAGTGAATGCCATTGAATAACAAGTACTTCAAATTTGGCACACACCCCGCATAAAAATTGGCGAACTAACAAATTTTGGTATTTTTGTTCTTAAGTGCATACCCTATAAACGATCTATGCAACAGCCACTGCTCACCAACGTTACTAGATAATCAAATTCCGGTACTTATCGTGGTTCAAAGAGTATAAGGTTAGAGTTACATAGCGTTAAATGTGAAGTGATGTTGTTCGCAAGATGATCTTGACTACTTGACCCACTTTTTGAGAGTAGGAACTCTTTTGTTTCCATTTAGATATATGTTTTCAGTCCTACATGGTGAAATTGGTTTTTATTGGTGATATGTTTTTGCTACAATCAATTCTTTGCATATACATACATGATTTGAAAAGCTCTTAAATTGATCTCATTTCTATAAGATATAACTGAATACAAATCAGTTGACTTATTTAACAATAGCATTTAGACTTTTTTTTTTTTTTTTTGGGTTGCAAAGCAACCACTCTTTCTAGAACACCCAATATATCATTTTGTACAAATTATGAAAATGTAAAACCTTTGTACTATACTTTTATTGAGCACTTTTGTGCAGATCGTTAATTCTTACAAACTTGAGCGTTGCTCTGCATTTTGAAGAACCGATTTTGGTGTGCAACAAAAAAATGAGTAAAAGAATCTAATAACTTATCGCTAGTTGAATGAAAGAATCCTAACAGTATTTCTCCTCAACCATAATTCGTACATCACCATGTAAAACGTATCAAAATCTACTGGTTTTGAATGCCATTGAAAATGCTTTTGAACCTGTATCACATTCTTTTGCAACTTCAAGTACTCATTAGAGTCGAGGCTCTTTTTGAGTATTGTCTTCAAGAATGCAATATCTCCTGTTGAAACAATAACCGCAAAGCTACTCCAATTCAAAATGTCAGCAAACGGCAGATCATAATGATCAGCCAATACGACAGGGACACAACCATAGTAGATTGCGTCACCTATACGAGCAGTGTTCACTTCAAAGCCTTTTGCGTGTAAACAGAACTTGCTTCCAAGTAGTGATTCTGAGTAAGGGGTCTTGAGACGCTTTTGGTGAACCCTAATCTCTGTATCATTAATCCATGTGCGAACCAAAGATTCACGCACCCTTGAGTTCATAGCTCCAGCATAAAATGCAAGCATTTCCCTGAAACATTAATTGGAAGAAAAAACTATTGAGCATACATAGTGTACTGATCATATCCAATTGAAAATATGAACACTAGTAAATATATAAGAGATAAAACCTTTTGGATGGGTGACGGCTAGGGCGGACTCCTGGTCTTGGCCATATTTGTGGTATTGATGCATCTTTGTGTGCAGTGTATCCCGTCAAGAAGTAACTCGAAGAGCAAACAACTTGAATAGCATTGATTCTAACTTCAGGTGCTTTCTCCATGGCAGTCCTCCCAATAGAATGACACGCAACGTAGAAATGATCAGCCCCACCCGTGCGGTTCCAAAACGGGTATTTGTGACTAATAGTCGATATATAATTTTTTATAAAGTCTTGGATGCCACCAACTCCAATTCTTTTATCATGTCTCATACTTGCTATGGAAAAAGGCAAGAAAAATAAGTCTGCCTCAGATGGATCTTGTGTAACAAAGTGACTCATTGAGAGGGCGATTTTGAAGTAGCTTTCGCTAGCATAGTTGCCTCCTGGTGATGCATTGTTTTCGGGTAACAAAACGTTGGCAAATGGGTCATTTTTCGCATGTGGGTAGATATATATTTTCAAACTTCTGTTCATTTCTTTGTAGTTCTCCAAAAAAATATCTTGGTCATGGTAAACATGTTTAACATTCAAAGGCTTCTCTGAAATAAAGGAAATATCAAGTTAATTAGTATAAAGTTAGAATTTAGAAACAGTTGTAACAAACTTGGGCCCATATTGTAGACCCTCTAAGCCCAAGTTGTATAAAAAGGAATGTCAAAATGTGGATGCTAAGAGAGGGCAAAAATGTAATTGCATACAAGAAAAACATGTGGCGGTTTTGAAGGTGGCTGAATATATTTATTGACATGAAATTGATATGATATGAAATTGATATTGATATGAAATTATTTGTTGATCTGTTGAATAAATTTATTGTAAATGACATTCTGTATGGTATATGATATAATAACACCATCTCTCTGGTGTGTGTATTAAATTAACTACTTGACATTGTTCATGCACAACAAGGTATAACTTATTCAGGATTCTTTTATTAGTTTTATAAGATCCTATGCAAGTCTGGATGTTTTGAACAACAAATGAACAACATACAAAATATCTGACAGTCACAAAAATATTTTAACATACATAATTTCTTAGAAACAATAAGAATTCAAATCACAAAAATCTTTTAACCTACAAAATTTCTTAAAACCAATAAGAAAATCACAAAAATACCGGTTAGGTTGTGGAAAAGAATCAACATTTCCGGATAACCAGAAACTTATTTGTTTTCAAACACAAAACTTAACATTTTAGACCAAATATTAATAGTCTAATACTAATGGCAATTAAAATGGATAGTTATAATTTGTTGAAACAAAGCATTGACTAATCACATGTCCTTCAATCTATATTTAATTAGTCAAAATTTGAATGCTTTCACCAAATTGACATATGTACTACGTAGTATTTTATTTTCTAGAGATATGAATTATACTATCCAATATTCTGAAAATTGTATTTCGATTACGATTATTTTTTAAGCAAACTAAATTTCTAAAATTACTTTTCAATAACACAACATGAATCAATATAGTATTTTTTTAATGGCAATTTTTAACTATCTGACAATGTTAACTCAGCAAATATATCAATTACTTTCACCACAAGTTATCGAACATCATGGAAGAAGAATATCTTCCTTTTTTCCTATACACATTTTGAAAAATTAATCACCTCTGGATAATACTTCTAAAGCAATGATTAACTTGCTTGAATGAATATACGGAGTAATAAATAAACATGTGATAAAGACATACGTAGTAATATTTATCTTGCTATATATTACCTTTTGAGGTTGAAGAACCTCTAGCTGACATATGACCATCATCATGCACAACCTCTTGGCTTGAATTTTTCATGACAACTTGTAAAATCTCCGATGGGCTGACACCGCCGTTACTGTCGTTTCCAGGCGGCGTCCCAAACCTATCTTCGGCTATGGAGGGCGGTTTTTCTTCGTGCAAAACACGTATAACTTCATCATGCTCATGATGAGTGGAGATGTGATCAGGACTTGAGATTTCTTGAGATTGATCATATGGTGATTTCATGTCAAAATAATGATCGTGATCATGATCATGCATCATCATGTTTGTGGTTGAAGGAATAAATGTTACAGAAAAGAAAGTTATTTTTAAGATAATCAAGGTGCATGATGTCATGAAGAACAAGCCTTTGAATGAAGCCTTCAACACTAGTGGAGCCATGTCTTATAGTCAAGGTTGGATATTTTCACATACAAACACCAAGAACACACACTAACACGTAGCGTATAGTACGATATAATAATATAAGCTAGATATATATATATATATATATATATATATATATATATATATATATATATATATATATATATATATATATATATATATATATATATATATATATATATATATATATATATATAGCTCAAGGGATATATGTGATCCTTGATGCAAGAATAATATTTGAATTCGTAGGAACTAAGAACAATTTCGTGCACTAACTCACACATGCATCAACTCTTGTAAGATTAGAGCTCAGATGATAAATTCGATTCTTGGAAAGAAATATTGTACTCGTGGGAATTAAGATCATATGTAGTACACACATAAGAAGACACTAAGAAAACAAGAAAACACAATAGTTATACAAAAAGGTATGAATATTCTTGAAGGAATAGATTGGAATTGATTAGGGGTATATATTTGACATACCAAACACCAAGGCAAACACCAAAAGAGTGGCTAGGAATTGCAGACTAGAATGGGGTATATAGAGAATGCAAGATGATGTATGAGTTTGTAAAGAAGTAGGGTTAGATAAACTACATGAATAATTCAAAGGAATTATTAAACTATAGAAACTAAAAAAGTTGACAAAATGGCTATTAATTAACTAGAAGAAGCTTCAAAATTAGTCCTTTAATCACTTTTTAATATAAGATGGTGTCAGTTTAATTCAGGGCCAAAGAATGACAGGGACATGATGTTGCATTCTAATATGCTTCAGTTTTCCCGTCAATATTACTTTTCTCTTATTAAAAATTACACTTAACATCTAGATTTATTATATTAGAATGCTAGTTTCAGTCGACGTCTATAACTGTTATAACGCCGTTACATTTCTCTTATAACATTTTATAACAAAAAGCCAGAAAACTCTCTCTTAATAATATTTCTTTAACACACCACCAAAATCCCACTCAAAAAAAAAAAAAAAAAAAAAAAAAAAAAAAAAAAAAAAAAAAACTTATGTTTACAGAAAATTTCTTTGTAACCATGAGCTGAGGCCTGAGGGTACGTAGCCGGGTCGGTAAGTATTCTTAGGTAAAATAAAATGAAACATATTAAGTTGAAACCACTTTTGGTGCATAAAATGATGATCAAGCTAATCTTCCCGGTAAAAAGGCTTTAAACAATTTTAGTATATTTGGATGCGATCTCAAACTTACTAGCATTGTCTCAAACCTTGTAGATTATCGAGTCAAATGACCATATCATCAAATACTAAAATAATCATAATAATAATTTGTGATCATGTTGTTATTTGCCATATGTTTCTTGAATCAACATTCTGAGAGGATATATGCATGTGATTTCATCTAAATAAAAACTTGTTATACATATAAATGACGTAAGATCGATTATACAAACATACTAATGAATAATGAACACATGTGACAGTATATATACGTACACGAAATACATTTTTATTGAAGATCGGCGTATGATGTGTTGTATCATTCACACGGCACGTATTTTGGCATATGTATGCACACATAATTGGAACTCGAATAATACGAGTATATATACGACTATATATAGGTGTTTCGGTATGATGATGCTGTTTAGTTATTGTCATCAACGACTAGAAGGATATATATATGAGACTAGGAACAATATATTGAATTATGTGTACGTAGATGGTTACGTGACATGTGAATTTACGCATGCATTAATTGAATTGTATGCGGATATACAGTATACATAAAGTCATTTTGGACTTAACGTTTAAGATCAGATTAACGTCAAAAATTAGATGCCGGCCAGCTATGACGACTAAATTAACTGGACCATGACTAATTAAACTGGACCACAAAATTGGAAGAATCTTTATCTTTTTGTTAGTAAATTATAAATTTATAGGTATATTCCTATATATAAAACAATGTTACGATCTTACAACGTTTAGTTTCTTATTACGGAGTATATCATGGCCAATATTAAAAAACAAGTATCTCAAAAAATTTATATATTCTTTTAAAAAGATTAGCCCGTAATGCTTATATGATCTGCAACACATCACATATATTCCTCAATGTTTGAAAATTGGCAGCGATCAACGTACGTTCCACCAATTAAAGATTTTCTCCGATCCCATGAGTCCATTAAGCGAAAATATGATATTCGCTCTCGATACCATCATCACACAAGGAGCAACGTACCGGGTGAAGGTCTATGCCTCTTGAGTCAAGGTTGATACGAGTTTGGATTCCTTCATTTAGCACTCTCCAAGAATTGATGTTAACTTTGATAGTTCATTTATAACTCATTCTATTTATATGCAAAGATAATTCACAAGCTTTTTCTCTAGCTACATGTGGATGATTGATAACTTTCTGCATTTGGAAGTTAAGTTATATTTTGCAAAACTGTGACTAAATATAACACTCATTTACAACTTGACTAAATTTTGTAGTATATTGTTAAAGTATGACTAATTTTTTAGTATTCCAAAATTACATTCTCCTCATACAAACACAACTCTTATACACTATTACACCATTGTTGGCCCATTTATTTCTTAGTTCGATGTTTCTAATTTTGTACCCATCGCAACTGAAATTCATTATAAATAGATTTTTATAAACCTTTAAATTTAAGAATCGAAATTTTTAAAAATTCATATATGAAGCACAATTGATCTCAATTGAAATAATATTAAATTTTTAAGATTGTTGATATAAATTGTTTAATAATTTTAGTTTTTATTTTGTACGTATTTTATAAAGTGTGTAGGTATTTTTAAGAAGATATAAGAAAGTTTTAAAATTTGTACAAACTTCGTAATAAATTTAAATGATAAAATTGAGAAAAGTATGATTATAGGGAATATATATTAACTAATAAGGATAGAGAAATTCTGTGTCACAAGAGAGAAATGTTTTGTCTCGAGAGATAAAACATTATCTGATTTTGTAGCATTTCCTAATACTTCGCAATTAATCGTAATATATCTTTTTTGTTTTCCTTGTTTTTTTATGTTATTAAACGCAAAATCTCCCGTTACGATATATTACGATATTTTGCAGAAAAATAAAAAAAAATAAAGAAACATTAACCAAAAAAAATGTACATCAAATTAAAGAGGATCAAAATACATTTATTGGTATAAATTGTTTGCTGAAAAATTATATAATTTACATATACATGAGATAAAAAAAACGATGGTGTGTAATTTGCATGAAAAATAGTGTTATTTCAGCAAAATGACACAATTGATAATTTGATTTAAAGTGTCGACAATCTTGTCACAAGTTAAATTAAGTTAAATTAGACATAAGTATCATCTTAGGTCAAAGTTATACAAATGTCCCTATTTAAGTATATATAACGGATTATTCAAGGATGGTAGGTAAGATACCTTGTAAAGCAGAGGAAGTTATACCTCTTTCCTAATGACAACATCAAGTGATCAAATTCATTGTTACTTAAAAAATTATGCTACTTGTAATGTGGCCTTATATGTTGTTTGTTTGTTCATTTGATTGTGTTTGAACTTACGGTAAAAGGTTCTAAAACAACCCTTAAAATAAGGCCGATTAAATAAGCATTTTAAAAACACATTGTGTTTTTGAGTTTTATTATTAAAAAAAAATGTAAAATAAATATTTACCTCTCAAAATTCGGAGAAAACACTTTACTGTATTAAACAAAATCATGCTAACTTTCATTCCATTTCTTTTTTTTTTTCCCTCCTTAAGTGGTAATCGAGAACACCACTTCTTTCTTTTTCTTCCTTAACTCTAACTCGAGAACACAGTGTTAGTTTTACTTCTCAATTATTTACTAATGATAGAAAATTTATGAGTTTTTTAGGCAACCATAGTAGTTTTACAAATTAGGGCCCGTTTAGTATGTGGGATTTGTTTGAGTTTGGATTTAATTAATGCAAATCATGTGTTTGGTTGTGTTTATAGGGTTTAAAATTGGGACTCAACCTCAATTGTCTCACACTTTTCAAAAGTAGAAGGAGGGGTGGTGTTTGATCAATATTTATGCTTTTTGTTCCCCACTTACAACTTTACTCTTATTTATCTCTATATTTATTTTTAATAATAATATTTTTTATTACAAAAATATTATATAAAATAATTAATACTATTAAATATTATTTTTTCTCTCATACATCAAATCCAAATCCTAATCTTAATCTACAATTTTACATTCAAATCCAAATCCTAATCTAAACCCATCTACAAACCAAACGGGCCATAAATTAACAAAGTAGGTATTCATTGAAATAATTAACAAAGTATGTAATTAATACTTTTTCCTATCTATCAAATAACCAAAATGTTAATAGTAGCCATCAACCCCATCACGTCTTCATCTCTTTCTCTCTTTCGACTTATGATGATGCACTACATGATTCCGAGTCACTGAAAGAAATTTTATATTTTTTGATAATTCTAAGGAGAACAAAATAAGGTACCTTACGTTCGTGTTGAATTGACCAAAAAAACGAAACTTAATATCATAACAAACTGACGAAGAATATAAAAACCATAATTATCGCAAAATTTATGCGAAAGTATTCTAGTATTGATCAGTTCGATCAATTAATGCTTCATAAATGTTATCATATGAAAGGTAGTTGATCGAACCGACATTGAACATCACCATTTAACTTGCTAATCAAATCAAATATCATGTTTTATTTCGCTCATTGTCGATTCTTTTGAGCGATGGTCGGAATCACACCGTGCATTAGCACCATTACAATATGATGACGAAGACATAGGAGATGAGTACTTCAATGCACATTAGAACCATGGCTGAATTTTTACTATTTTGCTTTTTAATTATCTTTTTAAACAAATAAGAAGTTGATAAAATATTGATTATTATGAATATATATCCAGCACAATGGGTACGATGCTAACAAAACTTCATTTATGGGTTTTAATGATTTTGTGAAAAAAATATAATAAATAAATAAATAAATAAATAAATGATAAACATTACGTCATTACGTGGTACATTAAATACTTTTAAAGATACATACTCTGTTAAGTATATTTTTTTAAGTACTATGCGTTCCAAAAAAATTCAAAATTTACATGTATTGTCTTAATTTAACCCAATATAAATGAAACGGAATTTTTGTTCTTTTAAAAGTTGACCATCAAAAAAGATTTTAAATTACGATAAAAAGAACTACAGTATTATCTTAATTTAGTTCTTGCATAAACGAGATGAAAATCTTCTTTTAAAAAAGTTTTACCATTGAAGCGCAGAGCATCACAATTTTCGTTTGTTGAACACTAAATGTGGTGAAGTGTCTCATTAATTAGATAATGACATATACTGGTAACACACGTTCTAATTTTTCAAAAGGAAAACAACTATCTTAACTTGTAACACACGTTCTTATTTTAAGACAAGATAGGCCACAATTAAAATGACACAAATTGTTATAAACTTATGGATCTAGCGAGAAGAATTAATGAAATGAGAAGAATGAGAAAAAATTATAGCCACATATTTCAAATAAAGAAAGAGAAATAATAGGAGATGCATCTATTTTTTATGAGTGCATCTAATATTTGTGGTTGTAGTTTCTTTTCATTCTTCTCATCTTAATTATGTTTCTCATTCGATCCTAAGTCTAAACTTATAATCATACATGTTGTCGAATATAGAAGATCTAGATATATACAAAACTGCATCACAAATTCGCAATTGCATGAGAATAAGTTACAATTGCATTAGTAGGATTAGCTTCGTTATAGCTAGAGGAGTGGATGTCCAGTTAGTTTCTCGAGTTCCCACTAATTTTTTGTAAATCATTTGAATTTCTAATAAGATGATGTTTATAATAATAATAATAATAATAAGCTTTTGCAAATCCTATGATTTTCTAATGAAGTGATGTTTTATAAAAAAAAAATAATAAAATAATAATAATAATAATAAGAGAAAAACTTAACATTTGGTAAACGTTACCAAGTCAACGGATTTAAGCTTTTGCATTATCAAATTCTTTAATTTAAAAATACCATATACTTGTATTTCAAATAATGAACACTTCTTTGTCGACATTTACTTTTCTGCTGAATTGTCCATTCGTAAATAGTGGTCGTATTGCAAGTGTATGTGAGAGAGACTGAAATTTGGATATTATACTTTTTGCACATGAGACTGAATAATTGAGGTTTGCACAAGCACATGAACTGTAAACTAATATAATATGCCGATAGTCAATGTATATTATGCAATTTGAAGTACTGTCAAGCATGTTACATATGAGGCATTTCTAGGTTTTTATTGGTGTATACAAATATCAGTGCATAGAAAAATTTGTGAATAATAGTATTATTAAAAAACAAAAAAACTTATCACATACATATCATTATTGAAGTATATATAGTGAAGTTAAGCTTATCAATTCATGGATCATGTCGATGTCAATTTATTTATTTACTGTAAAAAGAAGACAACGACGTTATTTGTGACACGAGATTGAATGATTGATTTTTAATGTTTATTTCAAAATGACTCGCCTATTCTTTTTTGTAGTAATGTTTGGTTTTTTTTTATGCTCCGTAGTATTTTGTAAACACTTAAAATAATTTGGATTTTTAACGCGCGTGTTCGATCATAAGTTTCTAACATCTCTTTAATTACTAATTTATATATATACGTATTTGTATTCCTGAGTTTGGACTCTCTAATTTCATTACTTTATACGAATGCAAAAGAGAAACAGAAAAAATAATTCAAATAATGAAACAAATGGAGAGTATTGTGATGATATATCATTGATGATCATGTTCATATGATGATATCATATCTTTTGTTTAAGCATCAAGAATACGAGTATTGAGCCTCATTCTTAGTACTTAAAAAATGAGAAATGAAAATTTATTGGGACACTTCATTGTGTGCAACAGACAGTTGAACATTAAATATAACATGCTTTAACTACTTGTATAATGGAGTGTCTCAATAAAATTTGAAAGTGTGTCAATCACCTCCCTTAAAAAAATGTATAGTATTAATGTATCCACTATAGTAGACTTTTTATAAAGGTTTATAATTGATCAATATCATTAATTCTTAAATTTTTTTGTTATATAAACCTATTTTTCACTACACATAAACTTCTTAAAGCTTTATAAACCTTACTTATATCTCAAATGCATTAAAATGTTAAGAGGTTCAAGATCCTAAACTTTTTTATGACAACTAAGCATAAAATAGGTTTTCACTATGGTTAACAAAAGTATGAACCTCTTCATCATATTATAAACCTATTTGTAAAACACCGTATTAGATGCTCTTAGCACTGTAGCTTTAATACCTGTCTATAATTGAGAAACACAAGTAAACCGATGGAGTCATACATACAACAATTAACAAATTTAAACCTACGAAAATCCTCTTAACAGTCAAGGAACAACTCGAGGATTTGATAAGTGATATCGGTCGACAATACTCCTATTCCTACTGTTGATATAACAAGTGCCCGCATGACCGCACGAACAAACATACAGTACTTCATATACGCATGCATACAGCATACACACATTGAGCATATTCTAGTCGCGTAAATAATGAAAAATAAATAAACTTGTATCGTATACACTTAATCACGGTTAAAAAACTTGTACATGCATGTCATTGCAGTTGCATACTTGAACAAAAGCATATACTGTACCAATCACATAAATGGTATCTTAAACTCAACTGATAGCACATAAATGGCCAATCTAATGCGAATGTATGAGAACAGTTTTTTCTACACCAAAAATAGTACTCCGTATAGTATATCAATAAAGAGTGATCAACTATATATAGAAATAAACTCCACTAAGAGTTTCCATTAATTAATACTACCATATATATATAAAGAGGATTTTTTTTTTTAACCTCTAACACATCCTTATGAGTTGTGTTTAAAACTCATCATTTGTGTAAAATTACATTTAATGAACTCGTTATTTTTATACTTATACGTTTTTGATAATTATAATTATAGAAAGTGTTGTTAAATATGAAATATGTGATGTTAATTAAGTGTTGATTTTTCAATTATGAAAAGCTTAAACATAACCTATAGGGTTGCGATTAGCAAAACCCTTTAAACTTACGAAGATTTGAAAATGAGTAATATGTTTTGCCTAAAATACTCTTTTAATCTTAATAGTTTTAAATGTCAAATGATTGTTAATATCCTAAATTACTTGCACCCGCACTCGTGATTTTCTCTTGCCCATCACCCGCCCGCCACCCATCTATGGATGCAATCTTTTTCCCATGCCCATGCCCGCGGGTACTCATTTCCCGCGAATAAACCTGTGGGTTTGTGAAACGTAACATTTACACACATGTTGAATTTTGAATGTTTTGAAAATCAAACTTAATTAGAATGTGCATAAATTACGACAATATTGATAAATATGCACACAATTAGTCAACTATTTGTGTGTGACTTATGAATTATTGCCAAAGACTAGTAGTTACTTGTGCATTATATTTGATACTTTGATGATTTATATTCCTCTTATAGTCTTAGATCTCAAAATGGACGATTTAGATGACTTGACAAATATTTAATAATATAATAAATGCAAGTTTAATAAATAAAAATGGGTTGACGAGTACTTTAAAAGGTATATAATCTGGTATTTTAAGACGGATGTTACGGATTTACTCACGATAGTTGTACATTACCCGCTGGTGGGTTAATTTTTTTACCCATGACCCACCCATTGGTAAAAAATGACGAGGTTACCCACACACAGTGCGGGTACCCGCGGTATGGATTTGTCTCACCCGTTACCATCGCTATAAGTAGGTGGATAAATTATGATCTATAACAATGCTCTATTAATATATACATTATATTAAAACTAACTTACCTTAACTATATTGTTGAAATTTCATGTAAATGGTTGTTTTATTTTAGAAACATTGTTAATTAAGTTATGCTTATGCAAAACCTATAAATTGTTATTAACCGCTAATATAAACTTTATTGGGCCAACCCATAATGTATATTTAGGTCCAAGTAAGTTGTTATACTGTTTAATCTTCATAGGTGTGGAAAACTAGAAGGGGGGTTGAATAGTTTACCGTTTAAAATTTTTAAACTTGTTTAATTATCTTTTGAAACTTTCCTTTTAATCAAAGATATGAACACAAACACAATATATAACATGCAAGTATAAAGAAAGAAACGATCAAACCACAACATGAGTATTTATCGTGGTTCGGCAACAAGGACTCTTTTTCCTTGCCCTATGTCCACACCCCGAGTATCCAACTCGAGAGTTCCTTTCACTAGTCAACAAGCTCCTTTCACCGGCGGAGAAAACCTTACACGTCACTTATACACGTTTACCGACACTAAGCTAGATGTCGAGTTCTTTTACAAGGGTACAACCACTCCCGTTAGTTCCTTTACAAGGGTACAACAACTCCCGTCACACTTTGTATTTTGAGGACTAAAATACTAACCGATCACTACTGAAAATACACAATCAAATGAAGTGTAAACTACACAAAGTCTACACGATGCTAAGCTAACAAGTCTTGCAACGTTGTGTTGAATACTTGTAACTTTATATGAACTTGTGAACTTGTGAACTTCTTTGCTACGAAAGAAACTTCACATAGAAATGAGATGTTAAAGGGTTAGATGAAAGAATGAATGTATGTGTGTGTAAATCTAATGTAGAGTGATAAAGCCAAAATTCAAATATATGGCTTGGTATTTATAGCAAGACCTTCTGCAGGTCTGGCGGATACGGCGGAACCTTCAGATGGGTTCCGCCCGTGTACCCCCAGGGTTTCGCCAGGCTTGCAGTTGGTTTTGCAATAAATCATTCAAACCAACCAAGGTCACATCAAATAAAAACTAGTCAAACACAAACTTGTGTAAGAAGACTTATGGTTAGTCAAACACACAATCTTTCCTTAAATGTATATTGACAAACTTACCAGTGTTGCAAAAAAAGGTCTACAAGGCCGATTAATCACCGCTTAGGCGCTACAGGGCCACCAACCTTGCCGATTTATGTAACTAGGCCTAAAAAAAAGGTCAACAATGGTCAACGGTGATCGATGGCGGTCAATGGTGGTCAAACTTGCCGGAAACCTAAAAATCTTGCCGGAAGTACCCAAAACTCACCGTAAACTTATTTTGATAACTTATAGTAATTTTTTAAAACTATTACATGTTGTTTTTTAGCAAAAATATTGGCGAAAATACCTTAAACTTGTCAAAAATACCCAAAACTTTCCGGAAATACCTAAAATTTGCCAGAAATGCTAATCCGATTAATCATCGATTAATCCCGCCTAAACCGATTACAAGCTACAAGGTGGTCAACCGCCTCACTATCGATTCACGATTTTTGCAACCTTGCCATAAATGTGATGTGACATTTCTATTTTAAGAAATAAAAAGTGTTGTGTTTTATGTGAAATGTAAAATGTAGCAAATATCTAATTA
Organism: Artemisia argyi; assembly: GCA_030686995.1. Taxonomy (NCBI): domain Eukaryota; kingdom Viridiplantae; phylum Streptophyta; class Magnoliopsida; order Asterales; family Asteraceae; genus Artemisia; species Artemisia argyi. Next base: position 117,871,319 of record CM060706.1, read on the forward strand.
TGCAAGTCTTTAAACTAAAATTAAGTTTTACTTAGAAACTAAAGTTTACATTTTATCGTTAACAAAACTTAGCAAAAATCGTAAAATATAAATAACGTTTTTAGGCAATATTTGTATTAACAATCTCCCCCTTTTTGTTGATGACAAAACATAAACTTTGTTTTTAAGTAACTCACAAAATTTTAGTGTTTAAGACTTAAAAAAAATTATATTAAACTTGTTTTACTTAAGTGATGAAAATCATTTTAAGTTTAAAGGTTAATATATGTTTCTCCCCCTTTTTGTCGAAACAAAAAGTAGAGTAGCGAAGCGGAACCATTCACGTGCTCCCCCTTGGTCGATACTCCCTGATGAGTGCTCAAACACTCATTATTTTTATCGTATTTAAACTGCCAAAACATACAAAACAATCGAAAAGTCATCAAAATACTTAAATTATCCCAGGGATTGTGTTTTATGTGTTTTAAATGCAAAATAAGAAAAACAAATGAAAAACGATCAAAGTTTGCAATATTGGCAGTTTCAGTCCCCTAAGTTTCAAAACTTTTCAAAAATAGTCCCTATGCATTTATTTTGAAAGAAAAGTCAACCCAAGTCCTAAAAAAATCAAAAGTTATCAAAAATGGACTTTGGGTGAAAAGTTTGGAAAATTTACATCTTTGGTCCCTCAAGTTTGAAATCTGTCAAAAATAGTCCTTGGGAATTTTAAAAAATGAAAAAAATAAAATTTGGTCCTTGGAATGTGAAAACTTGGCAATATTGGTCCTTTGTGATATTTTGGCAGAATTACAACTCAGGTCCCTTGGTTTGGTGGAATTTCATTTTTGGTCCTTGTGTTTACCACAACACCAACCGGACCCTTAATAAACTAAAACCCCAAATCCAAAACACAACCAAGCCCATCCACCACACTCCAAGCCCAACTCCCACCCTTATTACTCCAGCCCATCACCAACACCAGCCCACCTCACCCAAAATATACTCCCCCGTTTCAAATAACTCCCTCCTCAGTCAACAAAGTCAACCAATCAACCTCCCCCCTCCAACACTCAACCTCCCCCTCCTCCACCTCAGCAAACCCATTCCCTGCTTCCCCCAACTCCCACAAACATCCAAACTTCTTTAATTGTTTTTATATCTCTCTCACTCAAACATCCTGACAAAGAAGAAAAATGGCGCCAAAAGTAGTTTCAATGGCTGGGATCATTCCCACCCAATTCAATGGTGGGATTTACTCAGAAAAGTGCAAGAAAGTCAAGAGAAGCCATATAAAGAGAGGGGAAGCAGTTGTGAGAGATATCTAGTATATGTTAGCATAATTTAGGTCGTATGTATTTTTCTTAGTATTATTATTGTATTTCTAAGCTATCTAATGTATTTGTAAGTCAAATCACTGTATGTTGAACCTTTTTCAAGCTATAAATTCAAGTTTCTAAGCTTGATTCACTTTGTATCATTTTTCATCTAAAATCTCAAGTATGGTCTAAATGATAGTTTAGTTGTTACTGTGGACTTAATTAGGTAACATAAGCTCCCATGAAGCTTTTATAAGCTTCTAGTGACCTTAAAATTCAGTTTAGCTAAAAACTCAAAAATACACAATTTGGTCAACAAAAGTCAACTGTGTTAGTGTGGCTTTGATTTCTGGATTCAGAGGTGAATTGGATGCAAGGAAGCTTTGGATTTTAGGTTTAGATCCTCAGGGAGGAGTTAGGAATCCTTTGGTTTCATTGGTTCTTGGATTTTGGTGCTCACAGGCCTACCTTGTAAGCTATTTATTCATTTCAAGCTCATTCACCATAAATATAGTTATTGTTGCTTGATCCTATTTTGTTTGTGTTTTCTTAGAGTTTTTTTTAGTGATAATATAGCATAAAATTTCATAGTTGTTCACTAGTATTGATATTACTTAGTATTTTCAATTTCAAGCAAATTTAGCTTTGTGTTGAATTATGTGTTGTTGTTGTAATTCTTGATATAATTGTGCTTAAAAAGTTTTGAGTAATCATAAGTGATGTTTCTGTATTAGTAGTTTGGTTGAAATCCTTCATTTGCTTTGAAAAATCCTCATATCAGTTAAGTAAAGGGGTGTTTGGATCATTGCATCTTGCTATGTTCTAGTTGTTTACTAGTGTAACACTTGGTTTAAATAAGTTACTTAGGATCATAGAAAGTCGGATTGACCATAAGTTTGGTCACTTTTGAACCAAAAGTCAAAATCATACTCATTTCCCCCTCACAGTTAACTATGAAGGAATTGTGAGTCACAAACTTTTCAAATTGGTTTATAATTAGTAAATTTAGCCTAATACAGTTGTATTATTGCTTATTATATGTCTCTTAACCAGTAATGATCATCCAAGTTTCATAAAAGTCAAAATTCAAGTTTCTCATAATAAGTCAAAAAGTGCATGGTCAGAAATTACCAAATGTGGCATGAATTTTCATGAATTTTGTGCTAGGTTTTAGGGTTTGAAACTTGTTGGGTGCATAATCTATCAGTAGAACTTGAGATTCCCATGTTGGTTATATTTTTGTAAATTTTATTTGTGGACTAAATTACCCCTCAAACATACCTGCAGGGCAAGGCCCTGCCCTGCTTAGATCAGACCTCAGCACACCACCACCTTTAGTGGTTGTTTGTGGCCACCCCAGTGGGTCCCACAGTCCATATTTGGGTTTTCCCAACCCCCTCCTAGCAGGCTTCAGGATTTGACCATTTGTTTGACCTTAGGCTAAGTGGACCCCACTTGAAACAACCTCATAAAGTTGTCCCATTTCTGTCTCAGAATCCAAATAAGCAATTGCTTATTGTGGATTCTTGGCTTATTCAGCCAACTTATTTGAGTAACTCTTGCTTAAAATTGTTCAAGTAACTCAGAGGAACCAAAATTAATCATTGTGGACCCCACATAACTCCATTTGAGCTAAATTCCTTGTGTGGTCAAAGTAAGTCAACTGTTGGACAAATAAGCACTCAAAGTGCTTATTTCTGAGCTACATAAAAAGTGTTTTTGTAAAAAGTGTTAGTTTTTTGTGTAAAATTAGTTTGGAAAAAGAAAAAACTCAAAAGACCAATTTTAATTATAGTGATAGCTTCTATTTAATAAAAATTATCATTTTAATTTTCTTTTTAGCTTATTTATAAGCAATATAGAATTTTTATATTTTTATTAAGTCTCTTTTATATTAAAGTAATTTTAGAAATTTTCCAGATTTTTCTTTTGTCTTTTAGTGGTTTTTAGAATTAATTTTAGTTTAATTAATTATTAATTAATATTAAAGAATTAAATAGCATAATTATATTTAATTAAGTAACACCTAGTTTTTATAATTTTTCTAGCTTTTATTTAAGGTAAAACATTTTTATAAATTTTTATAGAATTTATACTGTCCATTTTCTATTTTTTATAATCTAATTAGTTTAATTGGTAATTAATTAATAATTAGATTAATAATTAGTAAATTAGTTAAAAATACATAAAATCAACTTTTTATAATTTTTAGGATTCCTGTGATGGTTAATTAGAGTTATAAAAATCTTCTTAATTATCTAAGTCTTTTTAATAATTTTTAGTAATTTAAATCAATATAATTAGTTAATAATTAAATAAGTAGTAATTAATTAATAATAAATAATTAAATAGTGTAAAAATAAATTTTCTTTTTCTTAAAATTTTCTTTATTTATTAGGATTGTAAAAATAATAAATTTACACTCGTAGCCTTTTCCGTTCATCAGTTGTACTTTCTGTTACGTTCGTCAGCGTACGTTTTTAATTAAAACGTACATTTTTAGGTTTTAAATCGATTCTTCTTAATCTCAATACCAGTAATCAATCACATAGCTTTCCTAAGCTATTTCATTTCATAATTCTTAAATAATTCTCATTACAACCCTTTTCTGTGAATAATCACCCGATCACAAGTACGCTAAAGCACAATCCACACCTCGTCGGGACATAACGACCTGGTGATACCCTTTATTACCCGGAAGCATTGGTCTAGGTAGTTTGACCTTGTTGACCATATACTTGGTCAATTTAGGTTGACTGTTTTGAGCCAATCACTCCCCCTAAAAGGAAAACCAAGATGGGAAACATGGATTTTGAACCTACAAAAAAATGGTTAGTTGGTGATAATAACATATAATCAAGCTTGTAGTCACCACACAATATGCAACCACAATAACAACTCATATATGATCAACCAATAATGTAAGTAAGAAAGTAGTAAAAGATGTCATTTCAAGTAAAATGTGACTTTGCAAAAGTCAAAAACAAGAAATGAAAACTATCTTTCTACTTCTAAAAACAAAAAAAGATAAAAAATAACCAAGAAATAAAAGAAAAATAAAATCCTACTTCTATAAGTAGAAGACATTAAACACATCCTAAATGGGGCAAAAGGCCTCCAAATACGCTCTAGGAGTTTTTTGGATGGGAAAGAGCATCCAAACGTTCTATGATGTGTTGTATAGCAAAATGGGTTTCATTTTGAAATTGGTAAAGCAAAATCTTGATGCTTTCACCTTGATTGAGCATTTGCTCACATTGTGAGCAAACATGGTGAGGAGTGGGTGGAAACGGGTCGTTTGATGATGGTGGTGGTGGTGGGTTGGTTTTGGTTTCTTGGTTGGAGGATGGGTTTGGTATGGAGTCAAGCAAGGTGGTTTGAAATTCCATTGCTTAATGGAGGTGATTTTCAACCATGCTTTGAATTTCCTCATGCGAAGGAAAGAAAGACTCAAAGGTTTGGGATTGGGAATGTGGTGGAGTTGGGTGATCATGGTTTTCAAAGTTTGGTTCACCATATAGAGGACCATGGATGTCATTGTAGAGAGGGGTGAAACAACAATGGTTTTGGTGGATGGTACTCTTGTTGTGGTGGTTGGTTGTGGTTAAAAGGTTCATTTTGGTTAGGCAATGGCCTTGGTTTTTCATTTGTGAAAGGTGGTGGATTTGTTGATCTTGGTAGAAGATCATTGAGGTCTTGAACAAAAGGATGTGGTGATGTTGGAGGAGACCCAAATAACTCCATTGGTTCAAGTTTAGGTGATGGTGATGGTGATGGAGTTTTGGATGGTTGGGTTGGAGCACTTGGTGTAGTTGAGTGAATGGGTGATTTTGTTGGTGGTGGAGTTGTGAGCTCATTAGGTTCATTGGGTGATGGAGATGGAGATGCAAGGTTTAGAAAATGTTCATTTTTGATTGGTGAGGTGAATTCATCCGAGGATGAAGAGGTTAAGTTGATTGTGTTGTTTGACCAAAGTGGTTCGACGCTTATGCGTGCGGTTCTCCGAACGGGTCGTGATGGTTGAGAGGTTATTGTTGACTTTGTCATTGTCAAAATGGTTTAGTAGAGGTTTAGAATCAGAGATTGTGATGGTGATGGTGTGATTTGAGAGTGTTCTAAGATGGTTTATGTAGGACCTTAGATTAACCAACTTTATCACAAATATAGAAGATTAGAAGAAGAAAGATGGTGACTTGGTGACTTATATGTAATTCGTGTATATGTAGAAAGAGATAAGAAATATGAGAGCTTTTATTAAAGAAAACACACACAAATACACACACAAGCACACACCTCAAATGAGCCTTTGAGGTGTTTAAATAGTAAGATACATGAGATGCCCTATGGGCTTTCTATGGGCTTGGGCTTGGACTTGGTTACATGTTTAGATAACAAGGCTTATGAAACATAGCATATAACATATTAGCTTGCCAAGTCCAAGGCCCAATGACTAAACTATTACTAATCTTAACAAACGACACAAAGTTACAATATGAGAATGACCATCACTTCATAATATATATTTTTAATGCTAACAATCTCCCCCTAAGGGGTGGTCATTCGAATGATGCTCCACGTGAGTGGGTCTTCCGTGTTCTTTGTCTTTAACTTTGTGTGTTGTTGTAGAATAGTCTTTAGTCTTTGTTCCTTCATGCTTTGTGATCTTTGATAACTGATTTTTCATCGTTCTTTGTTCCTTTGTGTTGTGGAGTTATCTGCCTTTCGTCACTTCTGCGTCTGTGGTGGTTGTTTGCCATTCCAACATGCTCATACATCTTTGGACTTAGATATTCATATGCAAGTAGTTCCCTTTCTTTCACTTTGATCTTTAGTCTTTATACTTTGTAGATTCTTCTTTTTGGCGTAGAATCTTTCTTTGAACTTTGTGTTGTATAGATCTTTGAGGGAGCTTTCTTTAACTTCCAGATGTATGTATGAGCACGTGGAATCTGTCGCCATGGAGATGAAGTGTCCCTGCATATAAACAGTTAGCAATAAAACATCTGGTACTTACAGATAAGAATTAGAGATCGTCAACAGCATAGTGTGAAGACTCCTTCTAACCCTTACCAAGGCCGTTCCCATATCAGATACTCTCGAGAGAGCTTACAAGACCTACTTAGTAGCTCAATGACTGGGTGAGTCGCTGGGGATCACTCCACGACTGTAGACCGTTTGAAACCACCGCGAACACTAAGCGTAACCCATAAAGAATTACCGAAGTGACCTGCTGTCAGGGCTGCTTGATGTTGACCCTGGCAGGAATTTCCATTCAATCATTGAGAATCACATTTGTGAATTCTCTCATAAATGTTCTGGCAGATTGCTAAGATCTGCGTAGGACTCTTAAGTTTACATCTGGTGTCCTTAATGATGAACAACCAGTGTAGAAATATCATGTGTTCCTATGAGATCTTTTGATTAATCTCGGGGCTCTAGACTCGATAAGTGCACATTTGGTTTCCTATGCGGAGATTAGGGAGAGGTCTCCTGCTTCAATATCAATCATCTCTAAGAGACAGATCGATAGATTATGCCGGTTCCCCGTGAGAATGAAACAAGCTCTTTTAAGAGAACTTGAGTGGTTAAGAAGGTTTAGTGCAGCGCGTCACTGGGTCCATGACGTCTTTGTCTTCAATACCGGTGTCACCTTAGTAACAACCAGTAGCATATGAATTGTACCCGGTGTCTGCCCTAAGGTTGAACATTTGGAGGGCTATTTCTTTTCACCCTTTTTCATAACTTTTCTTTTTGATTCTTCAACCCCTTCTTTCTCCTTTCTCATTTTCAATCATACCTAAGGACTTCTAATTCTAATCTATTGGAATTGTCCTTGGGTAGATCCCTCCGGCTCTGGCGGATCATAGGACGGTTTTTTCCTAACCTTAGTCACCTTATAGCTCCATGACTATCCTATTGTTGATCACATGCCATAAAACCTTTTGTGAAAATCTCTCAAAGTGTTTATGAATATAAAACACATTTTGTTGACACTTCGAGAGTTTTTGCATTTCTTTTGAAGGACTCCCCCTTCACATGTGCTCATGTAATTTTTAAGAAATTTGCACATGCGGGAGGAGTTTGCACTTTTTGAATTGATCCACTTTCAGTGAACATGACCGATTCGAGACACGCTTACATCACTAGTTAGACTAGCTTGAAGTTATTACCCGTCCTGGTCAAGTCCAAAGAAAGTCTCTCGATACGGTACATTCTACTTAGACAAGTCCTATTCGAGACACGCTTACATCACTAGTTAGACTAGCTTGAAATTATTACCCGTCCAGGACAAGTCTTTTCAATTACTGACATTTTAAGCTTCGTCAATTCATTGGTACTTACTGAGTCTAGCCCTTTTGAGATTCTGCCACAATCTTTAAACATCTTTGATCACATTTAATCATGTCTTCTCCCCCTCAAAAATAGCATATCGTGATATTTTTGATATCAACTGATTAATAAAAAGCTTTTGGAGAGAAAGACAGATTTGATTTTGCATGAAATTGGAACATTTTTTCTTTTTATACTCCCCCTTAATGATAGCATATTTAAAATCAATTTTAAGGGTTTAGAGGGAGTTTTCTTTGAGCACTAATTTTGAGAGATTTTGAGAAATCTTTTGAACAATCTTGAAAAAGTGCTAAAGAATTTTGTTGGAAAACGAGTTTATGCTTGAAATCTTTTTCGTTTGTTTAGACTCGAACTTTTTGAAAAAGAGTTCGTCATTGAACGTACGAGTCCTTGATTTGAAAATAATCAGAAGTCATCACTGAAGTCCGGGTTTCGTACTGATGTATACGAAAGCCATTGTGAAGAAAATTTTGAGAAACGACATGTTTTAGAAAAACATTTTAAAGAACTCCCGCTCAAGCATCTGTACATATCCGTATCATTGTTGAATGACATTTCTAGAAACGTACAGAATATTGATTTATACGAGAGACATGTCGTGAGAAGAATATTTTTGGATTTTTTGATTTTATATTGTTTTTGTATTTTTTGAAAGTTTTATATTTTTGTATTTTGTTTTTATAAAAGAAATGGAAAATCAAAAATAGAAGATTGAAAGAATGATTTTATAGAATTTACAGAATTTGAACCCTCTGAAGAACTGGGTTCTGAGATAGTTGAAGCACCTGCAACCAAAGACGAAGAGGTTTCACAAATAACAGTGTTAGAAGTACATGAAGCATCACTCTGCGGGTGTTGACTATCAACGGTTGTTGTGGTTTCTACTTCCTTATCCTGAAGATTATCACTATTATTTGTCTTGGTGCAACTATCAAAAATCTTCCCTGTGGGAATCCATCTAAGACCAACTGTTTTAAAAACTTTCCCGGTAGGAATCCACCTAAGGTAAGATCTAGATGTAGTCTTCTTATCATATGCAGCGGAAGTCTCAGTCTTGGAAAAACTACATTCTTTAGATATCCACCTATTAGGTTTCTTAACCTCTTGCTTCTTATCAACGGGTTTGTTTCGATTTGGTGTCTTAGTGGATTGTGTCTTGACACTTGATTTGGAATTCTTTGTGTTGTATTCTACGTTCCTAGCATACTCTTTTGTGTCACTACTCTTAGATGCAAGCCAATCCCTAGTATTTTGTTGAAAGTTCCTAGGTAATGGTTTACTACTACTAGCGGTGCTTTGGAATCTTGTAGAATTCATCACACTAGGTTTTGAGCCTAAAATTTTGTCTTTTCGACGTCGTGCCTTTTTCCTAGCTTCTTCTAGATGTTGATTTTGGACCATGTTATTAGAACCAACAGACTCCTTAACAGTTTTTGTTGTCTTATTTGGTGTACTATACTTAGAAGAGCCAGGTGAAATCACATTTTTGTTTCTTTCAACAAACAAATTTTGTTTTTCAACAATCTTTTCCATGACCTTTTCCTTGGGCAAGGGTGGTGGAGTGACTGGTTTTGACAAATCCTTTTTCTCATCGACTTTTGGAGCAGACCGTGAAATTAATATTTTTGGTTTTTGAACCGTGTTTGAAACATTTGGTTTCTCCGAAGTTGATGGTTTTGCAAACTTAGTTTCCTCACCCTTTCCTTTTTGACTTTCAAGCTGAGCCCTCAAAAGATCATTTTGCTCTTTCATTTTCTTTAAGTCACGCTCATACGACAATTTGTCATACTTGCATTCTTCCTTTTTCCGATCAAGTTGTTTAAAATATGACACATTTTCTTTTTCAAGCTTTATAAGAGCATTTTCATATTTTGAAACAATTTCGGAGGTCTCAGCTCTCAGTCTTTCATCGTCTTGAACAGAATATGTTTGTAAAATGATGGACATAATGTCAGTGGTCATAACAGCTTCGAAGAGAGAATCATTTAGGTTTTCCAAAACATTGATTTGCTCAAAAGATTCATTAGCCTTCTTTATCAGGGATTTGTGATCCGTGACGAAGTCAGCTGTTTCTTTCAAAAATGCTTGTTCAAAATGAATTACTCGAGCATGGATGTTATTAATTTGAGGAGCAAATTCATTTTCGAGAATCTTTTTAAGCTGTAAATGAACCGTGGAATTCCAATTGATCTCATTAAGTCTCGTTTTTGATTCTAAAGTCGTTTTAAGTTGCCCAACTCTTGTTTTAAGATCATCAAGATATCCTCTGGCAGCACTTGAGTTAAAAGTGTTGTTTGAAGACATCTGTTCCATGTTTGAAAGCGATTTGGAAGCAACTACTTTCTCAGAAAACATTTTTGAGAATGGTCTTTTTATGGAAAACACAGATGGTTCTTTTTGTGGAATAAAAGTAATACCCGAAAGTTTGTTCAATTTGTTGTAATCAATGGGTTTCAAATCCTTTTGTTTCATTTTAATAATGCTCTCTTCGACATGTTCTATCGTTTGCACAGAATCCCGAACGACGGGAGGATCATGTTTGGTGTAAAAAACACTACCATTATACAAGACGTTCTGTTCTTCCTGAGCTTTCTTGAGATTACAAGGATTGTTGTTACCAAGAGCCACTTTATGTTTCGTATGGTAAACCGGATTAGTTTGATTTGAAATCATTTTCATTGTTTGACTTGACTGACCCGACTTAACCACTAATTCTTCTAGATGTGCAATCTTGTGTTCTGACTCTACGATTTCTTCCAAAAGTTTATCTTCTTTCTTTGCAAAGTCCTTTTTCAACTCATCCCGTTCTTTTTCAAGATTGGTATAAGCTGTTTTTTTGTTTTGAAAGTTGGTTTGTTAATTCAGAAATTTCTTGTTTTAAAGAGTTAATGGTTTTTGTTGAACTTATTTCAAGATTAGCAAACTTGTTTTTCCATTCCCTATCTTTAACAAGTAATTTCTTATAACCAATTTCAAATTCTGACTCGCGTTCTTTGTGAATTTGAAAACTTTTTGCATTTTCCTTGTATCTCTCAAGCTCAGTGGTCAATTTCTCATTCGCGGCCTTAACATCGCGATTGACCTTTTTCACTTTCTCGATTTCAATACCACAATTATTTAATAATGATTCAAATAAAGCACGTGTTTCCTCATCATTCTCAGCATGCTGTGAAACGAAGCCTCCATTATGATTCACATCTGGAGTTGCTGAAGAAGTATTGCTACTACTTGGCGTGTCCAGGTATGTATCATAAGTGGGTGCTTGCTTCTCAAAATATTGTTCCTCATGAGGAGACATATCAAATATATCATTATTATGACATGTGTTGAAATTTGATACCTCAGATGGTGCACTGGTGTCATAAACAGGAAGTGTGTCAGAATCCGTGTTATACTTAGCTTCCTGAAGATTAGCCATGAATATGCAGTTCGCATCGATATCCTCTCTATCTTCCATGTCATCCATAAGAGCCATAAAATCATTCTCCTCTGCGTTCAACTGAAACCCTGCCTTAGCCTTTTGTGCCAACAGTACTGCTTTCTGCAAATACTCTAGATCTTTCTTGTTCGGCTTAGTAGGACAATTCCTTGCCATATGACCTACTCCTTGGCAGTTGAAACACTTTACCGGATTACCCTGATTCACATTTCCATAATTCCCAACAACTGGAGCTGCCACATTCCTATTCTGATTACCCATTGCCTGATTACCAACATTCTGACCCCTCTGATTTCCAACATGCTGACCCATCTGATTCCCTGCATACTGACCATACTGATTCCCTGCATACTGACCTGCATTTTGCATATTCTGATTACCCATGTTAATTCCAGTAGCGTATCCTTGTTGATTCCCATAAACTCCAACCATGTGGCCTCCATTGCCCATATTGAAACTCGGCTGAGCGATCTGCCTGTTGCGAGTATTTGATGAAATCCTTTGGTTGTTGTTTGTTGGTGTAGAATAGCGTCCTTGGAAAGCTTTTGTCAGAAAAGCAAACGCTTGAGTCAATGCTGCAGTAGCTTCATCATTTTCAGTGAATTCTGGTTCTTGAAATTGTGGGTATTGCTGTTGTGGAATAAGATGTTGTTGTTGCTGTGGGTAGAATTGTTGTTGGTAGACCGGTGTTGGTTGTTGAATGTAGGATGGTTGCAAGTAGTTGTGAGTTGAAGATGATGATGGTTGTTGTTGTGTGTTCACTGATATAGGTGTTGGTGTATCAGCCATTAATGCTAGAGGATCATGCTTTTTAGCAAGTAATTCAGCTCTTACTTCATTAGCTTCATCCTGATTTTGCTTCAAGAAGTCATACACCTGATCATAAGTCACTTCATGCAAATTCTTTGTCTGATAAACAATAGTGACATATCTTCCCCATTCTGGTTGTAACTCATTCAGAAAAATGGTGTTGTTAGCAATATTTGTCTGACTGAGGTTGTGTCTCGATAAATCATTCATGATCTTACAGAATCTGTGGTAGTACGTCTCTATGGATTCACCAGGAATTGAAGTAAACTTGCGAAGTTCCTTAAGCAATTGTGTTTCCATTTCCTGTTTCCCGATGTCTGTCCCATACATTAACCTCTTGACTCTTTCCCAGACTGCATGAGCACTTACTTCACTGTCAACAGTAGCATAGATGGTTTCAGGTAAACCAAGAACGACGTAATGAAATGCCTGATCATCAGCTTCAATCTGTTTTCTGTCTTCCACAGTGTATTCAGTCTCATTCTGATCTCTGTAGTATGGTTGTATTGGGGGGTACCATTTGGATCACCAGGGTCTAGTACTTGTGATGGTTTGAAGGGTCCATCCACAATGGATTTGATGAGAAGACTTCCATTTGTTTTGCTCTTAAGATAACGCATCATACGACTAGCCCACTGTGAGTATCCACCCTTTGACAGCATAGGAGGTCGGTTTTCGGCACCGGCTGCATGAATGTCTTGCTGAGTTGCCATAGATGAAGTGTAGATGGATAAAGTTGATTCTTGGATCGTTCCAACGAGATAGGAGTAGAGTTTAGAGTGAGTTGATGCAAGTTTTTATGGTGAAAATTTTGACTAAAAACCTTAAAACCTCAATAACTTCTTCTCGGAGCGTTTTTAGGCCTCGAAACTTCGCCTAAATTGATAAATTATTTAGCGTGTCGTTCTCCTCTATCTGACGGTCGTTTTGACAGCTGATTCGTCGAAAACGGAGTTACGGTTCAAAAGTTATGGCCGTTTGAAGTTTGGTCGTCAAAAATTATCAAGTTTCTCGAAAATTATCAAGTTTCTCGAAAATTATTAAGTTTCTCGAAAATTATCAAGTTTCTGGAAAATTATCAAGTTTCTGGAAAATTATCAAGTTTCTAGAAAATTATCAAGTTTCTCGAAAATTATCAAGTTTCTCGAAAATTATCAAGTTTCTCGAAAATTATCAAGTTTCTCGAAAATTATCAAGTTTCTCGAAAATTATCAAGTTTCTGGAAAATTATCAAGTTTCTAGAAAATTATCAAGTTTCTCGAAAATTATCAAGTTTCTCGAAAATTATCAAGTTTCTCGAAAATTATCAAGTTTCTCGAAAATTATCAAGTTTCTCGAAAAATTATCAAGTTTCTCGAAAATTATCAAGTTTCTCGAAAATTATCAAGTTTCTCAAAAATTATCAAGTTTCTCGAAAAATTATCAAGTTTCTCGAAAATTATCAAGTTTCTCGAAAATTATCAAGTTTCTCGAAAATTATCAAGTTTCTCGAAAAATTCCAAACTTATCTAAATTATACTATTTAGAAAAGTATCCCAAGTCGAAGTGTTTTTTCTAACTTATACAAGGAAGAAAAACACCGAGTAAACCACGGAATTGTATGATGATAACTAGGATGAGATTCTCGATAATTGGTAGCCAAATTCGTGTAGCTCAAAGCACCCCAAAATCAAGTTTGTGTTCCAAGAAACTTGTACTTTTATGCATAAGATCACCAAAACTTGAAGAAAGTTCCAAACTTGATGATTTTTATCAAACTTTTTTAAGATCTTGAAAACAAGTACAAAACCAAAGTTCGAATTTTTAAGCGAGAAATTTTCAAAAAGATTGAAACTTTCTTGTTAGATAAGGTTTATAACACTAGTTTGTAATCAAAAAAGTGTTAAAAACCAAGAAAAAACAAGAAAAGTAAAGAACTTTTCAAAAAAACGTGATGGTAAGCTTAAAAAAAATGAAACACACAAACTCAAAACCCTCCTAAATCATTGTTAGGCGATTGATACCACTTGTAGGACCTTAGATTAACCAACTTTATCACAAATATAGAAGATTAGAAGAAGAAAGATGGTGACTTGGTGACTTATATGTAATTCGTGTATATGTAGAAAGAGATAAGAAATATGAGAGCTTTTATTAAAGAAAACACACACAAATACACACACAAGCACACACCTCAAATGAGCCTTTGAGGTGTTTAAATAGTAAGATACATGAGATGCCCTATGGGCTTTCTATGGGCTTGGGCTTGGACTTGGTTACATGTTTAGATAACAAGGCTTATGAAACATAGCATATAACATATTAGCTTGCCAAGTCCAAGGCCCAATGACTAAACTATTACTAATCTTAACAAACGACACAAAGTTACAATATGAGAATGACCATCACTTCATAATATATATTTTTAATGCTAACAGTTTAATTTATAGTGGTGAAGAAGTATGGGAAGGAGTGCTTGGATTTGATGTTTAGCCATACAAAAATGGAGGTTCTTAATGATTTGGGAGACTAATGAGGGTTGTCAAATCATTGAAGTCAATCCAATAAAAATGGTGAAGTAAGAAGACAAAGATTTGCACTAAATGCTTAATGGTTTTGGCAAAAAGGTTGAAGGTATATGTTCCACGGATTGCAAGGAACCTTTGGAAGGGTTCCTTCCTTTATAGGTGAAGGTTCCTTGAGGTTCTTATGGCTAAGTTTGAAATTTGGCGGGAAATAGGTTTCTATGAGTTCTAGAGGATGAGAAAGACCCTAATGTGTTTAGCAAATAGTAGGGAATGGGTTTTTATGTAAAAGGATGGTTTGTTATTGAGTGGATGTTGCAATATCGAAAAAAATTTTTTTTGCAGGAACACTGGCGGAACCTTCAGAATACACAGGCGGAACCCGTGTGGGGGTTCCGTATGATCCATTGGGCCATTTCTGGGTTGCCCAGAAAATACACTGGCGGAACCCATTCTAGGGTGCCGCCAGATCCGCCAGGCCTGAAAAAGTATGCAGTCCGCGTTTTTGACCTGCGAGACGATTTTCAAATTTTTCGAAAACTCCTAAAACCAAAAATATAATTCATATCTGGTTAGGAAATGCAAAAATTTGACATGTAAACACGCATACCATTGGACTTTGACCGGGGGCTAGCGAATTTCACTATACTTAGTGAAAATTTCATAATCATGAAAATTTGACAACATGCCAAATGTTGTCATCCTGCATCATAGTTAGTTCAAACATGTTCCAAATTGTATCAAATATCCTACCAACACACAAATACATAACACATATTGTTTGAAACGACCAAATTGTTCAAATAGCACCTTGTGCCAAACACTCCTACACACCCGCTCTCATTGACGGTCAACCTTCTTCTTGAGCTTTCCAAGGAATCTCCCAAGATTCTTGAACATCCCCTTTGTTTGCTTGAACTCCGCCGACTCATTCGGAATATCCGAAAGTTGGGAAAGGTATTCTAGAGGTGGGAGCCTAGAGTTGGGCAAAGTGTCATCTTCACTCATTGAGGATAATGAAGAGGAGGTAGGAGGATGAGGACATTGTCCTTGGGCTTTGTAGACTCTCCTATCACTTAGTGGGACAAAAGTATGTGAAATGAGAGAGTAGTCTAGGCGAAGACCGTTAGGAGTTGGTGGAATGGGAGAGATGAACCTAAAGAGACAGGTCAAGTGCATTCCATACGGCATAGCCGTTGTGCCATGTACGGGAATGTCGGCCATTCTCTTGGCCATGTAGTAGGCAAGGTTGAAGGGTTGCCTAACGGACAAGGAGTAGATCATGTAGCAAAGGCAAAGATTTATATGATCCCGGTTTCCTATGGTGCTAATGACATTGGCTCTAAGGACTTCCTCTTATTTCTTGAATTGGGGCTTGAGTTCATTAAGTTCCATTCCATATGGGTCCTTATCGACCTCATTTCCCGAACGGATTCTCCTAGTGTTGGTTTTCCTAATGAAGAGGTGGTCACGAAGTTCATCTTTGGACACAAGAGGGGTGTCATAGGGATGGATGCGGTCAAAAAGTGTGTCAAGAGTTGAGAGGGAGTGCAAGTCGGAGTAGATGCAAGTACCACGGTTTGGGACACCTAGGATTTGAGCAAACTCCTCGAGAGTGAAGGAGTATTGATGACTACTAGCCCTAAAGTTAATAGACATGCGACCATATTCATTCGTGGAGAGGGTGACAGATGCATAGAATTCTAAAATGAACCTAGGACAAATAGGCTCGTCGATTTCTAAGAGACACTCAAAGTTGATTGTGGCAAGTTCCGTGTAGAGGTTTGTACCTTCTAGGAAGGATGGGTCAATGGTTCTACCCTCATGGACATAACATTTTTCTAAGGCTTTGAAAACGTCGATTTGAGTTGGAGTAAGACCTTTGGGTTTATGGTGTTTGGGTAGGTGCTTAATGGTGTCCTTGTGGTCGTAGTGGGTTAGAGGAGGCATGATGATTCCTAGAAAAACAAAATTTCACATTTTAGTCTAAGCAAACGACTATTGTAATGTGGGTGTTCTAGTATGTGCCTATATGAAAACAATGTGGAGGTGCGGTTATCTTGACTCATTTTGATGCTTCAAAAACGTTTTATAATGCAAGTTTTGTTATAAAACAAAAGATAACCCAAGCGCTCCTAGTTCAATGTAGCTTCGTTTGAATGTACCCGAAAATACATATTGGTTATGTATTCCCTTTAGCATTCAAGAGACATTATGCATGTGATGTTTTAAACATAACGTTTTGATTTTGTATTCACAATGTGAGACGAAAAAATATTTGTCTTATTTGTGAGAAATTTTTGCAAAAATTTGACATGGGGTGTTTTAGCAAATATGTTGCAATTAGTAAGAATGCAATTCCTAACAATGGGGAACATGATTAGTTTTGTTAAACACCTAATTTCATGCATGAGTTTCTCAAGTTGATGCATAACCCCAAGTTTTTGTTTTTGTGCAAAAATAGAATTCCTAGACCCAGATCAGGAGTGTAATCATGTTTAGAATACTTACAATGATGATTGATGAGCAATGTGAACGAATGGAAGATCAAGTTTTCGTGGTTATGGATGAATGGTAAAGTGAATAGTAGTAGTTTGGAAGTGGTGGTATGAGATAATGGATGTTTGGTTTAATATAAACAAAGAAAATGGTTCTGCAGGTCGGCGGATACGGCGGAACCTAAAAATGGGTTCCATCCGTTGTGGCTGAGGGTTCCGCCGACCCTGCTGAGAAAAAGAGTTATTGATTTGTTTTGATTTTTGTGATTTTTGTCTAATGTCTAGAACTACAATGTAGGTTCCATGAGTCCTAAGCCTACCCTAAGAAGGTTAAAAGGTTCTTGTTTAAGAGGTTTTGTGAGAATGTCGGCTATGTTGTCTTCGGAAGAAACTTTCTCAGTTGAGATATTTCCTTTTTGAACGTTATCACGAAGGAAATGATGAAGGATTTCAATATGTTTGGTACGAGCATGTTGAACTGGATTTTTGCTAAGATCAATGGCTCCTTTGTTGTCACAAAGAATGGTGATGTCGTTAAGTTGAATTCCATAGTCGACAAGAGCTTGTTTCATCCAAAGAGCTTGTTGACATGCCTTTCCGGCCGAAACGTACTCGGCTTCCGTTGTTGAGATAGCAAGAACCGTTCGCTTCTTAGAGAACCATGAGGTGAGACAATGTCCAACAAAAGTACAAATACCACTTGCGCTTTTTCTATCAACATAGTCACCGGCATGATCCGAGTCGGCATACACTATGGTGTCTATTTCCGTTACTTTGGGATACCATAAACCTAAATGTGTAGTGCCCTTAATATATCTAAAAATCCTTTTAACAGCTTCGAGATGAGTTGTCTTAGGATCTTCTTGAAAACGAGCACATAGACAAACACTAAACATAATGTCAGGTCTACTAGCTGTCAGGTAAAGTAGACTTCCAATCATAACTCTATATTTAGTGCTATCTACGGATTCACTTTCCTCATCCTTGGTGAGTTTTGTTTCCGTGGACATGGGCGTTTTGATTGGTTTCGAATCTTCTAATCCAAATTTCTTAAGCATGTCCTTAATATATTTAGATTGGTTAAAGAAGATACCATCTTCTAGTTGTTTAATTTGGAGTCCTAGGAAAAAGTTGAGTTCTCCAATCATACTCATTTCAAACTCGTCATGCATGTTTTTTGAGAAATCCACGCATAATTCTTGACAAGTTAATCCGAATATAATGTCATCAACATAGATTTGGACTATGATAATATGTGAATCTTTCTTCTTAGTGAAGAGAGTATTATCAACTAAGCCCATGGTATACTTATGGTCAACTAGGAAGGTTTTAATTCGATCATACCATGCTTTTGGAGCTTGCTTAAGTCCGTAAAGAGCCTTTTTAAGTTTGTAAACATGATTGGGTTTTTCAAAATCGATGAAGCCCGGTGGTTGAGCAACATACACTTCTTCATTAATGACTCCGTTTAGAAATGCACTTTTGACGTCCATTTGAAAGAGTTTAAAATTGTGTGCACATGCATATGCAAGTAAGATTCTAATTGACTCGAGCCTAGCAACCGGAGCAAAAGTTTCATCGTAGTCAATGCCTTCTTGTTGATTATATCCTTGTGCTACTAGCCTAGCTTTGTTTCTAGACACAATTCCATTTTCATCCATTTTATTACGAAAGGCCCATTTTGTTCCAATTATTGTTTGACTCTTTGGTTGAGGAACTAATGTCCATACATCATTCCTAACAAATTGGTTTAACTCTTCTTGCATTGCTATTACCCAAGACTCATCTTTAATGGCTTCATTAATGTTTTTGGGTTCAATGGTTGACACGAAACAAAAGAAGTTGCTTTCATTTTGAACTTTTGATCTTAGTGTTCTTTCATTAATTTTTCCTATGACACCATCTTATGGATGACTTTTAGATTCTTTGACATTGACAAATTCTTTGTTTAATAGTTCATCTTCCTTGTCATTACCTAAGATCTCTTGACTTTCTATTGCTTGGCTTTCAACTAAGTCATCATCTACCAAAGGTGATGTCTTAGAGGGAGGTGGACTTTCGTCAAATGTTACGTTCAACGATTCCTCGACTCTTAAGGTTTCTTTGCTCAAAACAATGTAAACTTTACTATTTTGTGAATATCCAAGATATACACCTTCATAAGACTTTGGGTCAAATTTGGTAAGATAATCCTTGGTGTTAAGAATAAAGCATTTACTCCCAAATACTCTAAAGTATCCTAATGTAGGCTTTTTACCTCTATATAGTTCATAAGGAGTTTTATTCAAAAATGGTTTAATTAAGACTCGATTTAAAATGTACGTTGATGTGTCAACGGCGTTACACCAAAACTTTTGTGGAATATTTTTTTCATTAAGCATTGTTCTACTCATCTCTTGCAAAGTCCAGTTTTTACGTTCTACTACACCACTAGATTGAGGAGTGCGTGGAGCCGAAAAGTTATGAGTAATTCCCTTTTTATCACAAAAGTTTCCAAATTGAAATTCATTATCAAATTCACGACCGTAATCCGTTCTAATAGACACAATACTAGACCCTACTTGATTTTGAATTTTCTTACTTAGAATCTCAAATTTATCAAAAGCTTCATTTTTACTTTTTAAAAATTTTGTCCAAGTATATCTTGAGTAATCATCTACTATGACCAAAGTATAGAATATACCTCCATAGCTTTGTATAGCGGATGGACCAAATAAATTCATATGCAAAAGTTCTAGACACCTAGATGTAGAAACCAAGTTTTTAGCCTTATGACTACTATGGACTTGTTTACCGACTTTGCAAGCGTCACAAAAGTGTTGGTCATATTTCAACTTAGGTAGGTTTCGAACTAAGTCTTTGGAAGAGAGGTTTTGAATTAGTCTCATGTTTGCGTGTCCTAAACGTCTATGCCATAAAGTTGAAGATTCATCTAATGAAGTAAGACAAAGTTTGTCTCTAAATGTTTGATCCATCTTCATGACGTATACATTGTTCTTAAGAACACCTTTGGCTATGGTTATACCATCTTTAGGTATTTTACTTCCATTTTCACTAAAAAGGACATTATACTTATTACGGCAACGTTGACTAATACTAAGGAGATTAAAACCTAAGTTATCAACATGAGCTACATCATCTATAAAAAGGGAGTCATGAGAGATTGTACATTTTCCGATGATTTTGCTCTTAGCTTTACTACCAAAAGTAACATTACCTCCATCACATTTTTGATAAGTTGAGAAGAGGCTTTTGTTACCCGTCATGTGCCTTGAACAACAGCTATCTTTAATCCATTCATCCGGTTCCAAACATACTTTGAGGCACACCTATTTTACGAAAAACACTCAAACATTTGGTCCCCAATTTCTCATGGGTCCATTTTGGTTAAGCATACCATTAACTTGATCCAAGTATGACAAAAGAACATAAGGGTTCCATGACATGTAATTTAGAGTTTGGTAATGTCCAGGAGTGTTTTGGTTCCAAACATGTTGGTAGTTTGGTCGTGTGTTGTAGTTACTCTTTGGAAAGGGGCGTTTGGGAATTGGAGTCTTAGGTCTTGGTTGAGTAGTTCTAACTCTAAATTCGTTTTTACTAAGTCCTACTCCAGTTTTAAAGGCAGGTTTTGTTCCATTTTTATATGTGACTTTAACAAATTTTGAACGATCCGATATGGAGGATGTTACTGCTGCAGCAAACCTGGCGGAACCTTTGGGTTCAACGGGCGGAACCCTAATTTGGGTTCCGTCTGTTCCGTGGGCTGCAGTAGCAGCTTTGTGAGTTTCTTGTGCTTTCTTTTCTTGTTTCGTTTGACTCTTTGAAGTTTCTAATTTCATGAAACCTAGTCCTGTTTTATCAAATGGTGACTTTTGAAGTTTCATAATTTCATCCGCACAAGAAATGCTCTTATCGAACTTCTTAAACTTTGTGGTTTGTTTTATTAGATCATCTTGAGTAATTTTAAGTCTCTCAACTTCGAGTTTAAGCTCTTCACATGATTTGCACGATGTGTCAATACCTTTACTCTTTTCTAATCTCTTAACTTTTTCTTTTAACTCATAAACTTCATTTTCTAAAAACTCCTTTTTAGTTTTCAAAAACTTATTTTTGTTTATGATTTTTAAGCTCAATTCACAAAGTTTGTTATATTCTTTTTGTATGGTGTCATCATCAATAGAAAAATAAGATGAGTCGAAGAGTACCTCATTTGAGTCGTAAGCCATGAGAGCAATATCATCATTCTTTGGCTCATCGTCATCTCCTTCATGGTCACTCCAAGCACCACCCACAAAGGCTTGTTGAGACTTGCTTTTGGGTGATTTTGGACATTCTCCTACGAGATGACTTGTGTCTCCATACCTATAGCATTTTCTTTAAACCTTTCCTTTCCTATCATCACGATCTTTTCGGAAGATTTTCTTGCCATCTTTAAGTTGCCTTACAAACTTCCCTCGTCTACGAAAGAACTTCGTGAAGTCTCTAACGGCCATAGCATATTCTTCATTATCACTATCCGAAGTAGATTCTTCATCATCACTTGATTGGACTCTAGCTTTCAAGGCAATGGACTTAACCTTTTCTTTCTTGCCTTTAACTATTTCTGAATCTTTTTCCATTACCATTTCATGAACTTTGAGGTTTTCAATTAGCTCGTCAAGTGACATGCTTGAAAGATCCTTGGATTCTTCAATTGCTGTCACTTTTGCTCTCCACTTCGGATAGAGTGCTCTAAGGAATTTCCTGACAAAATTTTTTCTACAAAAAGATTTATCAAGTGCTTTAAGTGAAGTAATAATAGTGTTAAACCTAACAAATGCACTATCAATTATGAGACTGTTAATTTGGAGGCTAAATTAAGTGAGGGTGCTCACTGAGAGTAATGTTATGTGTATGAGACTGTTTGATGTGCATGTATATTTTAAGTGAGGTATGGTCCGGTGAATCGTGAAGACCCTTTCACAAGTGTGGTCGAATTTAATTTGGAGACTAAAGGTGAGGATGCTCACCGACAGGAATGTTACGTGTATGAGACTGTTTGATGTGCATGTATGATATGATGGTTGAATGGTGAAGGAGAGAATGTGCTGGTGTAATATTGAGGTGCAAGTGACTAGATGATAATTCGGTGATGACCACCACAAGTAGTAATAAAGTTTCTTTTTATTCTCTAAAAAGACAATATTGCATAATACACATGTACACTAGAATCTAATTCATACTTTTTGCACATGTCTTCGGATAATCTTAAACTCACAACCTTTTAATCCACCAGAGTCGGAGTTGCTCACATACGCTAAGACCAAAACATACCGCTAAGCCAAAGGCCATTGATTTATAGATTAAGATTCTCTAAATTTTAGGTCAAACATGATATATCATGTTCACCCACCGGCCACCATTACAAAAATGGCACTACAGTAGCTTAGGAACTAGAAACTGTTGATCGAGTAATTAGTCTATACTACATATAAAGCATGAATGACTTTTTTTTCAAAATTTTAATACTTACAAGAAATTAAGCATGGTTTACAACACATTAATGCACCAAATTTTCAGAATTACAACAAAGTAAACATATTGTACAACAAAATAAAGTGTGATGTCATTTTAAGACCAAAATTGTATCAAACAACATTAATGCTATTAAAACACCTCTTCACAAAAAAATACAACCATTTAACCACAATGTACAATAACTACAACTAATTTTTAGATTTACAACAAAATAAGCATAGTGTACAACAAAATAAACATGATTTTACAACATTAATGTTATTAAAGTTGTCAATGTTATTAATTACTACAATGATTACTACTTCCAACAAAAGAAACATAGTCTACAACACTTTAATGCACATAATTTTCAGACGTACAAGACAAGATGCATAGTGTACAATAAAACACCTCTTAATGCTATTTAATGTAGTCAATTATTTAACTGATCAATAAATACAATTAATACAGTTATTAAAACACCCCTTATATAAAAAATACAAATTAACAAGCATATTGTACAACCAAATTAAACACAATTCCTGCATTAAATTTCACTACTATAAATAATAAAGTACATTATACAAAAATTCAAGCCCGAACGGGCAACAGGCCAAATGGGCTTGAGCCCGAATGGGCGCGGACCAAACGGGGCTCGAGCCTGAACAGGCACGGGCCAACGGGTTCGAGCCCGAACGGGCACGATATCCGTAAATTTATTGTCAAAAAGAACATAATAAACTAAAATACATTATTCATCGAAAATTTTTATGAAAATTTTTATTTCACGATATCCGCGCGTTCCCTGCTAGTTACTTCATAAAATACATAAAAAGTAAAGATCGAACTAGAGACAACTATAAGATTAGTTGTTAATCTATTTCACTATTTGAGTTTTTGGGGCCTCAAAACGATTAACCCGAAGATTAATTTTGGTCCTATGGATTGGTTTGGGCAACTTCAGATTGACGGTTATAATTCATCATACTAGTATCTTTGAAACCGAAAGAACCAAAACCAATTAACCTCGTTAAACCGAAATCCGACCTTTTGAACAACCCTAGATACTGCGACTTAACTTTTGAAATGTAGATTATTCATTATTCAAACTGATAATCAAATTTAGAACATACATACATGATACATGTAACTTTTATTACAATCTTGACTCCATAAATGTAAATTTTATCGGTAGGATCGGAGTTGGTTACTTGTTGGATGACTTTGGTGGTCGTACTATTAGAACCGGACATTTAGCGTGATGCACACAATAATCACTAACACTCCCCAAAAACGCCCTGCAAAACAAAAACCAAATTCCATCAACAGGTTGCAAAGCATCCCATTTCGAGTTTTTCGTATTTTCTTATTACCTCTTGATTTGTCCAAGGCCTCTACTTCCAACAACGAGAAGATCAGCATTCATTTGGTCTACGGCTTCAACTATCATTTCCTTCGGGTTTCCTCTAATCACCATTGTCTCGGCTTTAATCTATTTGTAAGAATGTTATACAACAAGCTTAGTTAGTACCAACTTAAACTAACTACTAAAAATTGTATAAGTGTGCTCACCATGTATTGTTGGCATAGTTTTGAGACACGAGATAGGACTTCCGCGGCGCTTTGTTCTTGTGCCTTTTTTACGGAATCCATTACCGCGGGTGTCGCGAATAGAACTGTCACAATAGAATTAAAGTAAATGATGCCTATACATTGCCATATACTTGTACTCCAATATAACAAGTTAGTCAGTGGCGACACAAGTAAACTTGATAATTAAGGATCAAACATGAGGGCTAAAACTAATATCCAACAAAAAAATCATAATAGTAACTGGTCATCAACATAACCAAAGTGTTTTGAATATGTTATTTTCTAACTTTTTAAGTAATTATATGATGTGCATGACTTTTATATTTAATGACACGTGGCAAAATTATATGAGAAATGAACTTAAACCTGGACCAACAGGGATGGCAGTGTAGGGATGTTGGAAAGGTAGTTGGACATGAACCACCGTGATCATGGGTGGCTTATCCTCCTCATTCGACGGAGTTACGGTGGTATCATGGAGGAATATATTTTCAATAGTCCATTGAAGAGCATACAAACTAGCTTCACTTTCATCAATAGCTACCAATACCTTCATTATTGTTTCTTACTTGATATATCTAGCTTAGCTTTTTATATTTTGTGTGTTTCAAGCATACAATATGTATAGCAGCCTAGCTTGTTTCCTTTTCAAAAGTTACGTTATTTTATCATACGTGGCATGGTGGCATTATAGAAACTGACACGTTGTTTTCTGTGTTTCCACGTTGCATGTTACATGCTATTTATAGTTTAAGTCGAAATCGTTTCTTCAGTCTAGGTGACGTAAATCGTTGGCTTATCTGAAGTACTAAAAATAGAAGAACAAGCAAATAATAGTAACACTGGTATGACGATGTAATAAGAAAAAAAGTTGAAACAAATGATTATTTTAAGTTGTCATGGTGCTGTCATTCTAGATGACAAAACATTTTAAGTTCGTATCAGAGTTATCTTTGTTTAAGCGTTTAAATGAAAAACTAGCGAGAAAATAATAATAATAATAATAATAATAATAATAATAATAGGGGAAATATTACCTACATTATAATGTAGGTAGTTACCTACATTTCCTTTGAAAAAAAGGATATGGACATGGACTGAATTGTATCAGGAGCTACTGCAAAGACTGAACGGTATATTTTTAAACTTTTTTTCAAATGAAATGTAGGTAAAATTTCTCAATAATAATAATAATAATAATAATAATAATAATAATAATAATAAACTAGCTTTTGTAGATGGTATAGTTAATTAGTAAACATCTGTACAAGTTTACTTGTTTACTTGGTATACGAATCAATATATCATTCTATATTGTATAGTTGCATACTTGTATAAATTTGCTTGTTTACTTGGTAAACGAATCAATGTCTCATTCCATCAAACTATATATTTTGGTGAAATGTCAACCGGTCAATAATAAAAGTCCTAAACAAATGTGGATAAACGTATAACAAACCCATAGTATTTTACATACACATTAACACTGTGTTCCTGAGTTTTATTTTCGAAAGAAAAAAAGAGAAGTGGATAGTAAATTAAAAAAAATGTGTTCCTGAGTTTTTCTAAGAGAGAAGAGAAAAAAATAAGAGTGGAGTGGAAAATTGCTTAATCTTCTCTCTTAAACTTTCTTCCCAAATGTGAGATGATTTGGAAAGAAAGTAATTACGGAAACCAATAATTATAAAAATGTCTTAAATATCATAACATATAACATAAGATATATCTACAACATTGAGGATTATTGTAAAATCAATATGTTTATTCTTACTCTTCTTTTCTTTCCCTTCTAACTCAGCAACACGAATTAAAAATTTAATATCTCTTCCTCTTCTTTTCTTTTCTGTCCATTTTAGCCTCTTCTCTTCTCTTCTTTCATACAAAACTCAGGAACATAGTGTAAAGTTCTAAACATACAACACTGTGGGGTTTGGTCTATGTTTAAGATTAGACGATCATAATAAATTAGTCATTTCAGTATGAAATTTAACATAATTGATCATCAAATGTTAGAAATGATATTCTTCATGTCCACTAAACATAACAAAAGCCGAAAGGTGCATGGTTGAATCGCGCTTTTGAAGATCGTTTAACTAACCAAAATAACTAAGAATGTCTTGTTCTCTTCTTATAAAGATTGCACACAAGAGCCCCAAATAACAGCAACAATCGATTACCTCACAATTGCTTACACATATCACTTTCCCATAACAACTTGTTCTGGAGTTGTTGATGAAAAATAAAGTTGGAAAATTAGCTAGTGATCAAACATTTAGCTACAAAAGGATGCTTGTCCTGAATAGATCTTGGGATAAAGTGGTTTCAATACATAAATAGTTAATAGACATCGTGAACAATTATAAAACTTTTCTCATTGTTAATGTAGTGTGCTTCCGGCTCATATGTGATATTTACGTTCTTGTTTTGATTAATTAAAAGGCATTGTCAGCGTGAAGCAACACACTACGTTCTTAAAAACTCATGGAGCATTATTCATTATGAAGATCCTTATTATGTTCCTTCAAATTTATCTTTGGTGTTATCAAGTTCACAATATTCCTACATTTGTCATCCTTTCTCAGCTATAGTGATTATGATAAGGATTTTCCTGAACTCTTGAAACGCTTCGTCCATACCATTGTCTTTAGTTATATTAACTTTTCCGGCGTCAATATTGTTAGTTCCGAGTCACGTACATCCACATAATCTCTCTCGTTATCCCTTCATCTTCATTTCACTCGTTGTCATAGCTTGAAGAATCCGACAACATAGGTGAATAATTATGGACAAAAAGGGTGTAAATGACTTGGGTTTATGCCCTAATACTTTTCTTAGAGTTTATGCCTTAATACATTTTTTTGGTTTAAATAAGTAAAACACGATGATTAAAACAATGTTTTGGACTAGTTGAAAACTCCACTCTTAAACTTAATATAAATACTTTATAGGGTTTCAACTTTACGGTCATCTCACTAATTGTGTCCTGGTGATTTAAAGTTTAGGAATGAGTATCGGGAAATAACCCCTAGTCCTTTTTACACCAATTTTTACCCATATTTATTCACACATGTGTTCGAATTTGGGAGATGTTAATGACTACAATGAGGATGAAATGAGAAAGAGATCGAAGATTTCGAGGATGGTGATCGAGAACCCGACAATATTGACATTGGTTTAACGAGACAAATGACTGACAATAGAAACAAGGATTGCTAGCATTTAAGGTAATTTTGATGTGAATATCATAAGCAATTTTTCTAAGCATTTAACTATTAAAATTAGTAAAGTTACGGAGTTGATGATACCAGAAATAAAATATCAACGAACCTACTAAGAATTCGCATAAAGAGGCACTTTATATCTCTACAAAACGTAAAGCTATTCATATTATAAATCTTACTAGAACTGCTCGTTTTTTATCAGAAGCTTGTGATTTGGTTTTTGATGTAGCAAGTAAGAAAAAACAATTCTTAATTGTTGGAACTAAAAATAAAGAAGCTGATTCAGTAGCATGGGCTGCAATAAGGGCTAGGTGTCATTATGTTAATAAAAAATGGCTCGGTGGTATTCGTGAGACTACATGATGCAACCACTATTTCTCGAGAATGTAGTGGACTTTTTGGTGATAACCATAACTTCTTGTATACTCGAAACAAAAAAAAATCTCAAATCCAAAATATCGCAAACAAAGGTCCCTCGCTTGGATCAGGACCTCATACCCAAAAGGTTAAGCCTAGTGGGATTACATCCATATATAATTAAAGTAGGAAATTCGTAAACAAGCTTCTCCATGTTTCAATCTTTTACATAATAAAACAAAACCACTATTGGGAATTTTACATTTCAAAAAAATCAATTCATTCCTTTTTAGTAATAATTTTTTTAATCTAATTTTTTTCTTCTAAATATTTCTTTATTTGGCAAAAACCTAAACCTACAATCGTGATGTGAGTTACATTCCTTCTAAACTTCTAAATAATGTTGCTATCAGAAAATTATAAATCATGTCTATCATAATCAATGCCATTATATCATAATATGATATCATCGATCATCATCACCAACAAATCGAATCATCATGAAACCGATCATCATTGTTTGGACACAAGTATTCCGCAACAAAGGTAATATTTTTTATAGAGGCTTTGAGTTTATGTAATCTTTTATATAGTTGCTAAGAATTATAGAGATGCAGTGTCTTCATGTTGTAGTGTGGAAGCATAATATAAGAATGATGATAAACAGGTATGTGTAATTCAATTGCCTATTACTTCACTAAAATATACTTTTTGTCTATTTCTCGTTTAATAGCACCATGCATGTATGTGAATAAAATCTTTAATATAGGAATACTTTATGATCTAGCCAAGTTGTTGGTTGATTCATCAAGTGGTGAAGCTCGCTAACTTTGGATAAGTGAAACATGTGAGCGGAGAATAAAAGGTTAGTTTTGAATTGCACTAAAGGTGTTCGATGTTATGCGTTTGATAACTTTTGTGTTAACTTGTTGTAAATTTTATTATTTTATGTAATTTTTTAGATTTAAGGTATCTTTATGAGTTATGTAGGGGTTTGTTTGGATATTTGTTATAAAACCGATTATTGTGATATGAATAATCAGAATCAAATAATACTTGATCGAGTAAAGTATAATATGGTGTTTGGTTATGTATACTGAAGACGATAATAGGATAAGAAGTAGTCAGCTACAAGACAGTGGATGCGTTACCGCACTGGATAGTGTTTCGAGTTTTGGACACGCCTTTGCATTTTAAGCTTTGATAAGATGTTTGTTTGAGCGTCAAATTATTGCCATAATTTATGTATTGTAACGGAAAACTTTGTTCCACTTTGATCTTGCTGATTGTATTGGTTGATAGAAACTGCTTAATTAATATCTCAATATTTCAAAACTTTGTTGTTATATGCTTCCTTATGCTCAGGAATTATTCTGTGTGAAAGCTCAAGGAGTTTGAAGAGGAAAAGAAAGGATTGATGGTCAAACTACAGGTAAGTTACTGCTCTGGTTAAATGGCGAATTTATGGACTAAAAACGGTCAAAATGGGCGGGTTTAGTAGCGAGTCAAAATATGTAAACTTTGTTGTTATTGTTAGTATCCTTTTTGGTTACTTGACAAGGATAATTCAAATATAGAGAAATTGTTGCAATCAACTATAAAGAAAAATTGTCGCATGAAAGAGTCCAATGAATGTGAGTAAACAAAAAAGTTGTTCTATATGTAGTCATTTGGATATCCAAGTACATATAGAATCACAGGAGGTCCAAGCCCGACCAATAAAAAATGTCACATCATGTAATTGTAGATACTTTGTGTAGGTGTTGTGGCTGTGTCTTAAAGCTTAACAAAATGAAAATTCACAGAGGAGATGACTGATGAGTGGCCCCGAGACACTGTTAACTTTTATCTTAAGGTAGTTTGAAATTTTTGTATTCGTTCATGTGGTATTTTTTTAATCTTTCAAATAATATATTTGCTGGTTCCACTACCTGTAGCCCATATATGTCATTCGAAAACATAAAATGTAAAGTATTATGCCCATTATGTAATGGTGTATTCATTCTTCTTTATTCAAAGATTGACATGTGATCCATTGCCAAAATATTTTGGTTACTACCATTAAAAGGTGACAAAGTTAATAAAGCTTTTTTACAAAAACTTAAAACCCAACCCGCGAACCAACAACTATGATACTACTAGAAAAGTATCCACTTATTAAATGAGCAAAATATGCACAATGTTTGTGTTTTAAAATGTGATTTTTTGTATTTATTGTTGCAGATAATAATATTTAGTTGTCATCATGATTATCTATCTAGATAATTGGTGATGGATACTTTGAAGTGATCGGTGGTTTATTATTTTTTAAACAATTGGCTGCAGGTAAAGTCTTAAAACGAAAAAGGCTTCTGTTACTCGATTACCTCAAAACGTTTAGCCTTAAAGATTCTCAATTGATATAAATTTACGGGTGACACATGCCTTCACTTCAAATAAAGTTATGACCGCTCGAGAAAGATTGGATACTTATGTAAGATCCATAAATAATATAGTACTTAGACTAAAACAAGAATCAAGTGTTGTTGTTTTTGGTCAGTTTGTGCATACCAGATCCAAGTATAGGGAAGAAACTAACTGCTACCCTATCATGTTTTCTTGTGCAGCTCGGGTCATTCCTGGTGGTTATTCCTGCTGTTACAGCCCTCTCTTACCCAATCCATATGCTTTTCCATCAATCTACGTGTTTTAGCGTTCAAGGTACCATTATTCTTTTCAATGTTTTTTAAGATAAAGTTTGAACCAATTTTAGTGTCGACTTTTCAAAACATATGGTTACATGTGAAATTTTATGGCCCATTTACTCATGAACAACTTAATTGGGTTAATATTCTAACTCAAACGGTTCAGGCATGTAAGAAATTTTAAGCAAATGAATCTAACGGGTCATAAGTGGCCAAATTTTTAATTTTTATGTAACTAAATCATTTTATTAAAGTATAACATTATTATAGAAACACTACGTATTTGTTTCTCATGTTCGAATACGTATTTGTTTCCCATCTATACGAATAACTGGATATCATATGCCACACGTAAAAGTGGCATAACCCTGTCAAATGGGTTGTTTTACATTAACTTTTGTCTCCAGTTGGTCAGTACTTTTGTAATATATGAACATGATACGACGTATCTTGAAAGAGTATAAATTGTGAACTAAAATGGTTTTGATAGGTAGCTCAATTATACAATTATACATATACACATGTACTTACTTTAGTTTCTACTACAGTTTTTGGTACTCAAATATGTTTAACGTTACATAGTTCCACAATTACTATTATTTGTACCATTGCCCTGTTTTATGTAGTATAAAACAAAAATTATGATACTTATAGGGGCTCATTGGAGTGCTTATTTTAACTACTTATAGGGGCTGTTTGGAGTGCTTATTTAAACTCTTTATAGGGCCGTTTTTTAGTGCCTATTTAAATTACTTATAAGGGCTGTTTGGAGTACTTATTATAACTACTTAAAGGGTTGTTTTGGAGTGCTTATTTAAACTACTTATAGGGGTTGTTTGGAATGTTATAAACTAAGAGACCAATATATGTTTCATAACCAAATAGTTTGAAATGGCTGTTTAGAGTCTTTTATTTGTTTGGGAGTGCTTATTTAAACAACTTATAGTTGCAACTAACGAACTGGCTGCAAAGCTTAGAGGATGAGATAAATAATCATCCTCGACCTTGATAAGTGGATTTCATCCATGGTGGCCCTCCATGACAGGTATATATTCCGCATATACAATCTTTTATTTTGCTTAAATCGGATGAAATCATGCAACAAAACATTTACGTGTCACTTGGAGCAAGGTTTGGTGTCATATGTATTGACATTTTTGTCTTTTGCCGAGTACTTTTGTCCCCAAAATTTCCTATTAGAAAAATCATTGTGAATTATGTTGCAGTATCATTAGGCACTGTTCAGGTTGAGACTGTCGCTAAATTGAAGGTTACAATAACGGTTTCGGGCGTATTTGTTGGAACTTTCTCTGATGCTAGCATAGACGTGAAAATTCCACACTATAAGCCGTGGTTGTTAACGACACAAACGTGTCAATAATGTAAGTAAAATATTACCACGGTTAATGCAAAGGGTACAACTGTATAACTTCATAAAGCATGATTTCAAGTTTTCACCATTTTGTGATGTGTTGTTGGGTACCATTATAGGTGACGTTAAGATTCTCGGTAATGATGCAATTAGTGTCGATGGAAAACTTATCAAGATTGTTCCTAGCCGTCACCCTCTCAATCTTTCATGTGATGAACTTATATTGACATTGTTATTAACCCCGTGTGCCTCTTTTTTAAGTTTGTATCAATCTTTATATTTTTATTGAGTGCATTGTTTGCTCTCTTTTTTCCCAGGTCTTCTCAGACATAGTCTATATCGAGCGGTCTGCTTTAGAATGAAAGATTCAAAAGATTACTATGCGCTTGCTCTCCGGAAGACTGTCCTACTCAGATGTGTAATGTTGATATAATGTACACGAATTTTTGGTAAAGGTGGCAATTTTGACCCATTAACTTATCAATCAGTTGATTTGGTTGTGTTGCAACTCAAACGGCTCTAATAAAAATCTTAGCTAAAAGGAGAACAAGTCAAAGGGGTTGAAAGTCACCCAAAGTCCATAGTTAATGCATGCAACCTCTTAATACGATTTTTATAGAAAAATTTAAAGTATTTTAGTTTTTTTATAACTTATTTTATTATTTTTTTTTTACAAGTGATGCCCCACCCAAGCCACCTTTGGGGGCAATTATTATTTATTGGAAAACGCAATATAAAAATAAATGGACAGAAATATGTAATGGCAATGTTGTTTATTGCTAAACATGGCTAATGCAGATATGTGTTTCCTATCAAGTGTACTGAAGTGGTTCTTTCTGAAGACAAAAATAATGTTGTCGAGATACATGCTGTGTATGATCCGTTCAAGAAGACCAAACCAAAGATCAGTCAAATCGACACAGTTTGACTTTATATTTAATAGTATCTACATTTAGCACCATTGTAAATTCAGTTTATTAATAATCGTGGCGTTATGAAGGGGGTTCTTAATTGCGTGGCAAAGCCTTCTACTGGCGTTGATCCGTTGAATGTGGAAGTAAGACCAGTACACCAACCTTTAAAATTTTCAAATTTGTTTCAAAATGTTTGGATACGTAGGTTTATTGCTAAGATTTCAAATTTTAATTCAAGAAGCAAAACTATTTAGGACTCGCTAAGTTGTTTGTTTACTAAGTTTATAAAAATACATAATTAATAATTTGAGAAAAAACCATGTGCGTGCATGGGTATTGTAACTAGTGTATTATATGAAATGTCATGAAAAAAAATGTTATTAGTAATTAATCCATGACTCTTATAGAGAAAATATGCAGAAATTTAGCTAAAAAGAATGTAATTTCAACATTTGAAAAAAACAAAGTTTAGTTAAATTGGTTAGGATTCTTCAGGTTATAAGTTTACCTCACTTTTATAGCTAGAGAGCTACAAGGTAAAGAGTGCGAATATATATCCAAAAATATTTATTCACCTTCTCTAACTGAAGGCGTCTTTATTACCTTTAGACTTATTGTAATGTATCTCACCTTATCTAATTGAATGTGTCTCACCTTTAGACCTATTGTAATGTTATGTTGATGACTTTTGTTAATGATAAGTGTTTGTATCATCATCTTGAAATCTCAATGGTAATATGTCACTTACATTTAAAAGCAACAAAAAGCTTCTAATCTAGGGATTTAGCCGTACAATAACAACGTACTTTTCTAAATGTTTCGATCTAGTATGCGTATTATTTTTTGTTCCACTTAATGTAACGAACTTTCAAGTTTTGTTCTATTCTACCCCACGAAACTTATTTAACAGGCTAGCAAGATTTTTTTCCCCACAAAAGCTGCCACATTGAATTTCCACTATATTTTATATACTTGTAAAAGCTATTAAATAGTCATATACTTTCTCAAATTTACTCATATGGTACGTGTGTCGAAAATAACTAAAAATTTGGTTTTTTATTACGTTTTCATACGTCGGTGTCCATTTTTGCACTTTTTCGTCTGTTTTTACACGTTTTTATCCCTTTTTGCACGTTTTCGCCCATTTTTATACGTTTTCATCCATTTGCACGTTTTCTCCCGTTTTTACACGTTTTCATCCGTTTTTGCACGTTTTCGTCCTTTTGTATACGTTTTTGTTCGGTTTTACACTTTTCGTCTTTTTTGCACGTTTTGCCTATTTTTGCACGTTTTCATCCGTTTTTTGCATGTTTTCATCCGTTTTTATATGTTCACTTTTACATGTTTTCGTCTATTTTTTTCATTTGTTTTATACGTTCACTTTTACATGTTTTCGTCTATTTTTATACGTTTTCATCTGTTGCTACACGTTTTCACTAGTTTTTGCACGTTTTCATTCATTTTTATACGTCTTCATCCGTTTTCATACGTTTTTATATGAATGAAAAACGGATGAAAACGTGTAAAAACAGATGAAAATGTGTAAAAAAGTGGATGAAAACATGGTTAAATATGGACGAAAACGTGCAAAAACGAATGACAACTTGTAAAAATGGACAAAAACGTGCAAAAACGAACGACAACATCTAAAAACGGACAAAAACGTGTAAAAACGAACGAAAACATACAAAAACGAATTAAAACGTAAGAAAATGGATGAAAACGTGTAAAAACAGATAAAAACATGTGGATGAAAACGTGTAAATATGGACGAAAATGTGCAAAAACGAACGACAACGTGCAAAAACGGATGAAAACGTGCAAAAACGAACGACAACGTGTAAAAACGGACAAAAGCGTGTAAAAACAAACGACAACGTGTATAAACGGACAAAAATGTGCAAAAATGAAAAAACGTCCAAAAACGGATGAAAATGTGTAAAAATAGATGAAAACGTATACAAAAACGGATGAAAACGTATAAAAACAAGTAAAAACGAACGAAAATAGTACGCATACTAGATCAGTACATTTGAAAAAGTATGTTGCTATTTACTCAAGTATTAATATGTCACGTAGTCATTTTTCTCGGTTTTCAAACTTTTTTTCCAGTAACCGGTAACTTTTGGGTAGAATGGAACAAAAAATGAAAGTTCGTTTACATTAAGTGGGACAATAAATAATACGGGTACTTGATCGGAACATTTGAAAAAGTACGTTGATATTGTACAGTCAAATCCCTCTAATCTATAAAACCCTAATTCAAAAAAGGTCACGAAGTATAGTTATTTTTTTAGAATTGATCCATAAACAAAAAGTTAAATTTTAAAGATATGATTATTAAAAGAATTGAGACAAATGAGATGATAAAAACTTAATATAAGGAGTAAACTAATGATAAAAACTTAATATAAGGAGTAAACAAATGAAAATTGAAGTCGTTCTTTGAAACACATAGTTCATTATTAAATGAATCAAAACCATAGTAAAATATGATGTAGAAACATCAAGGACGCTATTTATGCAGATGACAACTCACAGAGTTTACGCTAGCTGCTGAAACCGAAACTTGACTTTGACCGCGTTAGGGGTGTTTGTCTAAGCTTATGTAATAAGCTTATGAGTGTTGAAAATTTAATAAAGCTCATATATAAGCTCCAACTTTTAGGGTTAATTATGAGTTTATTTGAGCTTATGAACTTGAATTGCTCATAAGCTCAAGTGGATAAACTTTTAAGCCCACAAATATGAGCTTACGAAGCTTTCAATAAGCTCATAAACCGAATGAATAAGCTCGGAGAAACACCCCTTTAGTAACAGATACATACGTGCATGTGTAGTACAGGGTGTTCAAAACCAAGTTTCATAACTGAAAAGGCCTTCGTTCTTATATATCTCATTATTGGAACAAGATACTGTGACTTAACTTGAAAAGATACCTTATTTTATTCAAACTCAAAATCAAAATTAGAACATACGTGTAACTTTTATTACACTATAATTTTGACTCCATATATGTAAATGTTATCGATCGGTAGGATCGGAGTTACTTGTTGGATGACTTTGGTGGTCGTACTATTAGAACCGGACATTTAGCGTGATGTAAACAATAAGCACAAACACTCCCCAAAAGCGCCCTGCAAAACAAAACCAATTAAATTCCATCAACACGTTGCAAATCATCCTATTTCGAGAGTTTCGTATTTTCTTATTACCTCTTGATTTGTCCATGGCCTCTACTTCCAACAACAAGAAGATCAGCATTCATATGGTCTACTGCTTCAACTATCATCTCTTTCGGGTTTCCTCTAATCACCATTGTCTCTGCTTTAATCTATTATTGCACGTAAAATGTTACATACATGTACAGCAAGCTTTAGTACAATTTAAATTAACTACCAAATATTGTATTACTGTCCGTACCATGTATTGTTGGCATAGTGTTGAGACACGAGATATGACTTCAGAGGCACTTTGTTCTTGTGCCTTTTTTACGAGATCCATTACAGCGGGTGTCGCAAATAGAACTGTCGCAATAGAATTGAAGTAAATGATGCATATTTATTCTCATAATGCAATATAACAAGTTGGTCATTCGTGACACAAGTAAGTTAAAACATGATGGCTAAAAGCCTAAAACTAATATCCAACTAAGAACTCATAATAGTAAGAATATTTTTAACTCACTCACAATCATACTCTCAACTGGTCAACATATATAACCAAAATATAACTGAACAATATTTTCTAGGTTTTAAAGTAATATGATGTGCATAACTTAAATATATCTAATGACACGTGGCAAAATTATATGAGAAACGAACTCAAACCTGGACAAACAGGGAAGGCAGTGTATGGCTGCTGGAAAGGTGGTTGGACATGAACCACCGTGATCATGGGTGGCTTATCCTCCTCATTCGACGGAGCTACGGTGGTACTATGGTGGAGGAGTACATTCTCTATAGTCCATTGAAGAGCATACAAACTACCTTCACTTTCATCCATAGCTACCATTACCTTCATTATTGTTTTTTGTTTCGTACTTAGATATCTAGCTTAACTTTATTTTTGTTCAAGTATACAATATCTAGCAGCCGTGTTACTTTTTCAAATGTTTTTTTGTGTTTATCATACGAGGCATGGTGGCATTATACAAACCGACACGTTGTTTTTTTTGTGTTTACACGTTGCACGTTACATGTTATTTATAGTTTAAGTCGATATCGTTTCTTCGGTCTAGGTGACGTAAATTGTTTAAGGCTTATCCGAAGTACTAAAATAAAAGAACAAACAAATAATAGTAACACCGGTATGACGATATAACGAGGTGGGCAATGGTCTGCCGCGTTGCGGCGGGGCGTTGTTTCATGTCGTTGATTATTGCACGATATTTTTTTTGTTAAGTCAACAGTGGGTCAGTTGTTCGGTGCGGGGTTAAAAAGTCCGGAAAAAAAACTGAAACGGCGTGGTTTTTTATGGCGTTTTGCGGCGGGGCTCGCTAAATATATGTTAGATAAAAGTTTAAAGTAGTTTTCGCAAGTCATTATATAGTAGAGGGTATGTTTTGTAAATAGTGTTTTGGGCTGTTTTTTAACCCATTATATAGTAGAGGGTATGTTTTGTAAATACTATTTTGAGCTTTTACCTGGGTCAAAGTGGGTTTGTTGTTGGGCCAAAAAAGAATTCGGGAACCTAAGTGACGTGACATGGCGTCATTTGACGCTGAATTAGTATATATAGTAATAAGTAAAAAGACAAAATTTCACCGTTAGTCCCTAAAGTTGTCGAGTTTCGCGCGAATCGTCCTTAAACTATTTTTTTGGCATTTTCGTCCCTCAACTCCTCATTTTTGGCGTGGTTGGTCCCTGGAACCTACTTTTGGCTGACGGACGTTGATTTGCAGCGTTAGTTGACTAGTCACTTGGGTTTTTGGGTCATTTCACATTTTTTCAATGCCTTAACGAAGGCTTGGTCCCTGAATATAAAACGGCTATTACAACCGTATTGTTTCACTTGTTACTGTACAAACCCGATCATCTTCCTCCTCTTACTTCGCAACCCTGTCATTGTGACACACAAACAATCTCATACACTGCCTGATTCTTGCAATGGCCGACAAAGATTGGAGCAAAGTTACATTGACTGAAGACATGAAAGATTATCTTTATGAAACCTATAAGGCTAGCTGGAAGCCAGGAGATGAGGTGTCGGATGAAATGTTGGACACCTTATGGAACTATGCTATAGTGGAAGGTTAGCACATTGTTGCATTGTTATTGTTTATAGTTAAATTTAGAGTAAATGATTTGAGTTGACCTTTTTTTTGATCATCTGCTCCATCTTATTTTAACAGTTCTAAAAAAAGGACCTAGTAAGGAATTTCCTACCATTCAAGTTGTGTTGGGTCAGACCTCAAAACCCATGGAGGGAAAGCTAGCAGAGTAGAAGAAAGGTATGCATTTTGGTATTTATTTAAAATGGCCAACCTTGAGAATGTGTTTACACCATTTTGATGTTCATTTGCCCTTTTGTTGTGGCTCTAATGAATGATTTTTAGGTTAGTTTATGATTTGCCTAAGTGTTTATCCAGATTGACTTTAGCAAGTCAAACTGCATTACTCACCAAATGGTGTTTCACTTTAGCAATTAAGGGGCTTTGTATTTGACCTAATGAGTGCCCATTGTCTAGTGTAGCCTTTTAGGGGGTGTTTGAATGTTTAAAAAACAAAGTTAGCATATTGGTTGGATATATGTGTTAAATCTAACCTGTGTTAACTTATTATGTTTCAGATGAGCATCAGGATAAGGTTTATGACAGTAGGCTTCAAAACCTTGAGAAGAAGATTTCCATCCTTGAGAAAAGGATGGAACCAATTGAGGAGGTGTACTTTTACCGAGGAGATTACGGATTTAGGAGTGAAAAATCCACTCAAGAAGTAGCTTCCGTTGACAAGAGGATTGAACACCTTGAAAGGAAGCAACAATGGCTTGAAAAGAGGATGCTAAACCTTGAGTATCAGTGCTACTCGAAGGCAATGAAGGGTGTTCCAAGTGAAGAGGAAGTATCCAGTGAAGAGGAACTTTGTACTGCAAAGGATGTTGCAAATGAGGTGATTAGTGTGTCAACTGAAGAGGATGAACCTACTCCAATAATATCCAGGCCTTCCACTTCAAAGAGATCCACAGCTCTGAAAGGTGAAGCTGCTTCAGCTTCAATTGCTGAAGATGTTCCAAAGGTATCCAGACCTTCCAATACTCACAAAAGAGGC
This sequence comes from Artemisia argyi, assembly GCA_030686995.1. Taxonomy (NCBI): domain Eukaryota; kingdom Viridiplantae; phylum Streptophyta; class Magnoliopsida; order Asterales; family Asteraceae; genus Artemisia; species Artemisia argyi. The sequence goes on from CM060706.1 coordinate 117,910,122, forward strand.
AGAGCTTCCCTTTCAACTGCTGCACCTGCTCCCGAAAGACCCAGAGGCAGACCTCCTTCATCTTCAAAAACAGGTGGTCAAAAGAAAAAAGCTCCATCAACTTCAGGTCCAAGAGGCAAAGCTTCCACTTCAGTTGCTGCACCAGCTCCCAAAAGACCCAGAGGCAGACCTCCTTCTTCTTCAAAAACATGTGGGCAAAAGAAAAAAGCTCCATCAACTTCAGGTCCAAGAGGCAAAGCTTCCACTTCAGCTGCTACACCAGCTCTCAAAAGACCCAGAGGCAGACCTCCTTGTTCTTCAAAAACAGGTGGGCAAAAGAAAAAAGCTCCATCACAAGCTCCTCCATCAACTTTAGCTCAAATAGGCAAGAGGCCAACCTATGACTGGAGTCGTTATTGGTTTAAGAGCTCGAGATGCTCCGGCTGTTTTATGGTTTTGAAGTTGACTTGATGCATGGGTTGTTCTAATTATATGTTTATAAACAATTACTTTTGCTGCTATATTGTACATTCAATTATAGTTGGATATGCTCCAACTTTGTTGACATTCAATTATATTTGGAAATGCTCCAAATGTTTGGTTGTAAAAAGTAAGATACTCATCTAGTATTAGTAAATATGCAGATTTTCTATCTTTTAATCATTTGACTTTTGTTTGTTGGTCGTATTAAGGATTACAAGTCTAGTTATATAAGATTTTGTTATTTGAGTGTTGATTGTAAGTTGACTTGTAAAAGTCAGTTAAAGGCATGGGCAGTACCTTTTGAAGTTATAAAATGACACATTCAAACCACTTAGTTTGGAAATGCAATTGAATTAGTCAACACATAGAAAATATGTGATTTCAAGTAAGCATAACAAGAAAAAGTTCAAAACACATTGTCTCAAACAATTTGGGTTAATACTGTTGAGAAAATAATTGGTACTGGTGGGTGTATTTAGTACTGGTAGGATATCAAATGTGTAATAAATGTCTGTTGAACCTACGTTCCATTTGCATTATCAAAACTAGTAGTATACAACGTTCAACAATAAATTACTAAGACGTGTGTCTTTTCCAAAGCAAAAAAAAAAAACCGTTCAGTTGCCTTACGCAATGGTTATAAATTGGAACATTTGTAAACAACAAACTCATTCAAAACAACTTATATCTATACAATATCAAAAAAAATGGCATCAACATCAACAATTAACGTCCAAGAGAATGAAGCAGAGGTTAACATGCAAGAGAAACCAGGAATGCAACATATGCAAACAAATGACATTGAAGAAAAAGCTTCAATACTTCAACAACTAGAAGAAGCTGAAGAAGAAAGTGAGGAAGTACCAGAACCGACATTTGAAGAAACAATTGATTGGTATTTTAAAGAAAAGATTCAAGTACAGCAAAAAAAATTGATAAAATTTGAAAAACAAGAACAAGCTGCTAGAGGAAAAGCAAGTCGAAAAAGTAAATACACTTGGAAGAAGATGTGGGCATACAGAAAACGCAAAAATATTGCGTCTGAGGAAGAGGAAGACTCATCAGATGATGAGCATTTGGATTATGACAACTTTCATTTGTCATTTGATCCCGAAAAATCTCCCAAGTTTAATTTTTAAGTGTATCATGTAATGTTTATTTTTTGTTGAATAAAAAATTTATTTTATGTTGAATGAACAAGGCTATTTTGTGTTCTTTACATCATTTGGCTTTTGTTAGTTGGAATTAGTAGCTATAATACCTCTAGTTATATAAGACTTTGTAATTTGCGTGCTGATTGTAAGTTGACTTATAAAAGTCAAATAAAGCCATGGGTGTATTTAGTACTGGTAGGATAAAATTTACTACGGTTGGGTAACCGTTGGTATTGTTTGGGAATACCCGTTATGCATTAATAACCGTTGAGATATTTTTTGTGTATTGGTTCGCATATAGCTTTCACCACATTTGATTATTCACAATCTTTCTTTAATTCAAAATAGAAAGAAAAGTTTAATTCATTTGATTTTCCCAAAACCCTAAGTGACATCCATATCATCTCAATTGGGTTTACCAAACACACATACTCTTCTAAACGACCATAACCCAGAACCTTAATCAAAATTTTAACAACCTTAATGGCGATTTTGGAAAATTGTAAGACACATAACATGGTAGCCTACTTACAGAAACCAGAGGGAAGTGAAGTGTTCCACCAGATTGTGGATTTTCTCAATAGAAGTTACATAAGGTATGCTATTACACAAAATCCTACTATTTATGTGCCCAAATCAATCAGTTTTGGTAAACTGGCAAAGTCAAAACACCTGCTAATAGAGAAAAAGAGATAACTGCTACAGTAGATGGCATATTCATGGCTATTACTGAGTCATCTGTTAGGAGGCATCTGAAACTATCAGACAATGGGGGTATTAGTTCATTGCCAAATGATGAAATATTTCAAAATCTTTACTATATGGGGTATGGGTTAACTTTTGATAACTTAACTTTTCAAAAACCACAATTCCCCCCTCAATGGAGATTTCTCATTCATACCGTAGTACATTGTTTAAGTCCAAAGAAAACTTGTTGGGAACAATTTAGTAGCAACATAGCAACTGCTATTGTTTGCTTGGCCACAAAAAGGAAGTTTAACTTTTCAAAATTGATTTTTGATGGTATAGTGAAAAATGTGAAAAGCAAATACAAATTTTTAATGTATCCAAGATTTATTCAAATTATTTTGAACAAACAGAAGAAACGGCTTCAACCTTACAAAACCATTCTTAAAACTCCTACCCTTAGTCAAAAGGTTTTTAGGAATATGAGGACGTTTTATGTGGGTTATAATGGGAGACAAGCACCACTGTTTTTATCAATGATTGTTTCACCACTCGAGGGTCAAGGATCTGCAACCCAAGTTGAGTCTCATGACACACCCATTAATGGTCCATCATCATCAGAACCTCAAGTTACAAAGACATTTATGAGAAGAATCAGAAATGAATATGTGGTACCTCAGCCCATATCTCCAACTGAACCAAATGTAGCAGATGAGCCTATCTGTGAGACAATGCTGTGGGCTGCCACTACACTCACAGGCTTAGAAGCTGGGCAGGCCAGTGGTAAGAATGATAACACCCAACCCATGGAAACATCTAATGATCCAAGTTCTCATGATGGGCTTCAGGTGATGCAAACCCCATGCCGCATGATACAATGGGGGATATGCCTCATGGTTCCCCTGTCCCAAAACTGAACACAGATGGAAGTGATGTAGGTAGTCCGAAGTACAAAGAGTTGATGGATATTTGTACAAAATTGTCAGGCATAGTTACTGGGTTGGAGGAAAACTTGAAGAATACAAAGCAACTTTATGCTCGTGCTAATACCAAGTTGATTCAAAAAGTAAAGAAGTTGCGCCAAAAACTGAAGGACATTAAAAGTAAGAGGAAATCAACCATTGTGGATTGTGATAGTTCAGAAGATTTGGAGGAATTTGATTTGGAGGATGTTTCAAAACCGATGAAGTTTGATGAGTGTGCAGAGAGTCATGGTGCAGATACTGTTAAAGATAGTGTTAAACATATTGGTACTGGTGGCGGATATGTTTGTACTGCTAGTACTCCTAACGTTGATGAAACAGCGGCACACACATTAGTTCATATCAGAGACAATCCTATTAAAGATCTACTCAAGAATATTAAAAACAAAGATATTGCAAAGAAAGCAGAAGCAAAAAAGAATAAACCACAAACTCAAGCACAGTTGATGAGCTGTATGAAGAGATATCTCATCAATCAAGATCATTGGACTGCAAGTAAACTGAAAGGCAAATCCTTTGACAAAATTGTAAAGCTTCACAGTATTGCCAAAAGGAAGGTTGCCAAGTTTATTCCAATGCATTTAGAAGAAGAAAGTACAAGATTTAAGAGAGGTGGTTCACACATAGAAGCAAAGTCTTCTAAGAAGCAAAAAACGTTTGTTGTAGGCCAACAGAAACAAGATTTGAGTGAAGATCAGATTCAGCATATGATGCAAATTGTTCCATATGACGGTATGAATGCAGAAGCTTTACAAGCCAAATATCCAATCATTGACTGGGAGATGTACACTGATGAATTTGGAAAATACTGGAAGATAATAAGATGTGGAAATCGTTGTGAGGTATACAAACACTTTCAAGATATGATGAAAGCATTTGACAGGGAAGATTTGGTCAAGCTATGGAGTTTAGTCACTGAAAGGTTCAAGTTAACAGAGATAGCTGATGACAAAGAAAAAATGTTGTGGGTTGAATTGAATAGGCTCTTTGAACCAGATAAAGATGACAAATTGTGGAAGTTTAATGCAGATGAAGCATCATTGAAATGGATATTGTATGATACATGTGGAGTTCACCATGTGTCTACAAAAGCTGGAACTGACATATACATGCTGGTGGAGAAAGAATACCCATTGCCAACACATGCTCTCAGTGTTATGTTATCTGTAAAGTTGATTGTTGAAGAAGATACTCAGATGGCAAAAGACCTGGTTAGGAAAATCTTCATACAGTCTGAAAGTTATGTTTGGAAATGATCAAACAGTATGAAAGTTATGTTTGTAAATGTTTAAACAGTATGAAAGTAACATATTTGTGTCTTGTTAGCTTTCATTTTAAATGGTATGAATTATGTTTGTGTAAATTATTAAGTATTTATTCTTTTGTAATATTACATATTGCTCCAATGGGTTTCACAATTAAATTGACTTTTCAAAGTCAATTAAAGCCATGAACAATATTGGGTATATCATTTCATGGTTCATTATGTAGAACATACAATTAGTCAACAGATACACAATAACTTATTTTCATTAAGCATAATAGGTGAGTACAAAAGACATTAACTGAAGCAACCCATAACAACCACACCCAAGGCATAAGAACCTAATACTAAACATAAAAACACCCATCGGTTACCAAATCCTTCTTGTCACCACCATACACCCTTTTTCTCTTCAGAGGCCTTCCATTGGATTCCACCTGTTCACCAACAACAGCTTCAGGAGTAACAACTTCATCAGCAAAAATTTCATGATTAACTCTTGGCACATTAACTGCACCATTAGTTAGTTTGACAAGTGTGTTGTCTAAGGTTTCATTCCAATCTGCCCATGCCTTGATTGGATAAACCTTTTGATGTCTAACCTTGTTTTCCAACATGTCAACTTCTTCCCTTAAGTTTTTTTTTATGGCATTCAGCATATTATTGAACTTGTGGCATTCATGAATCATGTTCAACCATAGCTCAGTGAAGTTGAGTGGATCGTCACTGCCCTCATCAGACCATTCAGGGAGATGGTTAAAAACATCTTCGATAAATGCCAGCATTGATGCCTATTTTGTTCTTGATTGTTCCATTTGGGAGTTGTGGGTTGCAATGAACAGACTGCTTTTCTTTTCAGCCATATGGAATTGTTGGATGCAAATGGATAGGGCAATGGGCCATGTTTTATAGGTACAACTGAGAGTTGTCATTGGCATGGTGATTTGGCGGGAAAAATGCCCAAAGGACTAACATAGAATGAGTATTTGGAGGACTAATGGTAAAACAAGGTCAGTAATTCAGGGACTAAACACACACTCTGTGAGGTAGTAAGAATTGGCGGGGAAATTAAAAAGCCCGGCAAATGAGTATTATCTGAACCCTTTTATCTCGTTTTAGGTCCCTGATTTGGGAAAACATTTTGCACGTATAGTCCCCGTTTAGAAAATCGCGTTATAGCCCCTCACAAACACCAACATAAAGGACAGTATAAATTGGCAACAAGGTTCTTGCTGTCACAGAAAATGACAACAACATGAGTAACTCACCCCGTGCTTCATCAGGTCACCAGAATGATGAAATTTCTGGCCAAGATCCTGTTAGGATCATACCGGGTCCTGCGGGTGTCTATCAAAGGGCGAAGCTACGTAAATTAGAGGAAACTCGGCTAGGTGGAGATGTGCCTATAATTTCCACAAAGGAGTATATGAGGAAAGTTGTTGAAGACGTGGGTGAGGATGAGGATTTTACACGTGGGCCATGGCTTAGCGTCGTGGACTATGTGAATGCTAACGGGGGGGGGGGGGGGGGGGGTTGTAATTGGATGTTTAGGTGATATCAGAAGCTTTATCAATAAGGGGAAAGTTGAACAAGTTGTTGCTATAATAAAGTCGTGTACCCCAAATGCGCTTGGAGATCTTACAGTTACTGTGAAAGATCTCTTAGGTGAAATATCTGGTACAATACATCATAAAATCATTAATGAGGGGGATAATGGAAAGGATATTACTGTAGGAGCTGCTTTGATTCTTCGTAATGTTTCAGTGTTTTCACCAAAATCAGGCCATTATCTTAACATTACCAGGAAAAACTTAGTTAAGGTATTCAAAAAAGATACGCTTCCTGGTTGTAGTGGAATTTTAGAGGAAAAAGAAATAATGAAACTGATGGAAGAAGAAGAAAAGGCAGAATTTGAGATGCAGGTAGTTGGAAATGTTGTTGATGATGAAATTCAGTAGAGTTTAGATGAGGAAGCATTAAACCTTGCATTAGAGGAAGAAGCAGCTTTTGCAAAGGCTGACCAAGAGAGGCTGCAACAAGAAGAAGAGGAGTATAACCTGCTTTGGGGATTGCTTGTGTAAAAAACAGAAAATGGTTATATGTGTGTTTTGTTTGAATGTCTTGTGTAATTTGTTTCAGTTTAATGAAATGAAATCAATTTTATCATTTCCTTCATTTGTGTATAATAACTGTTATGAGCTTCAACTTAAATGTCACCATACATTAAAGAAGGTACTGCTCAAACAAAATGATATTGGTAGAATTAAAGTAGGTACTGCTACATTCAAAGAGTAAACAAGTCAATGCTTCTCAACTTGGTCAAACAAGATGACCTACACAATCCATCAATGCAGAAGTACTCAGCACAAAAGAATATAGTGGATCAATACTACAGTGTCACATTTGTAATGTGTTATCTCTGTGTGCCTTTAAAAAATAAATACAAAGTGTATCTAGCAATTAATTTGACTTTCAACCATCTGTTGAACAAGCATTGAATGTGCCATTCAATTTGTTTGACTAATTAAAGTCAAACAACTTACCTACTATAAAAAGCAAGTTAGAGTATTCAGCACACACTTGGTTACATTAAACACATAACACTCAAACAGTAACTAACCCCGATCAAACCCTAAAATTCAAAAAAAAAAAAAACCAAATCAACACAATGAGCTCCCCTACCCGTCCAGGTATTTAAACTATAAATTGTTATTTATCATTTGATACATCTTTTGCACCATTTAATTGTTGTTTATCCTGTTTAACATATTTGACCTTGTTTTTACTAACAACATTTGGGGGTTTTGTTTGCTTGTATGTGTTTACTAAGATTAGAAAGACCATAATGTAGTATGATGCCTACATTTGAACACTAAGATTAGAAAGACCATAGTGAGCTTATTTTATGATTTGATCAAACTTTTCACTCCTCGCCTTCATTTGTTTGCTTGTATGTGTTGACTAAGATTAGAAAGACCATAATGTAGTTGCATGCCTACATTTGTACACTAAGATTTGAAAGACCATATTGAGCTTATGTTATGATTTGATCAAACTTTTCACTCCTCGCCTTCATTTGTTTGCTTGTATGTGTTTAGAAAGACCATAATGTAGTTTGATGCCTACCTTTAAACACTAACAGTACCAATTATATTAATGTGACCCATGACCAATTAGCTCATCTTCCAGCAGTTCTAGTTTAAGTTTTGGTGGTTACTCAATCCCACCTGGATTGCTTGACTGGTTAATTGAAGAGCAAGAAACTGAGTCTGGTTCAACCTCTAAGTTTTCAATAGCCGATTCTACAAGCTCTGATTCGCCAATAGAAGCTGTACCTCTCCAAGTTATTCCACCTTCTCTGCCTCTCCCAGCTGACCTTGCTGTCCTAGCTCTGCCTGTCCCTGATGAGGAGCCAATCCCATCAAAGAAACGTAAATGTGACCAGGATCATGGTCAAAGCAGCAAAGGCAAAGGCAAAGGCAAAACGCAAAGGCAAAGGCAACAGATAAACCCAAAGGGAAAGGCAAGGGCAAGGGGAAAGGCAAGGCAACATGAAGATGATGTATCATGTCTTATGCTTTTGAAAAACTTGTTCACTTTTGATGATGGTTGTAAATATTTTTTAACTTACTATGAATGGTGCTAATGTAATAGACTTAAGTTATGGTGGTTATTTTGATGGCTTAATGGTTAATGCTATTCATGTTTCTAGTTTACAAATTCTGCAAATCATGGCTTCCTTATGATAAAGGTTTACATCAGATACAATTAGAGTAATTTGTGGTTGACTTGAACAACCCTTGATATGGAGTTAGCAATCAAACATTCACAATCAACCATAAACAATGACTAGTAATTAAACTTCATATTTATTTATTGATAGAGTTATAAAGTAGCCACCATTCCATACATCACCATTCCATACATCAGATAAACACCAGATTACAAACATACTAAAACCATAGAAACACCATAATCATTCAAAGCTTTCACCCCAACCGGTTCGACCCAGAGCTCTCTACCCTGCTTGCATCACTTTCCCTCCTATCCATCCTTTCTTTATATTCTTTAAAGAATATTTCAAGAGCCGTAATCCTGCTTGCCAAATTCAACCTATCCTCCAACATGTTTGGCTGCTGCTCTACCGCATTATGCTGCTGCTCCACCACATTATCCTGCTCCTCCACCACATTATGCTGCTACTCCACCACATTATTTTGCTGCTCCAACACATCCTGCTACTGCACCACCTGATTTTGATCACCCCCCGCCTCCTCTTCCTCCTCCTCGTCTATATCTTCTTCCTCATTCAACCCCAAAACCTTGTCCCAGTAAAAGTCCTGTCTACGAACCCACCTCAGTATCTGTGTCCTAATGACGGTGCTAACCTGCCTGTAATTACCAAATTCCAATACGGGATCATACCCGAATTCATTGAACACAACGTCCCACAACAAGGCGTTGTTTAAGACAAACTCGTATTCGTCAGCTTCACTTGGAAAACATCCATTTGCATTTGGGGTTGTCATTTTTAATTGTGGTTTTTTTCAAAGGGATTTATGTGTTGGTGAGTCATCTAGGGTATACAAGCGAGGTTATAAATAGGCTGACGAGTTGTTGAACGTTTACCAAGAAGATAGGCGGGAAAAAAAGGGGGGAAGGGACCAAATGCGCCATTATAAAAATGTGAAATGACCAAAACCCCAGCTGACTGGTCAACTAACACTGCAAATCAACGTCCATCAGCCAAAAGTATGTTCCAGGTACCAACCACGCCAAAAATGAGGAGTTGAGGGACGAAAATGCCAAGAAAAATAGTTTAAGGACGATCCGCGCGAAACTCAACAACTTTAGGGACTAACGGTGAAATTTTGTCAAGTAAAAAAGGTGAAACAAGATTCAAATTCAAGTACGTGAGCAACCAACATTAGTGATGTCATTCATAAAATTGAATATGCAACGTAGGAGACGCGACTTACCTAAATAACATGTTTGTATAATAGAGTTGCGATCTCTTAAAAAGGGGATCAGAATTAAAAAGCCTAAAAAGGTTTCTAGCCACTAAGTTAATGTCATGTGTCCCCATCCACTCCCTCTCTTTTCTCTTTAATATTTTTGGTTAGAGGGTATTTTGGTCATTTGACCAATTTTTTTTAATTTCACCTTAAATTTCAAATGCAAATAACTTTCAAACGACAAATTTTCACAAAAAACCGATTTCACCATAATTTTTAAAATTTAATCCTCTTTAATTTGGTATAAATCTTTTTAATTTTTTCGAAACTTTTTTGTTGACATATTCATTGGGTCATGATTTTCTTGAAAATTTTACCATTTTTGGCTCTAATTTTGTCTAGTTTAATGGCCGAATTTTGCAAAACTTAAAACACGAAAGTTGTAGCTTCTTGCCTTTTTTTTACCCATAAATTTGAATCACTCAAATCCGATATGATATGAGTGAGATATCGCGCGTTAAAGATGTTTTCTTAGTCATATTTAGTGCACACAAAGTGTTTGATAAAATGACTAAAAGAGATTTTCCATATAAAAATACATTTAAATGTACTAATTGGTTAAGTTATTTTCAGTTTAACAAAACTATCAGTTTGTTTTGTTAAATAGAATTGATGAACCCAAACATTTGATCAAATTGATGAACCTGAAAAAATTGATGAACCTGAAAAATTTGATTAACCTGAAATTTGATGAACCTAAAAAGAACTGTGATCAATTTGATAAACCCAAACATCTGATCAAATTTGATGAACTTGAAATTGATGAACCTGAAAAAATTGATGAACCTGAAATTGATGAACCTGAAATTTTATGAACCTGAAAAAATTGATGAACCCAAACATTTGATCAAATTTGATGAACCTGTAATTGATGAACCAAAGTAACTGATGAACAAAATGTCTAACTGATGAACCTATAACCTATAACTTAACTGATGAACAAAACATAATCTAACTGATGAACCTAATAACCTAACTGATGAATCTAATAACTTAACTGATGAACTAAATGTATATTTTAAAAAAATAATGATTAAAAAACATCACTTTTTGAATGTTACATTAATAAAATTATTAATAATGAGTTGTGAGACAAAAATTAGTGCATTTAACCTAACTGATGAACCTATGATAACTGATGAACCTAATAACCTAACTGATGAACCTATGATAACTGATGAACCTAATAATCTAACTTATGAACCTATGATAACATGGAACAATAACTGATGAACGTTATTTTTTTGAAAACTGTTGAACGTTATAAAAAGTAACTGATGAACAATATAAAAATAACTGATGAACTGATAAATATTGTGTTTTTATTAGAAAAATTGATGAACTAATTAACAAATAATAACTTAAATTGATGAACATTATCAAATATAACTGATGAACCAAATTAACCGATAACCAAAACTAACTAATAAACTGATGAACATTATCAAAAATACGCGGATAAAATACAAAGTTGTACAATCAATTTTTAGCAAAAAATCACACCTTAAAACAAAAAACCTATCAACAAAAGTGTTAGCACTTCTAAAAAAAACTCATCAACCTCCGATCATGTCATCAAAAGACCTCTACGACGGTGCCACTAAAATTTTTTGGCCCAAATAATAACAGGTGAATAAAATTAAACCAAATACTAGTATCAAACAGCCAAAGTTACACTATACGCAAAGGATAATAAAATCATAACAAAGTGTAAAGTAAAAAATAGAAAAAAAGAAAAATGGGTTGGTTTCCCATTTAAAATGCACCACCCACGTGACTACAAAAAGCATAACCTTTCTCTTTTTTATAGGTGACCAATGATAACACATTTCTCTTTCATAATTCACCTTTTCATTTTTTCCGATGGACTGTGTTTCTTCCTACAAGATTCTTTTTTTTCCTCCATAGCTCCGCCTCTGGTGATGCAGACGGTGTTGGCGACGGTGTGATGGTGGTGACGGTGACGCAGATCGCCGGAGATGGATATGAGAGTCAGATCTGGTGGGAAAAAAAAGGGGGGGGGGAAAGGAGATGGGAAATAAAGAGCGGTAACCGATTATTATTTTTATTGGAATGACCAGCATGCCCCTAAGTGTAGATTTCCCTCTTTAGTTTGATCGGTTCTTGATGTATGATCCAATGGTTGTAAATACTTTTTAGACTTTTTAAACTTTTGGTACTTTGCAAGGGATCCGGCTTCTTGTATAATAAAGCAACGACATATTGTTTTTTTTATCAAAAACTAGTAAGACGTTTTTATTTATTTATTAGGATTTGCTAATAACAAGCCACGTTTAAGCATTCTTTACTTATAAGAGCACTCGGTAACATGACAGTGAGTTCCGCCACGTCAGCATTAAGTTGTTAACTTGATGCGTTAACATTAGGGGGCAGTAAGATAACTCACATTAACTTCCCTGCGTTATCATATAACTCAACCCCAAAAGTCATGTTACCGCTGCGTTATCATATAACTCACCCCCCAAAAGTCATAACTCACCTTAACATAGCAGCATAATGCTGAGTTATGCTTATGCCGCAGTGCGTTAACTTGCAAATGACTTTTTGCCCCAGTAAGGCATAACTCACCTTAACTTGTAAATTTCATGGCATAACTCAACTATGAAAGGCATGTTACCTCATGCTCTAAAAACACATTTAATGAACTCATATATTTCATAATTATACATTTTAAATCATTTTAAATAAGGTATGTGATGTTAAATATAGAATGTTTAGAGATCATTAAATGCTAATATGAATGCTTAAACAACACCTAGTGGGTTGTTGTTAGCGAATCCCTTATTTATTATTATTATTAGTTTTTTTACGATGGCAAATTTATTACAATATATACCACTTATCTCATATGTCTACAACGAGACTTGAACCCACAACCATTTGACATCTTGTTTAATTAAAGGACATTTTTCAAAAGTAAATATTACTTAATCTTCTGCTTATTTTGTGTGTGCTTTTGATAAACTTGCTTTTTAAATTGGTTTATACTAAAAGAATACCCGCGCAAAGCGACGGAGTATAGCGGCTAATAATTATACTTGTGAATTTGTGGTTCTGTTGTGATTATTGATGCAACATTTACAAGTTCAATTTGTAGTCATTGCGAGAAATTATCTTATGTGTTATAAACGAAAAATGATAAAAGTTTGAGGGTTAAATAATATATAAAATATTAATTTAGTGGTTGATGCTGTTACCATTTATAATCAAAAGTAGGTAGATTAGGCAAAATCACTTTGTTTTTTTAAGAGTTTTTAAATTTCAAAATATCAAATTTTCTTTATAATTAGTAGAGATATACGATAAAAGTTGGCAGGGTGTTGGGTATGTTTGGCGAAACTGGTGCTGGTGCTGGAGATGGTGATGGTGCCGGAGATGGTGCTGGTGCTGGAGATTATAAAAAGAGATTATTTTTAGAAGCTACATGAAGTAACCTTTGGTTTTAAGAGATTATGAAAGATTATTTTTTTTTTAATCTCTTATAAGTTATGTCTGCCAAACAAAGATTATTTTTTAAGTAGCTTATTTTTTGAAAAAATAAGCACAATCTCCCAACAATCTTGTGTGTCAAACACAGCCGTTGTGATTCTAGGTGACAAAACATTTTAAGATAACATTTTTTTTTCACGGTTTAGGCGTTTAAATGAAAAACTAGCGAAAAAAATAAAAAAAATAAATAAAATAAAGAATAAATAATGTTGGCTTTTGTAGACGTTATAGTTAGTAAACTAATGTATTATATAGTTACACAAATTCACTTGTTTAGTTGGTAAATGAATCACTTCTCATTATATCAAACTATATTATTGAAATGTCAACCGATCAATAATAAAAGTCTTAAACAAACGTGGATAAACGTATAATAAATCATAGTATTTTACTTACACATTAAAGTTCTAAATGAACAATAGTGTGGAGTTTGGTATGTGGTTAATTATGATTATACATTCACAAATAAAATAGTCATTTTGGTATGAAATTCAACATAATATGGAAATGATATTGTTCATGTCCACCAGTTAAACATGGAAGAAAGGCGGTCGAATCATACTTTTGGAGATCGCTTAAATATCAAAAAAAAAACCCTAAAGAATTTGATTTTCTCTGCTTATAAAGGTTGCACGTGAAAGCCACAAACAACAACAACAATCGATTACCTCACAACTGCTCACTCATACAATTATTCCATAACAACTTGTTCTCGAGTTGCGGATGAAAGATGAAATTGTTGCAATAGTCTTGGGATAAAGTTGTTGCAATACATGAGTAGTTTATAGAAGTTAAGGACAACTATCAACCTTTTCTCATAGTTAATGTAGTGTACTTCCAGCTCATATGCGGTATTTACGTTATTGTTTTTGTTAAATATATATTTAACTTTTGGTCATTATAAGTCCAAGGGTTAAATGTGACATGTTTCTATTCCTGATTACAAAGAGTTCAAGGTTAAAGTCATATTTGGAGAGAAGTGAAAGTACAAGGACTGAAGTGTAACTATTCACTATATAAGCTCATGTTCAGAGCTAGGGTTACACAATTCATCATATCTTTCTCTGTGCAGTCATAACTTTCTCTCTCAAAGTTTAGTCTTGTCTTGTATTGTATTTGATCAATCTGTTTTGATCAATTATAGAGTGTGGAGTGATTTGTAGTGAGGTTATGTTGGTGTCCTTCTGAAGGAGATCAATCTTATCTTTTGTAATTGTTTGGTAAGCACTCGTTTGAGGACTTATCTTCTATAGCTGTTATTAATAAAAGATACACCAACGGGTGGTTGGCTGGGTGTAAAGATTGATTGTCGTGTGTTCTTTATCATGTTTACATGGTATCAGAGCCACGGTTATTGATTTAGGTGATTCTTGATTTTAGGGTTTGTGATCAGATTTTGGGGTTTTTTGATTAGTGGTGGTTTCTGGTTAATTGTTGTCGTTTTCTTAACGGCCGTGATAGTTTAGTCTGTTTAGGTTCGATCTGTGGTTAATTGTGGTGTTTCAAGATTAGGATTTTATGAAACCCTAATTTGATTTTTGGGGATCTAATTTGTGGAAAACTAGAAGGGGGGGGGTTGAATAGTTTTACGTCTTTTTCGTTTTGCTTATTTGTAAAAGATAGTTTCTAAGATGAAACTTTCAAATCACTTTAATACATAAATATATAAACTAGTTAATTTATGATTTTGTATAAATACTACTTATGTATAATGTACAATTTCAAAACACTTAACTACAAAAGTATAAATACAAGATTTATTAAAGGTTTTATATATACAATGCTTATGTATAATGTTTGGAAAGAATATACAATTTCATATATTTTATGTAAGCATATATATGTATAGTAGTGTATAGATATAATTATATGTACTAGGTTGGTTTTTGTAAGATTAGTTTTATGAATGGATTTTAGTTTGATCTTTATGTGAAATCAATCATATGCACAATACTATAAATTATGACTATGTGTGAAATGCAAGTAAGTAATAAATCAAAGAGTGAGAGATGGAAAGATCAAACCGAGACACAAAGGATTTATAGTGGTTCGGCTACAAGGACACCTTCCTTGCCCTACTCCACTCCCCGAGTCACCTACTCGAGAGTTTTCTTCACTAGATCAAAGACCTCCTTTATGGCGGAGAAAACCGTACACACCAATATACACACCAATTTACACACCAATCTTCACACCAATCTACACACCAATCTACACACCAATCTACTATTTTCTTCACACCAATCTTCTACACACCAATCTTCTATACACCAATCTTCTATTCTCTTCACACCTTCAAAGTACTAATGTCTTGACACCTTCAAGTCACTAATATCTTTGCAACTTCAATGCACTAGTGTCTTGACACCTTCAAGCCACTAATGTCTTCACACCTTCAATGCACTAATGTCTTGACACCTTCAAGCCACTAATGTCTTCACAACTTCAATCTACAAATGTCTTCTAGTCTTCTCCACTAGAGATCCTTAATTTCTTCACTACAAGCTCCTATTGCTACAATCTCCTATCACCACTACTATCTAACCCTTCTTCTTCACTTCAAGTCACACTTCACACTTACAACAATTCTAGATTCTTCAACTAAATCTAGTTTACTAATACATACACCTTATTCACCAAAGTATGAAAGATATACAAGGAAATGTAAACAAACAACTTAGATAGCAAGATGATACTAAGTTGTAATACTTCTAATAGAAGTATTCTTCTCTTTGCACTTGAAAGAATGAGGCTTTGGATCACTTGGAAACAAAGGCTTATGAAATGATCAAAGGATTTTTAGAATTGAAATGGAGATCTAGAACAGAAAGTTTTTGTGCAAAAAGGTAGGGAAAAAATCCAGGTTTAAGCTGGTATTTATAGGCAAAAGTTTCAGACAGAGGAGCGTGGCCGGTCCCCTTAAATCATGGCCGGTCCCCTTAATTTTAAGGGGACCGCCCTTTATAATTAAGGGGGCCGCCCAGCTGAAACGGCCAGAAACTTTGTCTTTTAGTGGGGAAAGTTTATTTGGTGAAAAACTAACTGATTTTGGTTAAATATTTGAAATCATATATTTAGTATGATTAAAACATTTTTCCTTATTACCAAAAGTGTTTTTCAAAAATATATAATAAGATTATATAATTAAATAAACTTTGTATTAGTTAATTAAATACCCCTTTGATCAAACATTGCACTAAACACTTTGTTTATTCATACCTTAAGTGATTTGGATGTAAAGAGAAATATTAATCACCAAATACTTGTTTATGTCATAAGTTTTAGTTCTTTGAGGTTATATTTTGTAATGATCAAAACATAGAGATATTGATAAAAACTTAATAATGTTTTTAAGGCATTATTTATGTCAACATAATTTGTGGTGATCATCTGGGCTCTTTCTTGATTCAATTAGCACTAGACTAAGTGAATCTAGTGTTAGTTGAGGGTTTCTTCCGCTGTTGTTCTTCTTCCCATTGTAAGTTGATCTTTTCTCTTTTAAGTCAACACTAATCTAGTTAAGAAGGTGCAAACGAGTTGATTAACACCTTGACCTGCCAGCAAGAGTGGTACGGAAACCTGCTCTGGTCAACTCCAGTCTTCTTGGCTGATTTGTAGTTGTACTCGGGTGTGAGTTCTTTCTTATTTGTCTATGTTTGTTATTTGTTTGTTAGTTGCTGTTTTTAGTTGTTTTGTCTTTGTGCTTGTTGATCTTGGTTAGGTGTTTTTGTTATTGTTTGCCTGTTTTTGTGTCTGCTTATCTTGTTTGTTTATCTAATGGCTAATGTGTCTGCGGGTGGGAGTAATGATCCACCTGTGTTGATTAGTAGTTTAGATGCTGGTAATCCTCTTCACATTCAAACTAATGATAATAGTAATACTACTTTAATTCCTTTTAAACTTCTTGGGACTGAAAACTATAGGATATGGTATGGTGCTATGAAACTTGCATTACAGGCTAGGAATAAATATAGTTTTGTTGATGGATCTTGTTTAAAAGAAACATTTGTTACTAGTGATGTTTTGTCAGCTCAATGGGATAGGTGTAATGCCATAGTTTTAACCTGGATTATGAATTCTGTGTCTCAAGATGTTTATATGGGATTAGTGTATTCTGAGAATGTTGCTTCTGTGTGGAAAGAGTTACAAGAAACATATGATAAAGTTGATGGTTCTGTGGTGTATAATTTGTTACAAAAAATCAATTCTGTGAAACAAGGTGGTAGTTCTGTGGCTGAATATTATCATAAGCTTAACTCTCTTTGGAGAGAGTTTGATGCTTTAACTAAAGTGCCTAAATGTGTTTGTGAAGTTAAGTGTAGTTGTGATGCTAGTAAAGAATTAGGACTGCATCAGCAACTTATGAAGTTGATGCAATTTCTCATGGGTCTTGATGATTGTTATCAGCCTGTGAGAACATCTCTTTTGACCAGGGATCCACTTCCTGAAGTAAGAGATGCCTATTTGACTGTTTCCAGAGAGGAATCCCATAGAGGGGTTCCTGAGTCATCTGGTAGTATTGAGGCTAAAATGAATGCTACTTCGTTTAATGCTAAATCTGGTAATAACATTAGACGTAGTTTTAATACTAATAATAATAATACCAGAGGGACTATGAATAATGGGGTTAATAGAGGGCCAAATCCTAATCTTAACTGTAAACATTGTGGGAAAATTGGTCATACTATTGAAAGGTGCTATGAGTTAGTTGGTTTTCCACCTGATTTCAAAAGATTTCCTTATCAAAACACTGGCAAACAAAATTTTAATGCTAATGTTGATATTAAACAGTCTGATAAACAATCTTCTTCTAGTATGTCTTCTGGTTTTACTGCTGATCAGATGAAGAAACTTATTTCTTTAATCAATGAAACCTCTTCTGGAAGTGTTCATGCTAATATGGCGGGTAAGGCTTCATTCTTTAATGGAAATGTTTGGTTTAATATAAATTTTTCTAGATATTTCTGTGCTAATAATAGTATACATGTCAAAACTATAAGTATGGGTTGGATTATTGATTCTGGTGCTAATCAGCACTTAACTGTTTCTACTGTTGGGATGACTAATGTGATTGATATTACTAGTTTGAAAATTACTGTTGGTCACCCAAATGGTACTCTTGCCACTATTAGTCATGTTGGAAATTTGTAATTAACTAATAATGTGATTCTGTATGATGTTCTTGTTGTTTCGGGTTATTGTGTTAGCCTTTTGTCTGTTAATAAGCTCATTAGAGATAGTAAGATGTTTGTTGGTTTTGATGAGGATAAGTGCTATATTCAGGACTTGAAAAAGGAGAAGATCTTGGGGACTGGTAGTGAATCTGGTGGATTATATTTGTTTGACATGAATAAGGACTGTATGTTTGGTAAGTCTAATATGATTGTGTGCTTTAATGTGTCTAAGTTACTTTGGCATAATAGACTTGGTCACCCTGCTGATCAAGTCTTATCTGTTCTTCATAATGACTTAAACATTTCTAAGAATACTTTTGTGCCTGTGTGTGAAGTTTGTCACAGGGCTAAACAGACTAGGGAACCATTTCCTTTGTCTGATCACGAGTCTAAGACTATTGGTGAACTTGTTCACCTAGACTTGTGGGGCCCTTACAAAGTTCCTAGCAGAGAAGGGTTTAAGTACTTCTTGACTATTGTAGATGACTATTCTAGGGCTGTGTGGGTATACTTAGTTAAAACTAAGGATGAGGTGTATGATGTATTTGTTTCTTTTATTAAAATGATACATACTCAATTTGAAGTTAAAATTAAAACTGTAAGATCTGATAATGGTACAGAATTTGTGAATAAAAGAATGCATAGCTTGTTTTCTGATCTAGGAATGATACATCAGACCTCTTGTGCCCATACACCTCAGCAAAATGGTATTGCTGAAAGGAAACATAGACACTTGCTAAATGTAGCAAGGAGTCTTATGTTTCAGGGAGGCATACCTCTGTCTTTTTGGTCTGAATGTGTTCTAACTGCTGTGTATCTCATAAACAGGCTGCTTTCATCTGTGTTAAGTGGAAAGTCACCTTTTGAGTTGGTATATAATAAGAAACCTAATCTTTCCCATTTGAGGTGTTTTGGTTGTTTATGTTTCTCTACTGTTTTGAATAATAGTGATAAAATGTCTTTTAGGTCTGAAAAGTGTGTCCTTATTGGTTTTTCAAATGTTAAAAAAGCATATAAACTTTTGAGTCTGGATACCAAAAATGTTTTTTATTCAAGAGATGTTAGATTTTATGAAAATATATTTCCATTTAAAATGAAAACCTGTGATATAACAGATGTAGATTTTACAAATGAAGTTCATCACTTGAAGTTTTTTGATGAACCTCAAAGTCCCAATGATGAAGGGAAAGATTCATCAGTTGTGGATGGTAATGTGTTACCTTCTTCTGATTCAATACCAGATACTATACAAGGTATGAATCAGGAAGGGGGACACATGGCAACCAACTTTGATGACCAAAACTGTTCTGAGGGCAATTTTAATGAGAATGGTTCTGTTCCAACTCCTTCTCTTCAGAATAGTCAAAATGGTTCTAATGAAGGTCATACACCTGTTCTGAGAAGGTCTGAGAGACAGTCTAAAATGCCTATTAAATTGAATGACTATGTGTTGAATTCTAAGGTTAGGTATGGTATTGAAAAATATGTGTGCTATGTGATGCTTAGTGATGATAATATGTGTTTTATTGCTAGTTTGAATAAGTCTGTTGAACCAACTAGTTTTGAAGAAGCTGTTGTTAATCCTAATTGGAAAGATGCCATGGATAATGAAGTAGAAGCGTTAAATAGAAACAATATCTGGACTGAGTGTGAGTTACCTGTTGATAGGAAAGCTATAGGTTCTAAATGGTTGTGGAAAATTAAGTATAAGTCTACTGGCGAAATTGAAAGATACAAAGCTAGGTTAGTTGCTCAGGGGTTTGGGCAAAGGGAATGTATTGACTATTATGAGACTTTTAGTCCTGTGGTTAAAATGGTTACTGTCAGATGTGTTATTAGTATTGCTGTGAATAAAGGTTGGACTTTATATCAGCTTGATGTTAATAATGCATTTTTATATGGAGATTTGGATGAAGAGGTTTATATGATTATGCCTAAAGGTTATGAGAGTGTTGGTAAAAATAAAGTGTGCAAACTTAACAAGTCTTTGTATGGACTTAAGCAAGCTCCAAGACAGTGGAATGCAAAATTGATTACTATTTTAAATGAGCATGGATTTGTGCAAAGTAAGTTTGATTATTCTTTGTTTACTAAGAATTCAGGTTCTGTGTTTATGATTTTATTGGTGTATGTTGATGATATTGTGATAACTGGTAATGATGAATCTGAGATTAAAAGGTTCAAGGAGTTTTTAAATTCTAAATTTCTTATAAAAGATTTAGGAGAGTTAAAGTATTTCTTGGGGATAGAAGTGTTAAAAAATGATAATGGTATTTGTATGTCTCAAAGGAAATATTGTCTTGAGCTTTTACATGAATATGGAATGCTTGCTGCTAAGCCTGTTGATATTCCTTTTCCTGAGAATACTGTATTAAATCATATTGAAACTTCTAATGATAAATATTTGAAAATTTTTACCAATTATCAACAATTGGTTGGAAAATTGATATACTTAACCAATACTAGACCTGATATTAGTTATGTTGTTCACTGTCTTAGTCAACACATGCATAATCCTTTACAATCTCATATGAAGGCTGCTTTAAGAATTCTTAGATATCTTAAAGGTTCACCTGGGTCTGGGTTGCAAATTGATAAGATTTCTGATCTTAAGCTTAGAGTGTACTCAGATGCAGATTGGGCTAAATGTCCTAAAACTAGAAAATCAGTTACTGGTTTTTGTGTTTTTCTGGGTAAAAATCTTATTTCATGGAAAAGTAAAAAACATGCCACTTTATCTAAGAGCTCTACAAAAGCTGAATACAGAAGTATGGCTTCTGCTACTTGTGAAACTATTTGGCTTAATAATTTGTTGGATAGTTTGGGAGTTACTGGTTTGTTACCAGTACAGTTGTTTTGTGATAATAATGCAGCTATTCAATTGGCTGCAAATCCTGTGTTTCATGAAAAGTCCAAGCATTTTGAGCTTGATGTGCATCTTGTTAGAGAGAAAGTGGCTGCAGGTGTTATTAAAACTGTTAAGGTTCACACTAGTGAGCAAATTGATGATATTTTTACCAAGTGTCTTGGTAGTGTGCAACATTTTTTGTTTTGCAGAAAGTTAGGTCTACTTGATATGTTCAAGAAGCTGAATTCTGGAGCTAAAGAGGTTAAAGGTGTTCAGGTTAATGACTCAAAAGCTTAAGGGAAGGTGTTAAATATATATTTAACTTTTGGTCATTATAAGTCCAAGGGTTAAATGTGACATGTTTCTATTCCTGATTACAAAGAGTTCAAGGTTAAAGTCATATTTGGAGAGAAGTGAAAGTACAAGGACTGAAGTGTAACTATTCACTATATAAGCTCATGTTCAGAGCTAGGGTTACACAATTCATCATATCTTTCTCTGTGCAGTCATAACTTTCTCTCTCAAAGTTTAGTCTTGTCTTGTATTGTATTTGATCAATCTGTTTTGATCAATTATAGAGTGTGGAGTGATTTGTAGTGAGGTTATGTTGGTGTCCTTCTGAAGGAGATCAATCTTGTCTTTTGTAATTGTTTGGTAAGCACTCGTTTGAGGACTTATCTTCTATAGCTGTTATTAATAAAAGATACACCAATGGGTGGTTGGCTGGGTGTAAAGATTGATTGTCGTGTGTTCTTTATCATGTTTACAATTTTCATTTTTTAAGTGGCAATGTTACAATGGAACAACACATAACACACTACGTTCTCGAAAACTCATGGAGCATTTTTCATTATGAAGATCCATATTATTTTCCTTCAAATTTATCTTTAATGTCATCAAGTTCACACCATTCCTATATTTGTTATTCCTTGCTTAGCTATAGTGATTATGATATTTGCTTCAAGATTAGCCTGAACTCTAGAAACTCTTCGTCCCTATCATTGTCTTCAGTTATATTAACTTTATTAGCGTCAATATTGTTAGTTTTGAGTCATGTACCATCCACATAATCTTCTCTTGTTATCCCTTAATCTTCATTTCACTCGTCATAACTTGAAGAATCCGACCACATAGGTGAATAATTATTAACCAAAAGTGTGTAAAAGACGACTTGGGTTTATGCCTTTATACTTTACTTAGAGTTTAAGTCAATTGAACACGATTAGAGCAATGATCGAAATAGTTGAAAACCCCACTCTTGAACTTAATGTAAATATTTTATGGGGCTTCAATTGCTACGGTCATCACATTAATTGTGTCATGGTGATTTGAATTTCAGGAATGAGTATTGGGAAATAACCCTTAGTCAATTTTACACCATTTTTAGCCCATAATTATTCACACGTGTGTTCAAATTTGGGGGACGTTAATGAGTACAATGAGGATGAAAGGAGAAAGATATCTGTGGAAAACTAGAAGGGGGTTTGAATAGTTTTACGTCTTTTTAATTAGTTGTAAAAATAGTTTTGGTGTTTTCTTAATTTTTAAAACTTAGATTCGATAGTATGTGATCTCAAGTATTGCACAATACAAACAAATATCAATACAAAATATATAACAATGATAAGTAATGAAATAAGTAAGAGATGGAAAGATCGAACCGCGAGACAAGAGATTTATAGTGGTTCGGCTACAAGGACACCTTCCTTGCCCTACTCCACTCCCCGAGCACCTAACTCGAGAGTTTTCTTCACTATATCAACAAGCTCCTTTATGGCGGAGAAAACCTTACACACCAATTTACACACCAATATACACACCAATCTACACACCAA
The DNA here is from genome assembly GCA_030686995.1 of Artemisia argyi. Taxonomy (NCBI): domain Eukaryota; kingdom Viridiplantae; phylum Streptophyta; class Magnoliopsida; order Asterales; family Asteraceae; genus Artemisia; species Artemisia argyi. Next base: position 117,933,054 of record CM060706.1, read on the forward strand.
TTTACACACCAATAATCACACCACAACACCTTCACACCTAAGTCACAACTTCTACACACCTTCTTCAAATCAATCTACTTCACAACTAGCTACTTCAACTCTATCTTCTTCACACCAATAGATTTCCTAGCTTTTCTTCTTCACACCAAGCTATCAACTAATCACACAATCTATATCTAACACAACTATCTACAAGCAAATATTCACAACAATCTTCACAAAGAATATGTAAATAATCTTGATGATACACCAACAACTTGGATGTGGAGATCACAACAAGTTGTAATATTTCTTGTCTAGGAAGAAAGAAGTATTATTCTCTTGCACTTGAGAGGATGGAAATTGGATCACTTTGAAACAAAGAATATATACACTTATGATCAAAGGATGAGAGAATAGAGAAATAGATCTAGATCAGAAAGTTTAGAAGTGCAAAAGGTGAGGAAAAAGTGTGAACTGATCCAGTATTTAAAGGGGAGAAAAACACTGTTCTGGAGCGTAGCCGGTCCCCTTAATTAGTGGCCGGTCCCCTTAATGATTAAGGGGGCCGCCCATTTCAGAACGTTGGTTTTTCTTGTCTTTTAGTGGGGAATATTTTTCTGGATAGAATTTGCCATTTTTGGTTGGAAATTTGAAATCATATATTTATTATGAATTAAACATATTCTTTTAATTCCAAAAGTAATTTTGTAAAAGATATAAGATGTTTAATACATTTTATAAAAATTCTAGTGATTAGAAAAATTTCCTTTGATCATGAAATGTAATAAACCCTTTGTTTATTCATACCTTAAGTGATATGGAAGCAAAGACAAATATTAAGCACTAAAAACTTGTTTACGTCATAAGTTTTAGATTAATGAGTTTATGCTTTGTAATTATCAAAACATAGAGACATTGTTAATATGCTAACAATGTTTTAAGACATTATTTATGTCAACAATCTCCCCCTTTTTGATGATTACAAAACCTTAAACTCATTAGGTCTAAAAAATAATTTTTAGACAAGAATTTAGAGTTTAACATTCTCTTCTCCCCCTTTTTGTAAAATCAAAAAGGTTAAAGCTCCCCCTTGATGTATACTCCCCCTCATTTGAGAGCACCAAGGAGATGAGCTATGGAAATCTTGGCTACACAAAATATTAGAAGAGAGCAAGGCAAATATACATGCAAAGCAATAGTTATAAAAATAGATTCATTCAAGCATCATAGAAAGCATTACAACATTTAATATGCTTAAAGTATATTAATCATAATAAAACAAATGAAAAGACATAGTCCTATATTGCCTAGAAAGAGCACTTGGACTTGCTTGCAACTCATGGTTGATTGTTTTATTTGCTTGAAGGATAACATAAGCATGAAGCTTAGTTGTTAGATGGAGAGGGATATGGGGTGGAGTATGGAGCGGAAGAGGTGGATCTTACGATGTTGTATCGTGTTAAGGGTGGTATTGGATGATTACGAGTGAGAAGATATTCAATCCAAGAAATATCTTCACTCAAGTAGAGGATTTGTTTTTGAAGGAATATGCAACAAGGGCAAAAGTGAGTGTGGTTGGTAACTTGATCCAAATTGAGAGAGTGGGGAAGGCAATTTGCATAGGGTGATGATGGAGGTTGCCCTTTGTTGCGTTGTGCAAGATGCATAGCAAGGAGATCACTAAGATCATGGATTTGGTTTATTTCATCACGGAACTTTTGCTTTTCCGTGGCAATGTGAAGAGGATCATAGGTTTGGTATGGATGTGTTGGATTTGTGTAGTTGGAATTGTAGGAAGATGGTTGGCCAATGTTGTATGGTTTGTAAAGAGGATCAAATGAATGACCTTGTGGGTTTGAGGTAAAGTTTGGGAAGTAAGAAGTTGGATGTGTTGAATGACTTCCAATTTCATTGGTTATGATGGATTTGTTTCGAGGGCTTTTTCTTCGCCAAACGGGTTTTTCCGTCATCCTTGCTAGCCTTGAGGCTTTTGATTTTGGTTTGTTTGGAGAGTTCATGATAGGATGAATGGATAGTTTTGAGGATTGGGGATATTTATAGTGTAAGATTTGTGTGTTTAAGGATGGATAAGGTTTGTTTGGAAGATTAGGACAAAGTGTGTTGGTTAAAATTGGGAAATGTAGGTTGAAATAGGCTAAAAAGCAGAAAAGATTCTGTAAACCCGACCATCAGATGGCCGGTCCCCTTAATTAGGGGCCGGTCCCCTTAATGATTAAGGGGGCCGCCTTACAAAATTAAGGGGGCCGCCCATCTGGTGATTTTCAGGTTGCCAGAATTGGGTTTTTGGCAAAAAATTTGCAGAAAGGTTATGTGTTTGGATTAGAATTCAAGCAAGTTCAATTCTCTTAGGCAATATAGAGTCTAATCTAATCAAGATATAGCATGCATGCAAAAACATATAGGCAAAAGAGCAAATAATCAACACATAATAAGCAATAGGAGGTAAACAAAGGCAAGTACACTTAAGCTTCCTAAGGCACTTATCTTAGATTAAAGGCAAGGATAATTAGTGAGTGAAAAACTAGTGATGGATCAAGATGACACCATTATTAGTGAATTTGTCATAGTGAGTGTCTATATGCAACAAATGTGGAGTTGTGATTGTTTCGACTCCTAGAAGCAAAAAGAAATAACGATCCTAAGAAACAATCCAAATAATCTCCTTGATTCAATTTTTGCTCGATCATGAATGTCAAAGACATATATTAGATTATATACCTTGACAATTTATGTGAGAGTTTATGCATGATTTTGAAATACAATGTTTTTAGAATTAGTCAACAATGCAAGGAAAATGATCTTCATGGGGTTCCTAGATTGTGAGAATAATTTTTAGAGAAAATTTGATTGAGTTTTTACAAAAAGGTTTATGCAAAGAAAAAAATTTTTCCCAATCTTTAGTTTTGTGCAAAATAGATTCCTAGACTCAGAAAAGGTGAAATGGAAGAAAAATAAATTTCATGCAAGTATAAATTTGAAATAATTCAATATAATTTAGTCAACTTGTTCCATCATTCCTAATCCTAAACGCAAGTGGTTGAATAATTCACGCTTAAGGGGTTTTGTGAATATATCCGCAATGTTGTCTTCTGATGCAACCTTTTCTATAGATATATTTCCTTTTTGTACATTATCCCTAAGAAAATGGTGACGTATTTCTATGTGTTTAGTCCTAGAGTGTTGCACCGGATTTTTACTTAAATCTATCGCACCTTTGTTATCGCACATAATGGGGACATTTTCTAACCTAATGCCATAGTCTACGAGAGCTTGTTTCATCCATAGTGCTTGTTGACATGCCTTTCCGGCGCTTACATATTCGGCTTCAGTGGTAGAATTAACAAGAGCGGTTTGCTTCTTCGAAAACCAAGATGTTAGACAACATCCCATAAACGTGCAAATGCCGCTAGTGCTCTTTCTATCTACGTAGTCTCCCGCATGATCCGAATCCGCATAGACAATGGTTTCTATGCCGGATTCCTTAGGATACCATAATCCTAAGTGTATAGTGCCTTTAACGTATCGAAAGATACGCTTAACCGCTTCTAGGTGAGAGGTTTTGGGATCCTCTTGAAAACGGGCATAAAGGCAGACACTAAACATGATGTCGGGTCTACTTGCCGTCAAGTATAGTAAACTACCTATCATTCCTCTATACTTGGTGTTATCTACGGACTCACCTTCATCGTCCTTTGTGAGCTTTACCTCCGTAGACATGGGTGTTTTCATGGGTTTTGAGTCTTCTAGGCCAAATTTCTTAAGCATTTCCTTAATGTACTTAGATTGGTTAAAGAATATTTCATCTTCTAATTGTTTTATTTGTAATCCTAGGAAGAAGTTAAGTTCACCCATCATACTCATCTCAAACTCATCATGCATGATTTTGGCAAATTCATCACACATGTCTTGACAAGTCGATCCAAATATAATGTCATCAACATATATTTGAACAATGATGAGATTAGGGTCTTTCCTTTTAGTGAAAAGAGTGTTATCTACCATTCCCATGGAATAATCATGTTTAATAAGAAAAGCTTTTAATCGATCATACCAAGCTTTGGGAGCTTGTTTGAGTCCATACAAAGCTTCCTTTAACTTATAACATAATCAGGTTTCGCGAAGTCAATGAATCCTGGAGGTTGTGCTACATATACCTCCTCATTGATAAAACCGTTAAGGAATGCACTTTTCACATCCATTTGGAATAACTTAAAATCTAGGGCGCAAGCATAGGCAAGTAATATCCTAATTGATTATAGTCTAGCTACAGGGGCATAAGTTTCATCATAATCAATTCCTTCTTGTTGATTATAACCTTGGGCAACTAACCTAGCTTTATTCCTAGTAACTATTCCATTCTCGTCTAACTTGTTCCTATATACCCATTTGGTTCCTATGATAGTCATATCCTTTGGATTTGGGACTAGTTCCCAAACATCATTTGCCTTAAATTGATTTAATTCTTCTTGCATAGCTATAATCCAACTTTCATCCTTTAAAGCCTCGCTAATATTCTTAGGTTCTATTGCTGAGAGGAAACAAAAGAAGTTGTTTTTATCTTGGGCTTGTGACCTAAGGGTTCTTTGGTTGAGATGTCCTATTATATTATCTAATGGATGTGATCTAGATTCTTTAATATTAACGGTTTCGTTATTTTCTAAGTGAATGTCTTCATTATCATTTCCTATGGGTTTTGTTTTACTAACCTCAATGGCTTCATCTTCGACTAAATCATCATCTTCTAAAGGTAGCGTTTTAGGAGGTGGTGGTGTTTCATCAAATGTTACATTTAGTGATTCCTCTACTTTCATGGAGTGTTTGTTAAGTATTATATATGCTTTACTATTTTGTGAGTATCCTAAAAATATTCCTTCATATGTTTTGGATCAAACTTAGTGAGGTAGTCCTTAGTGTTTAAGATATAGCATTTACTTCCAAATACCCTAAAGTAGCTTAAGTTTGGTTTTCTATTTCTTAATAACTCATAAGGAGTTTTTCCTAGAATTCTTCTAATTGATACCCTATTTAAAATATAAGTCGATGTATCTACGACGTGACACCAAAATTTTTGTGGAATGGATTGTTCATTTAACATAGTTCTACTCATTTCTTGTAGTGACCTATTTTTTCTTTCTACTACCCCATTTGATTGAGGAGTACGAAGAGCGGAGAAATTGTGAGATATTCCATTTAACTCACAATATTTTCCGAATTGTACTTCGTTATCAAATTCCCTACCATGGTCCGTCCTAATGGCAACTATTGAGCATCCTAATTTATTTTGAACCATTTTACTAAATATTTCAAAGGCTTGGGTTTTGTCACTTAAAAACCTAGTCCACGTGTATCGTGAGTAGTCATCTACTATTACTAAGGTATATTTGTTTCCTCCATAGCTCCGCACAGCGGATGGACCAAAAAGATCCATATGTAATAATTCTAGGCACCTAGTAGTGGATACTATATTCTTAGCTTTGTGACTAGCATGAGCTTGTTTTCCAATTTTACATGCATCACAAAAATGTTTGTCATATTTTAGATTAGGCAAGTTTCTAACTAATTCCTTAGAGGCCAAAGATTGTATTTGTTGCATGTTAGCATGTCCTAATCTCCTATGCCACAATGTGGAGTTTTCGTCTAGGGTCGTTAGGCATATCCTATCTTCAGGTTTGTTTCCTAGTTTCATAACATATACACCTCCTTTCCTAATACCTCTACCTATAATTTTTCCATTCTTAACTATTTCGCTATCTTCTTCGAAAAAGATAACTCTACATTTATTATCGCATATTTGGCCTACACTAAGTAAGTTATATGTTAAATTATTTACATGTTCAACATTTTCAATAGTAAGTGAGTCTTGAGAAATCGTACCTTTGCCAATAATTTTTCCACGCAAGTCACTACCAAAAATAACGTTACCTCCGTTGTATGCCTTATATGTAGAGAATAGCTTTCGGTTCCCTGTCATGTGCCTCAAGCATCCACTATCCTTGATCCATTCGTCAGGCTCCAAGTCAATTCCAAGGCATATTTCGTCGGTTGCTTTTGCCATGAAACACTTTTCTTCTCTTGGTTTTTCCACTTCTTCTTTGTCACTATCACTCCATGTTCTACTAACAAATGCACCTTGATTATCATAACTCGGCGGCTTTAGACATTCACCAACGAGATGATTTGGACTTCCACATCTAAAGCATTTTCTTTTCACGTAATTGTTACTTCTATTTTTTTGGAACGATTTTCTATCGTCATGTGATGATCTAGTGAATCTTCCTCGTCTCTTGAAGAATTTCTTGAATTCTCTTACGGCCATTGCATATTCTTCATCTTCACTCTCTTCACTTGAGTCACTATCATCACAAAGTTCCTTTTTGGCTTTTAGAGCAACGGATTTGACTTGTTCTTTCTTGACTTTAACCGTTTCCAAATCTTTTCTTATAATTTCTTCATGGACCTTCAAGTTGCCAATAAGCTCATCTAGTGACAATGTCATCAAATTCTTTGATTCTTCAATAGCCGTGACTTTAGCTCGCCATTTCGGATGCAATGCCCTAAGAAATTTCCTAACACAATTTTTACTAGAAAATGTCTCATCAAGTGCTTTTAAACTTGTGATAATGGTGTTAAATTTAGCAAAAGCATTATCAATTGATTCCTCTTCCGGAATCGTAAATTGTTCATATTGTTGTACAAGAAGATCTATTTTGTTATCTTTAACTTGACTATTACCTTGGTGAGTGATTAGTAAAGAATCCCAAATTTCTTTTGCGGTTTTACGCATAAAAATTCTTTCATATTCTTTGCGTGGTAACGCATTATAAATAACCATTTTAGCCTCATTATTTTTTGCTAGTTTCTTTTTCAAATCATCATTTTGTTTTTCAAAAGCTACAATTTCATCCATTTTAGTTTCAACATTATATTGAATAGGAGAAAAATCACCAAAGGTAATAATATGCCAAAGATCAAGATCTTTTGATTTCACATAGGTTTCGAATCTATTTTTCCAATATAAAAATCCATCACTTTCAAATAGTGGTGGTCTTTGCATAGATTGCCCTTCTAAATATTTTTCAGATTCCATAGATCGTTACAAGTTTTAAAATACAATATATTTTAAAATTCTTGCTAGACGTGGCTCTGATACCAATTGTGGAAAACTAGAAGGGGGGTTGAATAGTTTTACGTCTTTTTAATTAGTTGTAAAAATAGTTTTGGTGTTTTCTTAATTTTTAAAACTTAGATTCGATAGTATGTGATCTCAAGTATTGCACAATACAAACAAATATCAATACGAAATATATAACAATGATAAGTAATGAAATAAGTAAGAGATGGAAAGATCGAACCGCGAGACAAGAGATTTATAGTGGTTCGGCTACAAGGACACCTTCCTTGCCCTACTCCACTCCCCGAGCACCTAACTCGAGAGTTTTCTTCACTATATCAACAAGCTCCCTTATGGCGGAGAAAACCTTACACACCAATTTACACACCAATATACACACTAATCTACACACCAATTTACACACCAATAATCACACCACAACATCTTCACACCTAAGTCACAACTTCTACACACCTTCTTCAAATCAATCTACTTCACAACTAGCTACTTCAACTCTATCTTCTTCACACCAATAGATTTCCTAGCTTTTCTTCTTCACACCAAGCTATCAACTAATCACACAATCTATATCTAACACAACTATCTACAAGCAAATATTCACAACAATCTTCACAAAGAATATGTAAATAATCTTGATGATACACCAACAACTTGGATGTGGAGATCACAACAAGTTGTAATACTTCTTGTCTATGAAGAAAGAAGTATTCTTCTCTTGCACTTGAGAGGATGGAAATTGGATCACTTTGAAACAAAGAATATATACACTTATGATCAAAGGATGAGAGAATAGAGAAATAGATCTAGATCAGAAAGTTTAGAAGTGCAAAAGGTGAGGAAAAAGTGTGAACTGATCCAGTATTTAAAGGGGAGAAAAACACTGTTCTGGAGCGTGGCCGGTCCCCTTAATTAGTGGTCGGTCCCCTTAATGATTAAGGGGGCCGCCCATTTCAGAACGTTGGTTTTTCTTGTCTTTTAGTGGGGAATATTTTTCTGGATAGAATTTGCCATTTTTGGTTGGAAATTTGAAATCATATATTTATTATGAATTAAACATATTCTTTTAATTTCAAAAGTAATTTTGTAAAAGATATAAGATGTTTAATACATTTTATAAAAATTCTAGTGATTAGAAAAATTTCCTTTGATCATGAAATGTAATAAACCCTTTGTTTATTCATACCTTAAGTGATATGGAAGCAAAGACAAATATTAAGCACTAAAAACTTGTTTACGTCATAAGTTTTAGATTAATGAGTTTATGCTTTGTAATTATCAAAACATAGAGACATTGTTAATATGCTAACAATGTTTTAAGACATTATTTATTCCAACAATATCGAAGATTTTGAGGATGGTGATCGAGAACCCGACAATATTGACACTGGTAAAATTAACGAGACAAATGACAACAATGCAAATAAGGATTGATAGCATTCAAGGTAATTTTGAAGTGAATATCATAAGCAACTTGTAGCAACTTGCACTTTCCAGGTCTTTATTTAACTTTTTACTTAAGACTATTAACTTGAAAGTTGCCTATTTACCTTTATGCGTAACTGTAAACTTGCGTAACCGCACTAGACCGAGCATGGTCTACATTAAATTAATGCATTGCGACTCTATTAGAGCTATTTTATATGTCTTGGCATTTTATTTTGCAAGTCTTACGATAAACGCGCATAAATTACATTTTAGGTCACACATGCACGGTTTTTGCACCAATCGACCAAGTAAATAATTATAGCCCTCACTACTACACTGCCACTTATAAAAATTACATGAAATCGTCCCATGTGACAAGCTCCAATCGAAATTCTCTTAGGCTACCTTTATCAATGAGGTTGGCAATCTACTAGATGGGAAAAAAAACAAAAAGATATCTATATTATATTAAAAATGAGTAAAAGGTGGAAGGTTGGGTTGCCAACTTAGGTCGAGTAGTGATTCTCAAATTTAATGGCAAACCTTGTCATATTATTGGTAGTTGCAAAATGTCTTTTGTTTTATCTGTTTGCTAGTGGAATCACATGCATCTCTATTACTAGTATTAATATATTTTTTTTTCTTTTAAGCTTATTTTATATTTATATTATTTTTATATGTTAGGTTTGGTTGGGTTGTTGATAAATGATAAAAAAGGTTGAGATTGGTTGTATGTAGATTGTATAGGTGGAAGAGTAAGAAAATAATATTTTAATAAAAGATTGAGTTAGATGAGGTTGTGAATAAAGATAGTCTTAGTAAGCCACACTATGTACTCCAATGTGGTCCAAACTTGTACTAATGCTTCCGTAAGTGTACAAATTCAACTAACAAAACAAATTTGGTGATTCCGCCTCAGCATGTCTCTTATATGACGCCACTAGGACCACCATAAACATCCAAATATCACCCATCTTGGTTAGAAACATTGGTGTGCTCCTTAAGTCTTGAGTTGGTTCCATACATGCTTTAATTACTATTTAAACTAAGCCAATACTTAACATTTCATTCACAAAACCAAATCAATAAAATCTCTTGCTCTCTTTCTCTCCTTATTCCATCGTACATGATTGGCTCCAAACGGTCAACCTAAATTAACCAGGTGATGGTCAACTAGGTCAAACGGCCTAGAATCAATCTCCGCGGAATATAGGGTTTCCCCGGGTCGTTATGTCCCGACGAGGTGTGATGGTTATTTAAACGGGTCTGTGATCGGGTGAATCTGGACGGGAAAGGGTTTGTGAATGGTTTGAACTAAGAAATCTACAAGGAAATAGCTTAAATAAGCTATATGAATAAGACAGGAAAGCTGGAAAAATCAGAAATGTTTAAAACCTAAAAAACGCGTACGTTCACGTTTTAAATAACGTAAACGTACAAAATTAAAAGTGAAAACTGAAATCTGAAAACCCACAGGGGGTGAAAATGACTTTTTTACAAACTAAAAGATAAAAGAAAATTTTTAGAAAAAGAAAATTAATTTTTACACTAATTAATTACTACCTCCGTCCCATAATTATTGTCCATGTTTGACTTTTTAAGTCTTTCTTTTATAACTTTGACCTTAATAATTTTATCTTGTGTTATATAATACTTGATGTAAAATATATGAATAGATTGAGTTTTAAATGTACTTTTCATTGCTATAATTTTTGTCAAATATTATATCATACAAACAAAAATATATAAGGTCAAAGTTGAAAAAAAAAAAACTTGAAAAAGTCAAACTAGACAGTCAATGTGGGACGGAGGGAGTATTTATTATTAATTAATTACTAATTAATACTTATTATTAATATTTAAATAACTTAAATACAATATAATATTAATTAAATACTAAAAAAGTGAAAATAAAATTTCTAAAATTATAAAATAACTAAAAACTAATTTTAAAATTAAAAATAAGTATTTTTATCTTTTTGTGATTTTTATATTAATTAATTACTAATTATATATTAATTACCTAATTAAACTATTTTAAATTATAAAAAATAGCAAATGAACAGTAAAAATTATAGAAAAATTCCTAAAATTATATTATAGTATATAAAAGCTAGGAAAAATATAAAAACTAGGTCTTACTTAATAAAAACTAATTATGCTATTTAAAACTTAATTATTACTTAATTATAATAAAACTAATATTAAATCTAATAAATACTAAATGATAAAATAAAAATCTGAGAAAATTATTAAAATTACTTTAACTTAAAAGGAAATTAATAAAAATATAAAAAAGCTAAGTGCTTAATAAAAATTTAAAAATTAAAATTAAAATTTAAATTACATTAAATAGAAACTATCACTTAAAATTAAATTAATTTTTCTTGATTTTTCTTTTGGAAAACTAATTTACAACTAAAAACAAGAAACTTTTGTAAAAACAACTTTTTTATAAATTAAAAATAAGCACTGTGGAAAGTAATAAGCCAAACAGTTGACTTATGTTGACCAAAAAGGGAAATAAGCTCAAATGAGCTTAAGTGGGACCCACCAAAGTGGTGGTGGCTGCTGTGTTGCTGCTGCAGCAGTGGGCAAGGGTTGCCCTGTAGCCTACTTTAGAGGTGTGTAACTTGTTCAGAAAAAATCACAAAAATATAAAAGTTGTGGGATTCCAAAGGTGAGCTGATAGACTACAATTTCTCAAAAGCTCAAAGTCTAAATCCAACTACAAAATTCAGAAATATTCTTGCAAGTTTTGTGTAAACTAAGTAAAATGCAAATTTGACTTTTGATAAAAACTTGATAAGTTGACTAATATGAACTTTTGATGATTCTAACAAGCCAAATAAGTTGTAATATGTTAATTTAAGACCAAATTAAGATTAATGCACAAGTTTTAAACCCAATTGGTGAAAATGGTACCAACAGTAACTAGATAATCTATTAAATAAGCTACAAACCAAATTTCAGATCTAACGGACTTATAACGAAGAAATGAAAAATCAAAAACTATTTTTGCAGTTAAAAACGTGTTTTTGCAGCCCAAAAATGGGTGTTTTACCCTTGAAAAAAAAATCTAAAAATTCAAATAAAAATACTAGCAAGTGGATAAGCAATAAAATAAGCTACAAATCAAATTTCAGGTCAAACGGACTTATACCGAAGAAACGAAAAATCAAAAACTATTTCTGCAGTCGAAAACTTTTTGACTTTTTGATTATTTTGAGAATGGTTGACTTTGGTGAGCTTTGATCTGATCCTAATGACTAAAAATGATGTAATAAGTTAATGTAAGACTAAATTAAGCTAGCTTAACAACAATTGTACCTAAAATGATGATTATCCAACAACAAAAACTAACTGTGAATGCAAAAATTGGATTATGAGATGATTTTGACTTTTTTCTAAGAGAGCATGGATTTTTATGACTTGTAAGTTCTAACTAAACCTGTTATGACCAGTAACTATAGATAGCATGCACTGAAACACCCTAGGTGACTCAGAACTCAAATAAGCCAAACACCCCTTAATTGACTAGTTACACTAAGTTTTTGCTTAATATGCTAGAACCTATCAGTTTTATGATCAACTCAGCTTATTTAAACCATATTAAGGCTATTAGAACAAGTAAGAACAACTAAGAACATCAATTCTACTATTATGCAGATTACACTACTTATGGCAGTGGAATTTCAATCTTAAGCTACAATACCTAAATTATAAGCAAGAGTACTCTAATGGCTTAAATAAGCAATACCAAACACAAATAAGCTATAAACTACATTAAGTAAGCTAAACTAAGGAAAGATGCAGAGATTAAAAGTGGAACTTACTTGATGACAGGATGCAAATGGAAATGGCACTAGGCTGATGAGATAGACTCACATAAGCTATTAGAAAGCTTAATGAGCTTATCCGGAGGGTGCTTTAGCTTATACAAGCTTCAATACCCTCAGCTTAATTTATTTTCTATTTTTTTTATTTTTCAAAGATTTTTTGATTATTTTTGGATTTTTGTTTTTATGACTAATAAAGTAATTTGAAAGGATTAGAACACTTGAGTAACTGATATGAAATAAATAAAACAACCAAACAAGCTTCTACAAGCTTAAGCTAAAATAACAAAAGATTAAAGTTTACTTGGAATGGAAATTAAGAACAATGGAATATTAAACAAACTGAGATTATATTTAAAAATAACTTGATTACACTGATTTAAACTAAAAGTTACAACTATTACATTAAAACGCCACAATCTATATTAAGCCAAAAACTAATTCGACTCTAATTAGCTACTTCTATATTAACTGCTAACTAATACCACTCTCTTTCTTGGATTTTCTTCACTTATATAAGCCCTGGGTACTTCCTCTTTCTTTCCCACTTGAATTTGTGACCATTGGATGCTTTGTTTCAATCCTGGCCGTATGTAGTGTTTTGGTGGGAAAAGCAATTGGGAGGGTTTTAGTGGTACAGGTAGGAGTAATAAATGAGGAGGGGACTTGGAAGGGACATGGAGGAGTGGTGGAAGTGAGGTTGGTGAGAAAGTAGGGGAGCAGGGGGAGGGTTTTCAGGGAAGCAGGTGGGTGTTTTTGGTGGGAAAGGGGAGGGTCAAACCAAGGGTTGACCCTGGTTGATATCAAAACGGGGAGTGGGCTGGTTTTTGGGCTTGGTGGTGGACTGTGGATCAGGTAGGGGTATTGGATTAGGATTAGTGGTTTGGTTTATTAATAACATAAGGGTCCATTTGATGTAGTATATAATCACAAGGACCAATATTGTAATTTGGCTAAACTTGAGGGACTGAGATGTAAAATTCCAAAATTTATTATAAGGACCCATATTGACAAGTTTGAATATTATAAGGACCAAAATTGCAATTTTCCAAAATTTGAACCCCGAGGACCAAAATTGCAAAATTCCAAACTACGGGGACCAAACATGTAAATTTCCCAAACTTTCACACCCAAGGACTAAAAATGACTTTTGTAACTTCCCAAGGACCCAAAATGATTTTTTCAATCAAAAATATCCCACCAGGGACCAAATCTGCCAAACTTTAAAACTCCAAGGACTAATTTTGTAATTTTTCAAAACTTTTCCAATTTTTCACCAAAGGACTAAATATGACAATTTATGATTTCAAAAGGACCTTTGGTGACTTTTTCATATTTTGAATGACCAGGGACTAGTTTTGTAATTTTATGAAATTGGGGGACTGAAACTGCCAATTTTGCAAACTTTGTACATTTTTCATTTGTTTTTACTCTTTTTGCATCTAAAACATATAAAACACAATTTTGAAATATTTTTAGTATTTTGATGCATTTCTGAGTGTTTTTGTATGTTTTGCAGTTCATATTTGACAAAAAATGATGAGTGTTTGAGCACTCATCAATCCCTCACACTAAACTATTGCTAGTCCCTAGCAATAAAATGTTTTGAAAACTTGATGGATTTTAAACTCTTTACCAAAAGCCATCACTTCTGGAGTAGCCAGGTGTGAGAACTGTGGTACACCTGATAACCGTGTGATTTTGAGCAAACCACCAGCTGTCAACAGATTTGATTAGTCTTTGCCAAAAGCCGTTTGCTTCTGGACTAGCCAACTCTTGATGGAATAGTCAACATCTTGGTGAGCTGATTACCAATTATGGATTTTCCACTGCCTTTACCACAAGCCATAATCTTGCGGGCTAGCCAACTCATTCGCTTTATGGGATATGGCGAGTTGAGGTACCATACAATTTTTGGCAAATTGCAAGCCGTAAACGGATTTGAGATGTCTTTACCAAGAGCCGTTTGCTCATGGACTAGCCAATCCCTTTTGTCAATTAGACAAGGTGGACTGATAACCACAAAAATTTTGAAGCACAAGTAAAAAAATTTTGAAATATTTTTTTGAAATTTTGGCCAAAACGGGGGTACTAGATAGTAAAATGTGATAAAATTCGCTAGAATACCCCCCACACTTAGAATGAATATTGTCCTCAATATTCAAAGTCCCGGCTATTATGCCGACATTTTGAACGTAAACATTACAAGCTAAGCGTGGAAAACACCATTTTGTATTTTCACTTCATTTGTAACCATAGCATGGGTGACTCCCCCACACTTAGGGTGAAAACCCTATAAGCATGCTACTGTTTTTGTTTACCGAGTCGCTAGCTTGACTCGACCCCGAATTCATTTGTCCTTGGGGAAGCATGATGTGGAAGAAACAATCTCAATCGGACTTTCATTCAAGATGTTTGGACAAACATTTGAAGCACGTGAAAGTTCCACACCGATGAGATAAGTACCCGGCTTAAAATAGTGATACATGAAAATGCCGGGGTCAAATATAGTGTCTTCATTCCCGAAGGAGTGAAGAAGAGAGGAAGGCACCTCGAGAACAGGCTCATTAGCCTGAGTTTGGATTTCAAGGGCTAAGCTCAAAAACATCCCGAGAGGGTGGGTGGGAATTTGCAAATCCTCATGATTGAGTGTATCTTCCCCCGGGCTATCATACTCCGTAGGAGTCATGATAAGGTGATCAATGATGGGCTCAGCAGATATTTCATCAACATCACTAATGTCTCCATAAGATTAAGACTTTTCATTGGTGGGTGAATCACTAAGCCCGGTATTGAGATAAGAATTGAGTGATAGATCATCATCATTCAATAAGCTTTCAAGAAAAAGAATATCCCCCTCAGAATCAAGATAGTTATCATCAACTTCATACGAAATTGAACTATCTAGGGCAAGGAATGCTTCGACTTCTTCCATATCATCTTTGAAATCAAAGAGATCATCATTACATCCTGATGGAAGTGAATTGGTGTGAGTGAGTTCATCGGTGAACTCCTCGAGAAGAAAGTCAACATTAGAGTGGGGAATAGATGCATCAACATACTCACTGTCTCCATAAGATAAACAATCATCACTGGAATCAGAGACAGTCTCAATTTGATCATTTGGATTATCAGGGTGAGAAGGAATATCACACACTTGATCAAAAATTCCCTGTGACTCTCTCGGGATTGGGACAAGGATCTCAACACTAGACTTTATTAATCCGTCCGATTCCTTATTAGGAACAGTGCTAAGATGCTCATCCCCCATGTTCAGAGAGTGAGTGTGAACTCCGGGTGTGATAACAACAGACTGAGGGAGATGAGAGGAGCTAGCATTCATGGAATTTTCAAGTTCCATTTGTTCAACGGCTAGTAATTTCCCCGTCTCATTATTTTCTCCCTGATTCTCAATGGAAGGAATCACAAATGATGAATCTGAGGAACCCTTATAAATTGAAGGATATCAAGGGTGTCCTCATTATCACTATCATCATCACAGTCTAGAAGAGCAGCTTGACAAAATTTGGCACGTGTTATAGCTGCTTGTTCTAAGACAAGTAATTCCTCCATACTCAATTCGTTTTTAGCCTCTCGTTCTTCAGCGAGTAATTCTGCCATAGATTTCTCACGAGAGTCTTGAAACGGTGTAGTAACCAACTCCTCCTTAAGTTCTTTTAATATATCAAGAGCCTTTAGTAAAAGGTCTTGCTAAGTATCATGAGGAGTTGTGTGAATCATATGGTACTGTGGAGGTGGGTCTGAAAACGAATAATCGTAATTGTTACAAGGAAATGGATTCCTTGTTTGACAATCCGAGCTAGAGTGTGGACCTCCACAGTAATCACAACAGTGAAACTGATGTGGCTATGGGTTCTATGTGCTAGAGTTATGATCGTAATCAGGAAACTGCTCATAGACAAGCGTGTTTCCCGATTGACAATCAGAACTGTAGTGTGAACCACCACAGTACTCACAATAGTAAAACTGCTGAGTCTCATGGTGTGGTAACTGGTGGAATGAATCAGTCATGTCATGGTAGGAATAGGGATTTTAGTAATAGACAGACCCGTTTCCCGACTCTACCATGCCACAGCTAGGGCAATTGCCACCATTATAAGAACAACCACACCACTGGCAAATCAGAAAGTGTGGATGAGACATAGAAAGAATCAAAAGGTTTGGGAGGGGTAGGGATGAAGAATCAAAGGCGTGAGAGGGTAAAGGTGAATATTTTTGAGTTTTTGGATAAACATTTTGTACAAAATAGGAAAGAAAATGTTTTTTGTGTTCGTTGAAAACTGATTTAAAAATGTTTTCGGGAACGGTTTTGTTTTTATAGGAAAATAAGAAGATAATATAAACAAGGGTGGTAAATTGGTGTGTATTAATTTACACATCTTTTCTTTACCAAATACCAGAACAAATAGACCAAAAACTAACAAACTGTGCCAAAAATACGTTGTTTTTGTGTTTTTGAATGTGCAGGTACGGATATGAAAGAAATGGACAAAAATCATGAAAACAGTCAAAAACGAGCACGAGATTGGAAAAAGGTAAAAAGCCGAAGCCGAGGAAGAAATTTATCCAAGAAAAGCCCAAAATAACAAAAGTAATCCTTAGAGATTCAGAGAATAACAAAAGAGACTCTTAGTTGAAATATGAAGACCTTTACAATAATGGCCCTCCAAGTTTCAGCAAGTTGTCAACTTTGGTCCTTTGAAGAACTTTGGAAGAAAAATCAACTCAACTCCTCCAAGTTACAAGATCATTACGTGTAGTATTTAGTTGCATTTGTAGCGTTTTAATATGTTTTAAGTAGTTTTTTCATGTTTTGTAAAGGTCTAGGGGCTAATCTTGCAACTATGTCAAATATTAGAGAAGCCCTAGCCCCTAGCCTATAAATACCCCTTAAACACCAACTTTGAAAGGTTGGTTGTTGAGGGTTGGTCCTCATAGTAGTAGGAGTAGTGTAGTTTTATTTTAATGAAGTATGTGTTTTAATTTACTTTCTCTCTCTAGCTTTCTCTCTCTATAAATCTTAAATTTTTAGTTGTTAAAATCTTGTTTTTATTGGTGAAATTTAAAGTTTATGGTTAAACTAGGTAGTTTAGTAATAAATTTGGTTAAAAACATTAGTTTTTAGGCTTTATTTTGGATCAAAATGGTATTTTGTTAAGGTTTTATCGAGTTAGATTTTTTTTAATTTTTTAAAAAAGTATAGAGTTTGAATTTTTTTTTTTTTTTTTTTTTTTTTTTTTTTTTTTTTTTTTTTTTTTTATCTTTTGTCGAGTTTGAAAAAAATATAAAAACTGTCGAGTTTAGTTTTATGGTTTATCGAGTTTGAGTTATCCCCCAGGGACCAAATAGCAAAACCAAACTTTCGAGTTTGAATCTTTTGTTTTACCTTTCGAGTTTGGATTGTTGTAGTTTATTATTACCGAGTTTAGTATTTTTGGTTAGGGACTTAAATGCAATTTCTCGAGTTTCGTTTTCGATGTAAGGACTAAATTGCAATTAAAGTTTATAAAAAAAAAACTTTCGAGTTTGTCTTTTTCATTTGTATACCGAGTTTGAGTTTTTTATAAACTTACCGAGTTTGATTTCCTTTTCTTATTTTTTTTTTTTTTTATTTTTTTTTTTTTTTATTGAGTTTGATTTTACCAAGCTTCATTTCTTATGGCGAGTTAGCCAAGATTATCGAGTTAGATAATCATTACTTCATCGTTTATCGAGTGAGGTTCTCTTATGCTTTATACTAAGGCGAAACTCTGCCGAATTTTATTTTGGCTTACCTAGTTTGTTTATTTTATCGAGCCTTTTTATTTTATCAAGTAACTTTATTTTATTAATATGAGTTTCGAGTAGTTTATTAGTGTTTGCTTAGTGGCACGAGTTTGTGAGTTAAGAGTGGTCATAAAAGAGGGTCGTGATTAATAATCGTTAGGATTATTTAGACTTGTGATTTTATTATTTGAAGGGCAAAAGCCGGAGAATAATAAAATTACAAATCTAGTAATTATTTTCTTTTTAAAGGATTATTTTCAAAATAAACCAACGTTGTGAGAAAATAGTATTGTTTAAGGAAAATAATTCGTCGTCAATCCTTGACCCACACTTGATGAACTTATTCACGTCACTTAGCAAACATATTGTTTTTAAAGTCTTTTCCCGTCTTATTTTTCTTTCATATTTTAAAACTCTTATTGTTTTATTGTTTTTTTAATTGCTATTTCATTTCTTTTAAATTAAAAACTCATAAAATTCTCAATTATATTTTCCCATTCACTTCACAATCACGCGACTCAAGCCGACTCAATCGCCGTCTTACCTTCGTTGGGACATAACGACCCGGGGAACATACTTTCACCAGCATTTCTTCGGTTATAATTATATACTACAAAAAGACTTTATCAAAATGGCGCCGCTGCCGGGGAAGGTTTGAAACGAGAGCGTCGTACTTGTATCGTTTGTTGGTGATTTGAAAACCCTTCTCCCGAGAAGTTATCGTTTTTTGTAAAAATTCTTAAAAAAAAAAAAAAAAAAAAAAAAAAAAAGAAAAAAAAAAAAAAGTATATAAAAACCAAAAAGATTGTAATTTTAAGTTTATTTAAAATATAAAATCCAAAAATATTTTTTCTTTTTCATATTTGATTTTCACTTTTATTTTTATTTGTTTTTATGATACGCAAAAACCAAAAATAATCATCTTATCCTCTTATCATTTGATTCTTCTTCTTTAACCCTCTAAACCGATAATTCTTATGGATCCGACTTGTTTTAATTGTGGAGAACCGTTCTTCGGAGGGTTGTGTGTGTGGTGTACGTGCGACGAATGTGGTGATAATATTCGTGATGGCGTTTGTTTGAATTGTAATTCTCATACGTATGATCAAAATTCATTCAACAATTCGTCAAACATTCCCGATTTCTATACACCACCACCACCTTCGTTTTATTGTTATAATTGTGGAAACCCGTCCGAAGAAGGAATGCCTTGTGGGCAATGTTTTTGTAACGAATGTGGATACACCGATTGTATGTGCTATGCTCCGAGTGCTGAAACGTCTTACGATTACGATCCGAGCTTTAATAATTTTCCTCAAAATGATTTTTATGAGCAAAATTCGTATTACAATGGTGATTCATATCAAAATACATCCAATTTTAAACACTGTGGGGGATCGTCTTAAAATTTTTATGAGCCTAATTCATGTTACGATTCTCATGGTTTTAATCAACCCCCACAAACTTCCGAATTTAATAATCAAATTTTTTAAATCAAATCCATGATGGATGAGTTGAAAGATATGGTTAATCGTATGACATCTACTCCCGAGCCTTATGAAAGATCAATGGAAGAACCTCTTGTTGAAGAAAGAAAATTCCAGTTTTGTGAGTGTTGTTTGTATGATGATAGTTCCACGATCACGATCAATCTAAATCCTCAAAATGATTCTATCTCTTCTCCCGTAGAGCCCGTGGACTCTCTAATAATGGGGGACGAGCCTCTTGACACTATTCTGGCAACGGAATCGGACGAATTCAATGAGTCAAGTGTTGAGAACCTCGTTCCAATCCAAAGTGAGTCCGGGGAAAATTCTAACGGTAATTCTGAAATCGTTTCCGATTCTTTCCATCCTTCTTTCACACCGGTTGAAGGGAGTGATGTCGTTTTAGATGAGATAGAGGCATTTCTTGCTAATGATTCTATTCCGATAATGATTGACGATTCTAATTTTGATCCGGAGGGGGATATTCGTTTACTTGAAGAATTATTGAATGAAGAGCTGTCAACTTCTCTCCCTCCGATGAGCAATGAAGATTTAGTTGAAGTGGAAAGTTATTCCGATTCTCACAATGAGTATACTACGAGTGATGAAGACTCTTGTGGAGATATCGATGATGATGATGAGGATGATGATGACCTCGTTCCAAGGGTTTCCGAAACTTTCGATAAGACTTTCACGAATCCGTTATTTGATTTTGAATCGGATTTTAATCAAATTTCAAATAACCCGATCTTCGATATTCCTAGTGATGTGTCTGAAATGAAACCCGAGGTCCAGGATTCACATGATATGATTGATTCTCCTCACGAGAAGTTCTCCGATGAACTTTCTCATACCATTTCTCAACCGGAAATTGAAAATGACGAGAATGGCTTTCGAAGAAATGTGCTTACTAAAGAATTACATTATGATGATTTACCTTCCGATACCGATTCATTTCTCTTCGATTTACCATCATCTTGTCCACCCGCGAAACCACCCGATGAAGATTTTGAATCTGGTCTGAATAAAGATATTTTTAGAATGGTGGACGAGGTTTCTGAACTCGAATTTGTTTATACCATCCGGGTGTTTCAACCATACTATACCTATCCCACCATTTCTTCTTTCCACTCCACCGGGAGTGAGGATACCATATTTGATCCTGGCATCTCCATTGACGAGTGTCCGTTCTATCTGCTCTCCCCAAGGACGAATTAATTCGGGGATCAAGTCAAGCTCATGTGACTCGGAAATAAAAAACAAGCACTTCGTGGGTGGCAACCCATGCCTATCCAATTTCATCTTCTTATTTTCTATTTTCTAACAAATAATGTGAGGAGGGGGTGCTTCTTCTACTCTTGTGTTCCGTGGTTGTTTGTGATGTTTGTTCAGGATTGTCCATGATTTATGATGACTCTCTTGCTCGTTATCATCTCTTCGCTCGAGTTTCATTCATCGGTGCTACTTGGAGATCCTATATCCGTAAATCTTATCGACTAACGTTTTCTTTGGCATAATTAATAAACGGCCCTAGAATTTTGTTAGGATTGCCTTAACCCACAAAACATTGAGGACAATGTTTAATTCTAGTCGGGGGGAGGGTGAATCTTCGATTCGATTTGACCTTGCATTTTTCACATGTCGTGTACTCTTGCAACTCCGTTTTTCCACCAAAAATAAAAAAAATTAAAAAATTGAAAATTTTCAAAAATTTTAAAGAAAAATGAATGAAAAAGTCATGGAAAAGCACAAAAAAAAATGAGAAAAGTTGAAAAAAGTTGTGCAAAAATATAATAAAGTTTGAATAAGTGTTTGACACCTTGTTGACTTTCTTGCTGGCGAGAGTAGGAATAAATATTTTGACTTGACTGGGCGTGTTGAGCCCTAGCTTGTTCCCTTAACCAATAATGATCACATAAGCTTGTGCTAGTTTTGTACACCAGGAGCTATAAAATGCGAATTCTTTCTTAAGAATCTGCAAGTTCCCGTACTTGACTTTATACATGCGCAGCTTTAAAGCTTTCGCTAGTCTTTTACATCTGGAGCTAGAAAACGCGAATTCTTCTTCTAGAATTTGCAAGTTTCCGTATCTGACTTTATATATGCGTGGCTGATTATCGGCTAAGTATTCGCGGGTTTCATTATTTGGAATCTTAAATTGCGAAGAGCGAGAAATGATAGAGTTTATTTAAAAGTTAGATGCTAAACGTGGAGTAGTGGTTCTCTTTAGAGCTCATGAGATGTACTTGTGGCTTTTTACTCCCATAAGATACGTCACCCATATATAATAGATGTTTTAGGTTAATTAGTGGTATTTAGGTTTGAATAATATTTAGTTCTTTATTTTCTTAAGAGAATTTTTGCTTTAGAAATTGGGTACATATCAAGGAACATAAAAAATAAGAGCAAAAAAAAAAGTGAAAAAATCAAAAGTCAAAAGTTGATTATTTATGTGGTTTTGGAGCTACCCGATAAGCTTTCATTGATGTATGAGAAAAAAGTCAAGAAAGGAAAAAAAAGTGAAAAATATGAGAAAAGTGAAAAAAGTGAAAAATAAAAAAGTGAAAGTTGAAAGTTATGTTGAACAAGAGCTTATGTATGTAAATAAGATGTTGGCGCGTGAGGTGTATGTGATAAGTGATTAATAATCAGTCACATGAGGTGCACGTGATTGTACTCCGCAACTTATATCCTTGATATTGTATGTACCCCAAATTCCTTGATGTGGACCGAATTTCTATTGCAGTAGTTCTTAAGAGAAAATGAATAACTACTTATCGTTTAAACTTAGGTATCACTATCGGACTAAAAATTATTAAAACAAGAAAATATGAAGAAATTCATTTCTCAACAAAAATAAAATAATGAGATACAAAAAAACCTAGGACATGGGAGTAAGGAGTATCCATTAGTAACTGTTATGAGTAGTGTTAGGATCTAATTTGCAATAAGTTGTGATCTCGATTTTACGCTTAGTTTGGGAGCTCGTGAAAAATCAAGGATGGCGATTTTTATCCGTATGGTCACTTCTTAAATAGAAATGTTTCTACTCGTAGACCCTAATAATTATTGCAAAAATAATGAAAGTTCAATAAACTGTCACAAGTATGAAGTGTGAAAAGCCCAAAAATAGAATAAAGTGGAATAAAGAAAATAAAATTTGGAAAACGGAGCGTTTACGAGAATAAATGATTTTGTAATCTCTTTTGAACTTCCTTGCTACTTTTCAAAGTTAGTAGAAAGAGTTATGAAATTATTTATCTCGTGAGCGTGAATTGATCACATTGCGTGAGGACACGGCAATACTTTAGTCGGGAGGATTTTGGTGTGTATTAATTTACACACCTTTTCTTTACCAAATACCAGAACAAATAGACCAAAAACTAACAAACTGTGCCAAAAATACGTTTTTTTGTGTTTTTGAATGTGCAGGTACGGATATGAAAGAAATGGACAAAAATCATGAAAAACAGTCAAAAACTAGCACGAGATTGGAAAAAGGTAAAAAGCCGAAGCCGAGGAAGAAATTTATCCAAGAAAAGCCCAAAATGACAAAAGTAATCCTTAGAGATTCAGAGAATAACAAAAGAGATTCTTAGTTGAAATATGAAGACCTTTACAATAATGGCCCTCCAAGTTTCAGCAAGTTGTCAACTTTGGTCCTTTGAAGAACTTTGGAAGAAAAGTCAACTCAACTCCTCCAAGTTACAAGATCATTACGTGTAGTATTTAGTTGCATTTGTAGCGTTTTAATATGTTTTAAGTAGTTTTTTCATGTTTTGTAAAGGTCTAAGGGCTAATCTTGCAACTATGTCAAATATTAGAGAAGCCCTAGCCCCTAGCTTATAAATACCCCTTAAACACCAACTTTGAAAGGTTGGTTGTTGAGGGTTGGTCCTCATAGTAGTAGGAGTAGTGTAGTTTTATTTTAATGAAGTATGTGTTTTAATTTACTTTCTCTCTCTAGCTTTCTCTCTCTATAAATCTTAAATTTTTAGTTGTTAAAATCTTGTTTTTATTGGTGGGATTTAAAGTTTATGGTTAAACTAGGTTGTTTAGTAATAAATTTGGTTAAAAACATTAGTTTTTAGGCTTTATTTTGGATCAAAATGGTGTTTTGTTAAGGTTTTTATCGAGTTAGATTTTTTTTAATTTTTTTAAAAAGTATCGAGTTTTAACTTTTTTGTTTATCTTTTGTCGAGTTTGAAAAAAAATATAAAAACTGTCGAGTTTAGTTTTATGGTTTATCGAGTTTGAGTTATCCCCCAGGGACCAAATAGCAAAACCAAACTTTCGAGTTTGATTCTTTTGTTTTACCTTTCGAGTTTGGATTGTTGTAGTTTATTATTACCGAGTTTAGTATTTTTGGTTAGGGACTTAAATGCAATTTCTCGAGTTTCGTTTTCGATGTAAGGACTAAATTGCAATTAAAGTTTATAAAAAAAAACTTTCGAGTTTGTCTTTTTCATTTGTATACCGAGTTTGAGTTTTTTATAAACTTACCGAGTTTGATTTCCTTTTCTTATTTTTTTTTTATTTTTTATTTTTTTATCGAGTTTGATTTTACCAAGCTTCATTTCTTATGGCGAGTTAGCCAAAATTATCGAGTTAGATAATCATTACCTCATCGTTTATCGAGTGAGGTTCTCTTATGCTTTATGCTAACGCGAAACTCTGCCGAATTTTATTTTGGCTTATCTAGTTTATTTCTTTTATCGAGCCTTTTTATTTTATCAAGTAACTTTATTTTATTAATATAAGTTTCGAGTAGTTTATTAGTGTTTGCTTAGTGGCACGAGTTTGTGAGTTAAGAGTGGTCATAAAAGAGGGTCGTGATTAATAATCGTTAGGATTATTTAGACTTGTGATTTTATTATTTGAAGGGCAAAAGCCGGAGAATAATAAAATTACAAATCTAGTAATTATTTTCTTTTTAAAGGATTATTTTCAAAATAAACCAACATTGTGAGAAAATAGTATTGTTTAAGGAAAATAATTCGTCGTCAATCCTTGACCCACACTTGATGAACTTATTCACGTCGCTTAGCAAACATATTGTTTTTAAAGTCTTTTCCCGTCTTATTTTTCTTTCATATTTTAAAACTCTTATTGTTTTATTGTTTTTTTAATTGCTATTTCATTTCTTTTAGATTAAAAACTCATAAAATTCTCAATTATATTTTCCCATTCACTTCACAATTACGCGACTCAAACCGACTCAATCGCCGTCTTACCTTCGTTGGGACATAACGACCCGGGGAACATACTTTCACCAGCATTTCTTCGGTTATAATTATATACTACAAAAAGACTTTATCATAAATATATAATGGATGTATATCTCGATTCACTAATACGCAAAACCGTTTAAAATAGCGCGCACACCTTCCCGGCAACGGCGCCAAAATTTGATTGGCTCCAAACGGTCAACTTAAATTAACCAGGTGATGGTCAACTAGGTCAAACAGCCTAGAGTCAATCTCCGCGGAATATAGGGTTTCCCCGGGTCGTTATGTCCCGACGAGGTGTGATGGTTATTTAAACGGGTCTGTGATCGGGTGAATCTGGACGGGAAAGGGTTTGTGAATGGTTTGAACTAAGGAATCTACAAGGAAATAGCTTAAACAAGCTATATGAATAAGACAGGAAAGTTGGAAAAATCAGAAATGTTTAAAACCTAAAAACGCGTACGTTCACGTTTTAAATAACGTAAACGTACAAAATTAAAAGTGAAAACTGAAATCTGAAAACCCACAGGGGGTGAAAATGACTTTTTTACAAACTAAAAGATAAAAGAAAATTTTTAGAAAAAGAAAATTAATTTTTACACTAATTAATTATTTATTATTAATTAATTACTAATTAATACTTATTATTAATATTTAAATAAATTAAATACAATATAATATTAATTAAATACTAAAAAAGTGAAAATAAAATTTCTAAAATTATAAAATAACTAAAAACTAATTTTAAAATTAAAAATAAGTATTTTTGTCTTTTTATTATTTTTATATTAATTAATTACTAATTATATATTAATTACCTAATTAAATTATTTTAAATTATAAAAAATAGCAAATAAACAGTAAAAATTCTAGAAAAATTCCTAAAATTATATTATAGTATATAAAAGCTATGAAAAATATAAAAACTAGGTCTTACTTAATAAAAACTAATTATGCTATTTAAAACTTAATTATTACTTAATTATAAATAAAACTAATATTAAATCTAATAAATACTAAATGATAAAATAAAAATCTGAGAAAATTATTAAAATTACTTTAACTTAAAAGGAAATTAATAAAAATATAAAAAAACTAAGTGCTTAACAAAAATTTAAAAATTAAAATTAAAATTTAAATTACATTAAATTGAAACTATCACTTAAAATTAAATTGATTTTTCTTGATTTTTCTTTTGGAAAACTAATTTACAACTAAAAACAAGAAACTTTTGTAAAAACAACTTTTTTATAAATTAAAAATAAGCACTGTGGAAAGCAATAAGCCAAACAGTTGACTTATGTTGACCAAAAAGGGAAATAAGCTCAAATGAGCTTAAGTGGGACCCACCATGGTAGATTCTGATCTAAATAAGTTGAGGGAAGATGTTTAAGCAAGAAAAATCAAGTGGGGTCTACAGATTAAGCAAATAAGCTACAAAATAAGCACTTTGAAATTTGGTTTTACTCAGAAAATGGGACAACATTTGGGGCTGATTCCAAGTGGGTCCTAGGGGGTTTAAGGTCAAACTAAAGGTTGGGATGTAGAGAGGGGTAGGAGGGGGGTTGAAAAGAACAAAAGTTGGGTGGTGGGGACCACTGTGGAGGGCTGTAGCAACCACCAAAGTGGTGGTGGCTGCTGTGTTGCTGCTGCAGCTGTGGGCAAGGGTTGCCCTGTAGCCTACTTTGGAGGTGTGTAACTTGTTCAGAAAAAATCACAAAAATATAAAAGTTGTGGGATTCCAAAGGTGAGCTGATAGACTACAATTTCTCAAAAGCTCAAAGTCTAAATCCAACTACAAAATTCAGAAATATTCTTGCAAGTTTTGTGTAAACTAAGTAAAATGCAAATTTGACTTTTGATAAAAACTTGATAAGTTGACTAATATGAACTTTTGATGATTCTAACAAGCCAAATAAGTTGTAATATGTTAATTTAAGACCAAATTAAGATTAATGCACAAGTTTTAAACCCAATTGGTGAAAATGGTACCAACAGATCCTAGATAATCTACTAAATAAGCTACAAACCAAATTTCAGATCTAACGGACTTATAACGAAGAAATGAAAAATCAAAAACTATTTCTGCAGTTAAAAACGTGTTTTTGTAGCCCAAAAATGGGTGATTTACCCTTGAAAAAAAAATCTAAAAATTCAAATAAAAATATTAGCAAGTGGATAAGCAATAAAATAAGCTACAAATCAAATTTTAGGTCAAACGGACTTATAACGAAGAAATGAAAAATCAAAAACTATTTCTGCAATCGAAATGAGAATGGTTGACTTTGGTGAGCTTTGATCTGATCCTAATGACTAAAAATGATGTAATAAGTTAATGTAAGACTAAATTAAGCTAGCTTAACAACAATTGTACCTAAAATGATGATTATCCAACAACAAAAACTAACTGTGAATGCAAAAATTGGATTATGAGATGATTTTGACTTTTTTCTAAGAGAGCATGGATTTTTATGACTTGTAAGTTCTAACTAAACCTGTTATGACCAGTAACTATAGATAGCATGCACTGAAACACCCTAGGTGACTCAGAACTCAAATAAGCCAAACACCCCTTAATTGACTAGTTACACTAAGTTTTTGCTTAATATGCTAGAACCTATCAGTTTTATGATCAACTCAGCTTATTTAAACCATATTAAGGCTATTAGAACAAGTAAGAACAACTAAGAACATCAATTCTACTATTATGCAGATTACACTACTTATGGCAGTGGAATTTCAATCTTAAGCTACAATACCTAAATTATAAGCAAGAGTACTCTAATGGCTTAAATAAGCAATACCAAACACAAATAAGCTATAAACTACATTAAGTAAGCTAAACTAAGGAAAGATGCAGAGATTAAAAGTGGAACTTACTTGATGACAGGATGCAAATGGAAATGGCACTAGGCTGATGAGATAGACTCACATAAGCTATTAGAAAGCTTAATGAGCTTATCCGGAGGGTGCTTTAGCTTATACAAGCTTCAATACCCTCAGCTTAATTTATTTTCTATTTTTTTTATTTTTCAAAGATTTTTTGATTATTTTTGGATTTTTGTTTTTATGACTAATAAAGTAATTTGAAAGGATTAGAACACTTGAGTAACTGATATGAAATAAATAAAACAACCAAACAAGCTTCTATAAGCTTAAGCTAAAATAACAAAAGATTAAAGTTTACTTGGAATGGAAATTAAGAACAATGGAATATTAAACAAACTATGATTATATTTAAAAATAACTTGATTACACTGATTTAAACTAAAAGTTACAACTATTACATTAAAACGCCACAATCTATATTAAGCCAAAAACTAATTCGACTCTAATTAGCTACTTCTATATTAACTGCTAACTAATACCACTCTCTTTCTTGGATTTTCTTCACTTATATAAGCCCTGGGTACTTCCTCTTTCTTTCCCACTTGAATTTGTGACCATTGGATGCTTTGTTTCAATCCTGGCCGTATGTAGTGTTTTGGTGGGAAAAGCAATTGGGAGGGTTTTAGTGGTACAGGTAGGAGTAATAAATGAGCAGGGGACTTGGAAGGGACATGGAGGAGTGGTGGAAGTGAGGTTGGTGAGAAAGTAGGGGAGCAGGGGGAGGGTTTTCAGGGAAGCAGGTGGGTGTTTTTGGTGGGAAAGGGGAGGGTCAAACCAAGGGTTGACCCTGGTTGATATCAAAACGGGGAGTGGGCTGGTTTTTGGGCTTGGTGGTGGACTGTGGATCAGGTAGGGGTATTGGATTAGGATTAGTGGTTTGGTTTATTAATAACATAAGGGTCCATTTGATGTAGTATATAATCACAAGGACCAATATTGTAATTTGGCTAAACTTGAGGGACTGAGATGTAAAATTCCAAAATTTATTATAAGGACCCATATTGACAAGTTTGAATATTATAAGGACCAAAATTGCAATTTTCCAAAATTTGAACCCCGAGGACCAAAATTGCAAAATTCCAAACTACGGGGACCAAACATGTAAATTTCCCAAACTTTCACACCCAAGGACTAAAAATGACTTTTGTAACTTCCCAAGGACCCAAAATGATTTTTTCAATCAAAAATATCCCACCAGGGACCAAATCTGCCAAACTTTAAAACTCCAAGGACTAATTTTGTAATTTTTCAAAACTTTTCCAATTTTTCACCAAAGGACTAAATATGACAATTTATGATTTCAAAAGGACCTTTGGTGACTTTTTCATATTTTGAATGACCAGGGACTAGTTTTGTAATTTTATGAAATTGGGGGACTGAAACTGCCAATTTTGCAAACTTTGTACATTTTTCATCTGTTTTTACTCTTTTTGCATCTAAAACATATAAAACACAATTTTGAAATATTTTTAGTATTTTGATGCATTTCTGAGTGTTTTTGTATGTTTTGCAGTTCATATTTGACAAAAAATGATGAGTGTTTGAGCACTCATCAATCCCTCACACTAAACTATTGCTAGTCCCTAGCAATAAAATGTTTTGAAAACTTGATGGATTTTAAACTCTTTACCAAAAGCCATCACTTCTGGAGTAGCCAGGTGTGAGAACTGTGGTACACCTGATAACCGTGTGATTTTGAGCAAACCACCAGCTGTCAACAGATTTGATTAGTCTTTGCCAAAAGCCGTTTGCTTCTGGACTAGCCAACTCTTGATGGAATAGTCAACATCTTGGTGAGCTGATTACCAATTATGGATTTTCCACTGCCTTTACCACAAGCCATAATCTTGCGGGCTAGCCAACTCATTCGCTTTATGGGATATGGCGAGTTGAGGTACCATACAATTTTTGGCAAATTGCAAGCCGTAAACGGATTTGAGATGTCTTTACCAAGAGCCGTTTGCTCATGGACTAGCCAATCCCTTTTGTCAATTAGACAAGGTGGACTGATAACCACAAAAATTTTGAAGCACAAGTAAAAAAAATTTGAAATATTTTTTTGAAATTTTGGCCAAAACGGGGGTACTAGATAGTAAAATGTGATAAAATTCGCTAGAATACCCCCCACACTTAGAATGAATATTGTCCTCAATATTCAAAGTCCCGGCTATTATGCCGACATTTTGAACGTAAACATTACAAGCTAAGCGTGGAAAACACCATTTTGTATTTTCACTTCATTTGTAACCATAGCATGGGTGACTCCCCCACACTTAGGGTGAAAACCCTATAAGTATGCTACTGTTTTTGTTTACCGAGTCGCTAGCTTGACTCGACCCCGAATTCATTTGTCCTTGGGGAAGCATGATGTGGAAGAAACAATCTCAATCGGACTTTCATTCAAGATGTTTGGACAAACATTTGAAGCACGTGAAAGTTCCACACCGATGAGATAAGTACCCGGCTTAAAATAGTGATACATGAAAATGCCGGGGTCAAATATAGTGTCTTCATTCCCGAAGGAGTGAAGAAGAGAGGAAGGCACCTCGAGAACAGGCTCATTAGCCTGAGTTTGGATTTCAAGGGCTAAGCTCAAAAACATCCCGAGAGGGTGGGTGGGAATTTGCAAATCCTCATGATTGAGTGTATCTTCCCCCGGGCTATCATACTCCGTAGGAGTCATGATAAGGTGATCAATGATGGGCTCAGCAGATATTTCATCAACATCACTAATGTCTCCATAAGATAAAGACTTTTCATTGGTGGGTGAATCACTAAGCCCGGTATTGAGATAAGAATTGAGTGATAGATCATCATCATTCAATAAGCTTTCAAGAAAAAGAATATCCCCCTCAGAATCAAGATAGTTATCATCAACTTCATACGAAATTGAACTATCTAGGGCAAGGAATGCTTCGACTTCTTCCATATCATCTTTGAAATCAAAGAGATCATCATTACATCCTGATGGAAGTGAATTGGTGTGAGTGAGTTCATCGGTGAACTCCTCGAGAAGAAAGTCAACATTAGAGTGGGGAATAGATGCATCAACATACTCAGTGTCTCCATAAGATAAACAATCATCACTGGAATCAGAGACAGTCTCAATTTGATCATTTGGATTATCAGGGTGAGAAGGAATATCACACACTTGATCAAAAATTCCCTGTGACTCTTTCGGGATTGGGACAAGGTTCTCAACACTAGACTTTATTAATCCGTCCGATTCCTTATTAGGAACAGTGCTAAGATGCTCATCCCCCATGTTCAGAGAGTGAGTGTGAACTCCGGGTGTGATAACAACAGACTGAGGGAGATGAGAGGAGCTAGCATTCATGGAATTTTCAAGTTCCATTTGTTCAACGGCTAGTAATTTCCCCGTCTCATTATTTTCTCCCTGATTCTCAATGGAAGGAATCACAAATGATGAATCTGAGGAACCCTTATAAATTGAAGGATATCAAGGGTGTCCTCATTATCACTATCATCATCACAGTCTAGAAGAGCAGCTTGACAAAATTTGGCACGTGTTATAGCTGCTTGTTCTAAGACAAGTAATTCCTCCATACTCAATTCGTTTTTAGCCTCTCGTTCTTCAGCGAGTAATTCTGCCATAGATTTCTCACGAGAGTCTTGAAACGGTGTAGTAACCAACTCCTCCTTAAGTTCTTTTAATATATCAAGAGCCTTTAGTAAAAGGTCTTGCTAAGTATCATGAGGAGTTGTGTGAATCATATGGTACTGTGGAGGTGGGTCTGAAAACGAATAATCGTAATTGTTACAAGGAAATGGATTCCTTGTTTGACAATCCGAGCTAGAGTGTGGACCTCCACAGTAATCACAACAGTGAAACTGATGTGGCTATGGGTTCTATGTGCTAGAGTTATGATCGTAATCAGGAAACTGCTCATAGACAAGCGTGTTTCCCGATTGACAATCAGAACTGTAGTGTGAACCACCACAGTACTCATAATAGTAAAACTGCTGAGTCTCATGGTGTGGTAACTGGTGGAATGAATCAGTCATGTCATGGTAGGAATAGGGATTTTAGTAATAGACAGACCCGTTTCCCGACTCTACCATGCCACAGCTAGGGCAATTGCCACCATTATAAGAACAACCACACCACTGGCAAATCAGAAAGTGTGGATGAGACATAGAAAGAATCAAAAGGTTTGGGAGGGGTAGGGATGAAGAATCAAAGGCGTGAGAGGGTAAAGGTGAATATTTTTGAGTTTTTGGATAAACATTTTGTACAAAATAGGAAAGAAAATGTTTTTTGTGTTCGTTGAAAACTGATTTAAAAATGTTTTCGGGAACGGTTTTGTTTTTATAGGAAAATAAGAAGATAATATAAACAAGGGTGGTAAATTGGTGTGTATTAATTTACACATCTTTTCTTTACCAAATACCAGAACAAATAGACCAAAAACTAACAAACTGTGCCAAAAATACGTTGTTTTTGTGTTTTTGAATGTGCAGGTACGGATATGAAAGAAATGGACAAAAATCATGAAAACAGTCAAAAACGAGCACGAGATTGGAAAAAGGTAAAAAGCCGAAGCCGAGGAAGAAATTTATCCAAGAAAAGCCCAAAATGACAAAAGTAATCCTTAGAGATTCAGAGAATAACAAAAGAGACTCTTAGTTGAAATATGAAGACCTTTACAATAATGGCCCTCCAAGTTTCAGCAAGTTGTCAACTTTGGTCCTTTGAAGAACTTTGGAAGAAAAATCAACTCAACTCCTCCAAGTTACAAGATCATTATGTGTAGTATTTAGTTGCATTTGTAGCGTTTTAATATGTTTTAAGTAGTTTTTTCATGTTTTGTAAAGGTCTAGGGGCTAATCTTGCAACTATGTCAAATATTAGAGAAGCCCTAGCCCCTAGCCTATAAATACCCCTTAAACACCAACTTTGAAAGGTTGGTTGTTGAGGGTTGGTCCTCATAGTAGTAGGAGTAGTGTAGTTTTATTTTAATGAAGTATGTGTTTTAATTTACTTTCTCTCTCTAGCTTTCTCTCTATATAAATCTTAAATTTTTAGTTGTTAAAATCTTGTTTTTATTGGTGAAATTTAAAGTTTATGGTTAAACTAGGTAGTTTAGTAATAAATTTGGTTAAAAACATTAGTTTTTAGGCTTTATTTTGGATCAAAATGGTATTTTGTTAAGGTTTTATCGAGTTAGATTTTTTTTAATTTTTTAAAAAAGTATAGAGTTTGAATTTTTTTTTTTTTTTTTTTTTTTTTTTTTTTTTTTTTTTTTATCTTTTGTCGAGTTTGAAAAAAATATAAAAACTGTCGAGTTTAGTTTTATGGTTTATCGAGTTTGAGTTATCCCCCAGGGACCAAATAGCAAAACCAAACTTTCGAGTTTGAATCTTTTGTTTTACCTTTCGAGTTTGGATTGTTGTAGTTTATTATTACCGAGTTTAGTATTTTTGGTTAGGGACTTAAATGCAATTTCTCGAGTTTCGTTTTCGATGTAAGGACTAAATTGCAATTAAAGTTTATAAAAAAAAAAAACTTTCGAGTTTGTCTTTTTCATTTGTATACCGAGTTTGAGTTTTTTATAAACTTACCGAGTTTGATTTCCTTTTCTTATTTTTTTTTTTTATTTTTTATTTTTTTATTGAGTTTGATTTTACCAAGCTTCATTTCTTATGGCGAGTTAGCCAAGATTATCGAGTTAGATAATCATTACTTCATCGTTTATCGAGTGAGGTTCTCTTATGCTTTATACTAAGGCGAAACTCTGCCGAATTTTATTTTGGCTTACCTAGTTTGTTTATTTTATCGAGCCTTTTTATTTTATCAAGTAACTTTATTTTATTAATATGAGTTTCGAGTAGTTTATTAGTGTTTGCTTAGTGGCACGAGTTTGTGAGTTAAGAGTGGTCATAAAAGAGGGTCGTGATTAATAATCGTTAGGATTATTTAGACTTGTGATTTTATTATTTGAAGGGCAAAAGCCGGAGAATAATAAAATTACAAATCTAGTAATTATTTTCTTTTTAAAGGATTATTTTCAAAATAAACCAACGTTGTGAGAAAATAGTATTGTTTAAGGAAAATAATTCGTCGTCAATCCTTGACCCACACTTGATGAACTTATTCACGTCACTTAGCAAACATATTGTTTTTAAAGTCTTTTCCCGTCTTATTTTTCTTTCATATTTTAAAACTCTTATTGTTTTATTGTTTTTTTAATTGCTATTTCATTTCTTTTAAATTAAAAACTCATAAAATTCTCAATTATATTTTCCCATTCACTTCACAATCACGCGACTCAAGCCGACTCAATCGCCGTCTTACCTTCGTTGGGACATAACGACCCGGGGAACATACTTTCACCAGCATTTCTTCGGTTATAATTATATACTACAAAAAGACTTTATCAAAATGGCGCCGCTGCCGGGGAAGGTTTGAAACGAGAGCGTCGTACTTGTATCGTTTGTTGGTGATTTGAAAACCCTTCTCCCGAGAAGTTATCGTTTTTTGTAAAAATTCTTAAAAAAAAAAAAAAAAAAAAAAAAAAAAAAAAAAAAAAAAGTATATAAAAACCAAAAAGATTGTAATTTTAAGTTTATTTAAAATATAAAATCCAAAAATATTTTTTCTTTTTCATATTTGATTTTCACTTTTATTTTTATTTGTTTTTATGATACGCAAAAACCAAAAATAATCATCTTATCCTCTTATCATTTGATTCTTCTTCTTTAACCCTCTAAACCGATAATTCTTATGGATCCGACTTGTTTTAATTGTGGAGAACCGTTCTTCGGAGGGTTGTGTGTGTGGTGTACGTGCGACGAATGTGGTGATAATATTCGTGATGGCGTTTGTTTGAATTGTAATTCTCATACGTATGATCAAAATTCATTCAACAATTCGTCAAACATTCCCGATTTCTATACACCACCACCACCTTCGTTTTATTGTTATAATTGTGGAAACCCGTCCGAAGAAGGAATGCCTTGTGGGCAATGTTTTTGTAACGAATGTGGATACACCGATTGTATGTGCTATGCTCCGAGTGCTGAAACGTCTTACGATTACGATCCGAGCTTTAATAATTTTCCTCAAAATGATTTTTATGAGCAAAATTCGTATTACAATGGTGATTCATATCAAAATACATCCAATTTTAAACACTGTGGGGGATCGTCTTAAAATTTTTATGAGCCTAATTCATGTTACGATTCTCATGGTTTTAACCAACCCCCACAAACTTCCGAATTTAATAATCAAATTTTTTAAATCAAATCCATGATGGATGAGTTGAAAGATATGGTTAATCGTATGACATCTACTCCCGAGCCTTATGAAAGATCAATGGAAGAACCTCTTGTTGAAGAAAGAAAATTCCAGTTTTGTGAGTGTTGTTTGTATGATGATAGTTCCACGATCACGATCAATCTAAATCCTCAAAATGATTCTATCTCTTCTCCCGTAGAGCCCGTGGACTCTCTAATAATGGGGGACGAGCCTCTTGACACTATTCTGGCAACGGAATCGGACGAATTCAATGAGTCAAGTGTTGAGAACCTCGTTCCAATCCAAAGTGAGTCCGGGGAAAATTCTAACGGTAATTCTGAAATCGTTTCTGATTCTTTCCATCCTTCTTTCACACCGGTTGAAGGGAGTGATGTCGTTTTAGATGAGATAGAGGCATTTCTTGCTAATGATTCTATTCCGATAATGATTGACGATTCTAATTTTGATCCGGAGGGGGATATTCGTTTACTTGAAGAATTATTGAATGAAGAGCCGTCAACTTCTCTCCCTCCGATGAGCAATGAAGATTTAGTTGAAGTGGAAAGTTATTCCGATTCTCACAATGAGTATACTACGAGTGATGAAGACTCTTGTGGAGATATCGATGATGATGATGAGGATGATGATGACCTCGTTCCAAGGGTTTCCGAAACTTTCGATAAGACTTTCACGAATCCGTTATTTGATTTTGAATCGGATTTTAATCAAATTTCAAATAACCCGATCTTCGATATTCCTAGTGATGAGTCTGAAATGAAACCCGAGGTCCAGGATTCACATGATATGATTGATTCTCCTCACGAGAAGTTCTCCGATGAACTTTCTCATACCATTTCTCAACCGGAAATTGAAAATGACGAGAATGGCTTTCGAAGAAATGTGCTTACTAAAGAATTACATTATGATGATTTACCTTCCGATACCGATTCATTTCTCTTCGATTTACCATCATCTTGTCCACCCGCGAAACCACCCGATGAAGATTTTGAATCTGGTCTGAATAAAGATATTTTTAGAATGGTGGACGAGGTTTCTGAACTCGAATTTGTTTATACCATCCGGGTGTTTCAACCATACTATACCTATCCCACCATTTCTTCTTTCCACTCCACCGGGAGTGAGGATACCATATTTGATCCTGGCATCTCCATTGACGAGTGTCCGTTCTATCTGCTCTCCCCAAGGACGAATTAATTCGGGGATCAAGTCAAGCTCATGTGACTCGGAAATAAAAAACAAGCACTTCGTGGGTGGCAACCCATGCCTATCCAATTTCATCTTCTTATTTTCTATTTTCTAACAAATAATGTGAGGAGGGGGTGCTTCTTCTACTCTTGTGTTCCGTGGTTGTTTGTGATGTTTGTTCAGGATTGTCCATGATTTATGATGACTCTCTTGCTCGTTATCATCTCTTCGCTCGAGTTTCATTCATCGGTGCTACTTGGAGATCCTATATCCGTAAATCTTATCGACTAACGTTTTCTTTGGCATAATTAATAAACGGCCCTAGAATTTTGTTAGGATTGCCTTAACCCACAAAACATTGAGGACAATGTTTAATTCTAGTCGGGGGGAGGGTGAATCTTCGATTCGATTTGACCTTGCATTTTTCACATGTCGTGTACTCTTGCAACTCCGTTTTTCCACCAAAAATAAAAAAAATTAAAAAATTGAAAATTTTCAAAAATTTTAAAGAAAAATGAATGAAAAAGTCATGGAAAAGCACAAAAAAAATGAGAAAAGTTGAAAAAAGTTGTGCAAAAATATAATAAAGTTTGAATAAGTGTTTGACACCTTGTTGACTTTCTTGCTGGCGAGAGTAGGAATAAATATTTTGACTTGACTGGGCGTGTTGAGCCCTAGCTTGTTCCCTTAACCAATAATGATCACATAAGCTTGTGCTAGTTTTGTACACCAGGAGCTATAAAATGCGAATTCTTTCTTAAGAATCTGCAAGTTCCCGTACTTGACTTTATACATGCGCAGCTTTAAAGCTTTCGCTAGTCTTTTACATCTGGAGCTAGAAAACGCGAATTCTTCTTCTAGAATTTGCAAGTTTCCGTATCTGACTTTATATATGCGTGGCTGATTATCGGCTAAGTATTCGCGGGTTTCATTATTTGGAATCTTAAATTGCGAAGAGCGAGAAATGATAGAGTTTATTTAAAAGTTAGATGCTAAACGTGGAGTAGTGGTTCTCTTTAGAGCTCATGAGATGTACTTGTGGCTTTTTACTCCCATAAGATACGTCACCCATATATAATAGATGTTTTAGGTTAATTAGTGGTATTTAGGTTTGAATAATATTTAGTTCTTTATTTTCTTAAGAGAATTTTTGCTTTAAAAATTGGGTACATATCAAGGAACATAAAAAATAAGAGCAAAAAAAAAAGTGAAAAAATCAAAAGTCAAAAGTTGATTATCTATGTGGTTTTGGAGCTACCCGATAAGCTTTCATTGATGTATGAGAAAAAAGTCAAGAAAGGAAAAAAAAGTGAAAAATATGAGAAAAGTGAAAAAAGTGAAAAATAAAAAAGTGAAAGTTGAAAGTTATGTTGAACAAGAGCTTATGTATGTAAATAAGATGTTGGCGCGTGAGGTGTATGTGATAAGTGATTAATAATCAGTCACATGAGGTGCACGTGATTGTACTCCGCAACTTATATCCTTGATATTGTATGTACCCCAAATTCCTTGATGTGGACCGAATTTCTATTGCAGTAGTTCTTAAGAGAAAATGAATAACTACTTATCGTTTAAACTTAGGTATCACTATCGGACTAAAAATTATTAAAACAAGAAAATATGAAGAAATTCATTTCTCAACAAAAATAAAATAATGAGATACAAAAAAACCTAGGACATGGGAGTAAGGAGTATCCATTAGTAACTGTTATGAGTAGTGTTAGGATCTAATTTGCAATAAGTTGTGATCTCGATTTTACGCTTAGTTTGGGAGCTCGTGAAAAATCAAGGATGACGATTTTTATCCGTATGGTCACTTCTTAAATAGAAATGTTTCTACTCGTAGACCCTAATAATTATTGCAAAAATAATGAAAGTTCAATAAACCGTCACAAGTATGAAGTGTGAAAAGCCCAAAAATAGAATAAAGTGGAATAAAGAAAATAAAATTTGGAAAACGGAGCGTTTACGGGAATAAATGATTTTGTAATCTCTTTTGAACTTCCTTGCTACTTTTCAAAGTTAGTAGAAAGAGTTATGAAATTATTTATCTCGTGAGCGTGAATTGATCACATTGCGTGAGGACACGGCAATACTTTAGTCGGGAGGATTTTGGTGTGTATTAATTTACACACCTTTTCTTTACCAAATACCAGAACAAATAGACCAAAAACTAACAAACTGTGCCAAAAATACGTTTTTTTTGTGTTTTTGAATGTGCAGGTACGGATATGAAAGAAATGGACAAAAATCATGAAAAACAGTCAAAAACGAGCACGAGATTGGAAAAAGGTAAAAAGCCGAAGCCGAGGAAGAAATTTATCCAAGAAAAGCCCAAAATGACAAAAGTAATCCTTAGAGATTCAGAGAATAACAAAAGAGATTCTTAGTTGAAATATGAAGACCTTTACAATAATGGCCCTCCAAGTTTCAGCAAGTTGTCAACTTTGGTCCTTTGAAGAACTTTGGAAGAAAAGTCAACTCAACTCCTCCAAGTTACAAGATCATTACGTGTAGTATTTAGTTGCATTTGTAGCGTTTTAATATGTTTTAAGTAGTTTTTTCATGTTTTGTAAAGGTCTAAGGGCTAATCTTGCAACTATGTCAAATATTAGAGAAGCCCTAGCCCCTAGCTTATAAATACCCCTTAAACACCAACTTTGAAAGGTTGGTTGTTGAGGGTTGGTCCTCATAGTAATAGGAGTAGTGTAGTTTTATTTTAATGAAGTATGTGTTTTAATTTACTTTCTCTCTCTATAAATCTTAAATTTTTAGTTGTTAAAATCTTGTTTTTATTGGTGGGATTTAAAGTTTATGGTTAAACTAGGTTGTTTAGTAATAAATTTGGTTAAAAACATTAGTTTTTAGGCTTTATTTTGGATCAAAATGGTGTTTTGTTAAGGTTTTTATCGAGTTAGATTTTTTTTAATTTTTTTAAAAAGTATCGAGTTTTAATTTTTTTGTTTATCTTTTGTCGAGTTTGAAAAAAAATATAAAAACTGTCGAGTTTAGTTTTATGGTTTATCGAGTTTGAGTTATCCCCCAGGGACCAAATAGCAAAACCAAACTTTCGAGTTTGATTCTTTTGTTTTACCTTTCGAGTTTGGATTGTTGTAGTTTATTATTACCGAGTTTTAGTATTTTTGGTTAGGGACTTAAATGCAATTTCTCGAGTTTCGTTTTCGATGTAAGGACTAAATTGCAATTAAAGTTTATAAAAAAAAACTTTCGAGTTTGTCTTTTTCATTTGTATACCGAGTTTGAGTTTTTTATAAACTTACCGAGTTTGATTTCCTTTTCTTATTTTTTTTTTATTTATTTTTTTTTATCGAGTTTGATTTTACCAAGCTTCATTTCTTATGGCGAGTTAGCCAAAATTATCGAGTTAGATAATCATTACCTCATCGTTTATCGAGTGAGGTTCTCTTATGCTTTATGCTAACGCGAAACTCTGCCGAATTTTATTTTGGCTTATCTAGTTTATTTCTTTTATCGAGCCTTTTTATTTTATCAAGTAACTTTATTTTATTAATATGAGTTTCGAGTAGTTTATTAGTGTTTGCTTAGTGGCACGAGTTTGTGAGTTAAGAGTGGTCATAAAAGAGGGTCGTGATTAATAATCGTTAGGATTATTTAGACTTGTGATTTTATTATTTGAAGGGCAAAAGCCGGAGAATAATAAAATTACAAATCTAGTAATTATTTTCTTTTTAAAGGATTATTTTCAAAATAAACCAACATTGTGAGAAAATAGTATTGTTTAAGGAAAATAATTCGTCGTCAATCCTTGACCCACACTTGATGAACTTATTCACGTCGCTTAGCAAACATATTGTTTTTAAAGTCTTTTCCCGTCTTATTTTTCTTACATATTTTAAAACTCTTATTGTTTTATTGTTTTTTTAATTGCTATTTCATTTATTTTAGATTAAAAACTCATAAAATTCTCAATTATATTTTCCCATTCACTTCACAATTACGCGACTCAAACCGACTCAATCGCCGTCTTACCTTCGTTGGGACATAACGACCCGGGGAACATACTTTCACCAGCATTTCTTTGGTTATAATTATATACTACAAAAAGACTTTATCATAAATATATAATGGATGTATATCTCGATTCACTAATACGCAAAACCGTTTAGAATACCGCCCACACCTTCCCGGCAACGGCGCCAAAATTTGATTGGCTCCAAACGGTCAACTTAAATTAACCAGGTGATGGTCAACTAGGTCAAACAGCCTAGAGTCAATCTCCGCGGAATATAGGGTTTCCCCGGGTCGTTATGTCCCGACGAGGTGTGATGGTTATTTAAACGGGTCT
Source organism: Artemisia argyi (assembly GCA_030686995.1). Taxonomy (NCBI): domain Eukaryota; kingdom Viridiplantae; phylum Streptophyta; class Magnoliopsida; order Asterales; family Asteraceae; genus Artemisia; species Artemisia argyi. The sequence goes on from CM060706.1 coordinate 117,973,635, forward strand.
GTGATCGGGTGAATCTGGACGGGAAAGGGTTTGTGAATGGTTTGAACTAAGGAATCTACAAGGAAATAGCTTAAACAAGCTATATGAATAAGACAGGAAAGTTGGAAAAATCAGAAATGTTTAAAACCTAAAAACGCGTACGTTCACGTTTTAAATAACGTAAACGTACAAAATTAAAAGTGAAAACTGAAATCTGAAAACCCACAGGGGGTGAAAATGACTTTTTTACAAACTAAAAGATAAAAGAAAATTTTTAGAAAAAGAAAATTAATTTTTACACTAATTAATTATTTATTATTAATTAATTACTAATTAATACTTATTATTAATATTTAAATAACTTAAATACAATATAATATTAATTAAATACTAAAAAAGTGAAAATAAAATTTCTAAAATTATAAAATAACTAAAAACTAATTTTAAAATTAAAAATAAGTATTTTTGTCTTTTTTTTATTTTTATATTAATTAATTACTAATTATATATTAATTACCTAATTAAATTATTTTAAATTATAAAAAATAGCAAATGAACAGTAAAAATTCTAGAAAAATTCATAAAATTATATTATAGTATATAAAAGCTATGAAAAATATAAAAACTAGGTCTTACTTAATAAAAACTAATTATGCTATTTAAAACTTAATTATTACTTAATTATAAATAAAACTAATATTAAATCTAATAAATACTAAATGATAAAATAAAAATCTGAGAAAATTATTAAAATTACTTTAACTTAAAAGGAAATTAATAAAAATATAAAAAAACTAAGTGCTTAACAAAAATTTAAAAATTAAAATTAAAATTTAAATTACATTAAATTGAAACTATCACTTAAAATTAAATTGATTTTTCTTGATTTTTCTTTTGGAAAACTAATTTACAACTAAAAACAAGAAACTTTTGTAAAAACAACTTTTTTATAAATTAAAAATAAGCACTGTGGAAAGCAATAAGCCAAACAGTTGACTTATGTTGACCAAAAAGGGAAATAAGCTCAAATGAGCTTAAGTGGGACCCACCATGGTAGATTCTGATCTAAATAAGTTGAGGGAAGATGTTTAAGCAAGAAAAATCAAGTGGGGTCCACAGATTAAGCAAATAAGCTACAAAATAAGCACTTTGAAATTTGGTTTTACTCAGAAAATGGGACAACATTTGGGGCTGATTCCAAGTGGGTCCTAGGGGGTTTAAGGTCAAACTAAAGGTTGGGATGTAGAGAGGGGTAGGAGGGGGGTTGAAAAGAACAAAAGTTGGGTGGTGGGGACCACTGTGGAGGGCTGTAGCAACCACCAAAGTGGTGGTGGCTGCTGTGTTGCTGCTGCAGCTGTGGGCAAGGGTTGCCCTGTAGCCTACTTTGGAGGTGTGTAACTTGTTCAGAAAAAATCACAAAAATATAAAAGTTGTGGGATTCCAAAGGTGAGCTGATAGACTACAATTTCTCAAAAGCTCAAAGTCTAAATCCAACTACAAAATTCAGAAATATTCTTGCAAGTTTTGTGTAAACTAAGTAAAATGCAAATTTGACTTTTGATAAAAACTTGATAAGTTGACTAATATGAACTTTTGATGATTCTAACAAGCCAAATAAGTTGTAATATGTTAATTTAAGACCAAATTAAGATTAATGCACAAGTTTTAAACCCAATTGGTGAAAATGGTACCAACAGATCCTAGATAATCTACTAAATAAGCTACAAACCAAATTTCAGATCTAACGGACTTATAACGAAGAAATGAAAAATCAAAAACTATTTCTGCAGTTAAAAACGTGTTTTTGTAGCCCAAAAATGGGTGATTTACCCTTGAAAAAAAAATCTAAAAATTCAAATAAAAATATTAGCAAGTGGATAAGCAATAAAATAAGCTACAAATCAAATTTTAGGTCAAACGGACTTATAACGAAGAAATGAAAAATCAAAAACTATTTCTGCAGTCGAAATGAGAATGGTTGACTTTGGTGAGCTTTGATCTGATCCTAATGACTAAAAATGATGTAATAAGTTAATGTAAGACTAAATTAAGCTAGCTTAACAACAATTGTACCTAAAATGATGATTATCCAACAACAAAAACTAACTGTGAATGCAAAAATTGGATTATGAGATGATTTTGACTTTTTTCTAAGAGAGCATGGATTTTTATGACTTGTAAGTTCTAATTAAACCTGTTATGACCAGTAACTATAGATAGCATGCACTGAAACACCCTAGGTGACTCAGAACTCAAATAAGCCAAACACCCCTTAATTGACTAGTTACACTAAGTTTTTGCTTAATATGCTAGAACCTATCTGTTTTATGATCAACTCAGCTTATTTAAACCATATTAAGGCTATTAGAACAAGTAAGAACAACTAAGAACATCAATTCTACTATTATGCAGATTACACTACTTATGGCAGTGGAATTTCAATCTTAAGCTACAATACCTAAATTATAAGCAAGAGTACTCTAATGGCTTAAATAAGCAATACCAAACACAAATAAGCTATAAACTACATTAAGTAAGCTAAACTAAGGAAAGATGCAGAGATTAAAAGTGGAACTTACTTGATGACATGATGCAAATGGAAATGGCACTAGGCTAATGAGATAGACTCACATAAGCTATTAGAAAGCTTAATGAGCTTATCCGGAGGGTGCTTTAGCTTATACAAGCTTCAATACCCTCAGCTTAATTTATTTTCTATTTTTTTTTATTTTTCAAAGATTTTTAGATTATTTTTGGATTTTTGTTTTTATGACTAATAAAGTAATTTGAAATGATTAGAACACTTGAGTAACTGATATGAAATAAATAAAACAACCAAACAAGCTTCTACAAGCTTAAGCTAAAATAACAAAAGATTAAAGTTTACTTGGAATGGAAATTAAGAACAATGGAATATTAAACAAACTGAGATTATATTTAAAAATAACTTGATTACACTGATTTAAACTAAAAGTTACAACTATTACATTAAAACGCCACAATCTATATTAAGCCAAAAACTAATTCGACTCTAATTAGCTACTTCTATATTAACTGCTAACTAATACCACTCTCTTTCTTGGATTTTCTTCACTTATATAAGCCCTGGGTACTTCCTCTTTCTTTCCCACTTGAATTTGTGACCATTGGATGCTTTGTTTCAATCCTGGCCGTATGTAGTGTTTTGGTGGGAAAAGCAATTGGGAGGGTTTTAGTGGTACAGGTAGGAGTAATAAATGAGGAGGGGACTTGGAAGGGACATGGAGGAGTGGTGGAAGTGAGGTTGGTGAGAAAGTAGGGGAGCAGGGGGAGGGTTTTCAGGGAAGCAGGTGGGTGTTTTTGGTGGGAAAGGGGAGGGTCAAACCAAGGGTTGACCCTGGTTGATATCAAAATGGGGAGTGGGCTGGTTTTTGAGCTTGGTGGTGGACTGTGGATCAGGTAGGGGTATTGGATTAGGATTAGTGGTTTGGTTTATTAATAACATAAGGGTCCATTTGATGTAGTATATAATCACAAGGACCAATATTGTAATTTGGCTAAACTTGAGGGACTGAGATGTAAAATTCCAACATTTATTATAAGGACCCATATAGACAAGTTTGAATATTAAAAGGACCAAAATTGCAGTTTTCCAAAATTTGAACCCCGAGGACCAAAATTGCAAAATTCCAAACTACGGGGACCAAACATGTAAATTTCCCAAACTTTCACACCCAAGGACTAAAAATGACTTTTGTAACTTCCCAAGGACCCAAAATGATTTTTTCTATCAAAAATATCCCACCAGGGACCAAATCTGCCAAAGTTTGAAACTCCAGGGACTAATTTTGTAATTTTCCAAAACTTTTCCAATTTTTCACCAAAGGACTAAATATGACAATTTATGATTTCAAAAGGACCTTTGGTGACTTTTTCATATTTTGAATGACCAGGGACTAGTTTTGTAATTTTATGAAAGTTGGGGGACTGAAACTGCCAATTTTGCAAACTTTGTACGTTTTTCATCTGTTTTTTACTCTTTTTGCATCTAAAACATATAAAACACAATTTTGAAATATTTTTAGTATTTTGATGCATTTCTGAGTGTTTTTGTATGTTTTGCAGTTCAGATTTGACCAAAAATGATGAGTGTTTGAGCACTCATCAGTACACCACAAACACACACAATCTTTTCATTTTCTTGATTGATTCTTGAAGATTTTGTTACTAAGAATCTTACATTTGGTGTTTTGGGTTATCATACTTGAGGTTTTACACAAGATTTGGTCCACTCTTGCACTAGATCTACATTTCATACTTCAACTTGTAAGTCATCTTTTACTAAATTAACTTGTCATTTCCTACTAATCAAAACATGTAGTTTTTAAAAGTACAAATTGAATTTGTTAAATCACAAATAAACTTTTGAAAACCCTAGGTGTATATATACATATATACACGACATACATACGTTTTATACATACAAATTGTATCACCATATTACGTTCGTCTTGTTGTGCTTAAAATTATGTACCAAGTTAACTTGTGTAAGATTTGTGGGTTAATTAGTGTTAATTGATTTTATGTTATGAATTTGTGGATGAGATAAACTAGGTTAGTTTGAGGTTGTTGGGAAAATGATGAATATCGGTGGAAGAGGTTTAGGACTAGTTTGGAGTTGTATTTGCGGTTAAACATGCAGCTTAAAAGTTATAAAACACATTTTTGGATACGGCTGTCCCAAAAAAGAAAAAAAAATGGAATAAGTAAAATGTGGTCGCTTGAACCACTGAAAATGGATTTAAAACGATAAAGTTATGCTATTTTGAATATTGCGGCGCAAACTATGTTTTCTTATAAAAACTTCACTAATAGTAAAACTATATTTTCATAGACAATGAGAAGCCTTCAAAATCATTAGAGTTAGAATAGGTAAAAATGGTAAAATGAGAATTTACGAACGGGTCATGCCTATAAAAATAGTCATACTTAAGAATAAATTGGTATATTTCCGTAAAAGTGTCAAATTAGTAAAATTAGACTTTTAAAAGTTAATAAATGATAATTACTTGAAAAACCCGACAAAAAGACAAAATGTTTTCTTTTAACTTAGGAGACACAAGAGTGTTGTGGTGATACAATGTTTTAAAAATTTATTTGCATTCTCTCGTTTCATAAAAATGTCGTACTAAGTCAAACCCATACTTAACTAGGTCGACCTTCGGAGTCGTTGTCCTTCGTTGCTTGACTTACTCATTACGAGATTACTGTATTACTTGAGGTGAGTTCATGGCCTTTGGAGGATAATACATGCTTGTTTATACTTAAACTCATTTAATTGTTCTTACTTGAAAACATGATTTATTTACTCATTACATACTGGATTACCTTATTATGGACACAAGTGTTTGAATCATATACGTGAGTTTCCATAGCCCCGGTTTTACTCGTTTACAATATTTCTAAACTCTCGGGGTGAGAATACATTGCTTAATTACTTTTATGCAGACATGAGTACAAAAACTGTTACAATGCCTAAGTTACATAGTACGTCAATTAAGTCCCCTACGAATCATGAACCGTTAATTACTTGTAAGCGCAGATGTTGTGAATAGATCTATTGGGTAGACACCCCCGCCCGGGTTGGTCACGCCAACATGATCATAGTACCGGTCAAATGGACGCATATCATACGGATTATTACTGTGTGTCTGGCAGACACTCTTAGGGGCACAGTTATTACCTATGCTTGATTGCATGTTATTACGTTGAGCTTCGGGGTCATGAGCTTATGGCATTGAATGTATTATTTTTCTATTATGACGTTATGTTTGTCGTAATTGTCATAAGTACTGAAATCTTGTGTTCCGTACTTGATTACTGTTTAACTAAACCTATGGACCCACTGACATTATGTTGACCTTTTTAGCATGTATTTTCTCAGGTGCTTAACTTTCAAAATATGATTGAATCAAGGTAGGGCATGGCATAATCGTAGGCATATCCTGAAGTGTAGTTTTATACAGCCTTTACCAGTTTGTAATATTTGGACAACTATATTTTATGGGCCATATATTTCCTGCACTAAACAATGATGTACTTTGTCTATTCAAATTAATATATTTTCTAAAATGGATCAGGTTATCCGTTCTCTAGTACTTTGTGTTGTGATCCAATACGTTGCACTCTAGTGACCGAATGCTTCTGCTGTACCATATTTGGGGGTGCGACACAATTTTTCTAAGCATTTAACTATAGATATTAGTAAAGTTGCGAGGTTGATGACACCAAAAATATCAACGAACCTATTAAGAATTCGCATAGTGAACAAAACATTTCATGAGCATACATGATGCAACCACCGTTTCTCGGGAATGTAGTGGACTTTTCTGCTGTAACTATATCCTCTTGTATACTCAAAACAAACAAAAGAAAATCTTAAATCTAAAATATCGCAAACAAAGGTCCCTCTTCTGGATCATAGGCTCATACCCAGAAGGTTAAAATCTAGTGGGATTAGATCTATATAAAATTTAAGTAAGAAATTTGTAAACAAGCTTTTCCATGTTCCATTGTATTATATGAAATGTCATGAAACAAAATGTTACTAGTAATTAATCTTTTACTATTATAGAAATATGCAAGAATTTAGCTAGAAATGTAATTTCAGCATTCGCGGAAAAACAAAGTTTAATTAAATTGGTTAGCATCATATTTGAGGGGAATTCTTCATCGTTGGTTGTAACTTTTCTTCAGTTGTATAGGGAGCTACAAGGTAAAGAGCGTGACTATGTATCCGAGAATATTTATTCACCTTCTATTATTGAATTTGTCTCTATTGCTTTTAGACCTATTGTATTGTTATGTTAACCATGAGTTTCGTTGATAGTAAGTGTTTGTATCATCAACTTAAAACCTCAATAGTAATGTCACTTACATTTAAAAGCAACAAAAAGCTTATAATCTGAAACCAATTAAAAAAGGTCACCTTCGATTATAGTTATTTTTTGAGGATTTATCCATAAACATTTTTTTTTAAAGATATGATTATTAAAGGCATCGAGACAAATGAGATGATAAATACTTAATATAAGGAGTAAACAAATAAAGAGGACATGAGATAATATTGTGTGTATTAGATATATCTTGAAGTCGTTATTTAAACACATAATTCAGTATTAAAGAAAATCAAAGCCATAATAAAATATGATGCAGAAAAGTAAATCAAGTAAATATACACAAGTATTTGCACGCATGTATATACGATCGGGTGGGTGTAGTATTCATCGAAATTGCCAACTCGCTTCAATTTAGCCATGTTATTCCCCCTTTTAATTATACATCATATCTACTCCATAGCAATCACTCATGACTCATGTTTTCATATACTCCACTTAAAAATACAACACAACACACACACACACACACTCACACAACTTTTGCTTCCCCCCACACCCCACCTCTACTCTCAACCCAAAACCGTAAACAATAAAATACTTAGACAACTCATACAACTTTTTGGTCTGAATTAATACATTGAGCTAATAAGACTTGGACTTTGTCTTACAATGACAAAATGTGTGGGGGTTAGTTGCGAACAAGCCTATAACAACTCAACATTTAAGTGTGTTCAAGTGAGAATAATGTTAAGTAATATCATGAGAAGTTATCACATTCTCATAAAAAAAAAACGTGTGCAAGCAAGTAAAATACAATATTACGTTTGTTGTAGGCGAATAAAATTTTATCAGTAACATTTCATTCAGCATATAAACTTTGTATGTGGTGGTGGTGGGGGGTTAGGCTTATGAGTTTATGTGTTTCTACTTATGTTTCATAAGCTCTTTTTTTTTCGACTTATTTTGTAAGTTATTGGCTTATATAAGCTCACTATGACATAAATAACTTATATTAGCTCATATGTTTCAAAACAGGCCGCAAAATGAGCTTGTAAAACTAAAAACGGAAACACATACATAAACACAAAATAAGCTTATACAAACACTTCATAAATATTTTCACGAAATGTAACCCCATAAGTTATTTCAAGATAACAGACATCACACACTCTTCATAAATCATCCTCGGTATCAATGGACATTGTCATCTCATTGACGATGCTTTTATCACGTGTTATGTGTGTTATTTTACGATATCAAATTTTCAGTGTTACGAGTACGAGTAAAATGCAAGGTTCTAAAAGGCGTGTCATGATGGCTCTAAGGCACGAGGCATGACCTTCACGTAACGCAATAGACTAAGGCGTTAGCTCTAGGCATGACGTGAGATGATGTGTGAAAAGGCGCGCGACATGATGTTTTTTTTGTATTTAACTCTGATGATTTTTATTTTTTTTTAAATAAAAAAAATTACATGCAATGATAGTTTATTAACTTAATTTGTATTTATAACACTTTTTAATATGATGTAATATATAAATTTATAAATATATATTTTTTTTCATTTTGTGCTCCTTTAAGTTAGGCTTTAAAAAATATGCTGTCCACGTCTCACGTTATTTATAGCCACGCCGAAATATAGTTAACAAAATCCCCAAAGTACCCTCACACTTTCCCCAAATTCCCTGTACTACCCTAACACTCCCATCGATGTTCATTCCATTACACAGTTTTAGGTCGCAACACTCATCACCACCAATCTCACCAAACCACACTTGATCGGACGCTCATTAACCATGACCATCGTTACTCCACAACCGCTAGATGTGTGTCTTTCAATTCAATTACATTTCGATTCATTATTACACGTGTCAATCATTCATGTTCCGTACACCTTGTTAGGGTTTATGATTTGAGTCATGAATTGATGTTTTGGAGTGTGAATTAGGGTTTATTAACTGGATCTAGTTTGTGTGTTTTTGGTAGCAGGAAGATGAGGAGATGCTTGTGGTGCAAGGACCTGTGGCGTTTGACGGTACTCCGCCTATTCAAGTGCCTCAGCCTATGGAAGGTTGTTGTTTTTTCGCTCGTTTTTATGTTTTGATTAAGTAGCGCGTAGTTTCGAATTGAATGAATGTGTATAGATATAAATGTGACTATGTTTATTTGATTGAGAGGTTTTTTACAAGTATGTTTAGGCGGTGTTTGTGATTGCTTATTTTTTTCTGAGCTGTTTAGAAACGAGTGTTTGGATTTGCTTATATTGTAAATAATGCAATAATACTGGGAAAAGTAATATTTCGTTGGAAAATTTTCAGTTAAATCCAGGCTTTAGGTTAAATATGTTGGTAAAAAAGTAATTTTAATTTCATCACAAATAAGCACTTTGACATAAGCAGCTTTCTATGTGCTTATCAAAAACTGCTTATTTAACATCAAACTAAGCAGATAAGCAGAAGTGGTTTGGGTAAAACAAAACAGTTTGTGCTTGAAAATAAGCAGATAAGAAGAAAAGTTGAAACCTTAGCAATCACAGATACCGTCTTAGTAATTTCTAATTTGGTTATATTCATAAGTTCTTATTTATTTGGTAGATTGAGTTTTGGTTTTACAATGTGAATCCATTAGCAGTCGATTAAATCCATTTGTAAAAGGTTTTAGGTTAAATGTGTCGATAAAAAAGTAATTTTGATTTCATCTCAAATAAGCATTTTGAATAAGCAGATTAACAGAAAATGCTTATTAAGCAGAAGCAGTTTGGATAAACACAAATGGATTATGCTTAAAAATAAGCAGATAGCCAGATAAGTAGATAAGCTGAAACTTAAGCAATCACAGATACCGCCGGAGTAGCTTGGTTATGTTAATAAGTTTATACTTATTTGGCTGATTGAGTTTTGGATTTACAATGTGGATTTGTTAGTTACTAGCACGGGAGATAATCAAGCAGTTGAGGAACCTCAGGCGTCTAGATTTACGTGGACTATTGAGAATTTCTCTCGTCAGACAAACAAAAAGATCTACTCTGATGTTTTTGTGGTCGGAGGATATAAATGGTAATGAATAGTTTTGTATCTATGGTTTTGGTTAATTTATGCGTATCTGGGGTGGGGTGTTTGTTTTCTTACTTCTCCATCTGGTTTTAACAGGCGCGTGCTTATATTTCCGAAGGGAAACAATGTGGACCATCTGTCCATGTACTTAGATGTAGCGGATTCTTCATCCTTGCCGTATGGTTGGAGTAGATATGCACAGTTCAGTTTGTCGGTTGTTAATCAAGGTCACAGCAAGTTTACTGTAAAGAAAGGTATGCTTTAGGCTTGTGGAGAAATTTTGCTTATATACAATTTAGCTTTGTTACAAGGCAAGCCATCGTCATAGACTTGTACTCCTGTTTGCTGCATTAATAAACTCTCTCCCATCGAATGACTGGTATCTTTGTGGTAGCAAAGAGTTGATTATCTTTTTTTAGAGTTTCATTGACATTACTGTTTATTTGATCCCCGATTTTGGACTCTAATCAATAATGTTTAGCAGAGTTGATGCATTTCTATAGGAGGTTTTGTAATGTTGCCGTATTGTATATTTCAAAGGAATTTATCCTAATGTTAATGTATAATGCTTAGCGGACTGAGAGAATAAGATATAGCATGTGTTCTTTGTCGAGCCATTTTTGAACCTTGATGTATTTAAAAAAATACACCATCCAATAGAGTTGGCTTAAATAGGGAAAATGAAGATGAGTGCAGGTCCTGCAGGATAAAAGACAACCTTTCAACCTGTCTTTGAATTATTAGAACATTTCACAGATATAAGAGAGGCCCAGTTTAATCATTTACTTCACTGTATTTGACAAACTAATAGTTTTCTGGCTGGTGGAAATTTGGAACCACTTGAGTAACAAAGCTACGCTAGAGAATTTAGATTAAGTAATTAACATTACCAAATTTGTCTCTATGTCACCAATCGTTACTTGTGTTTGACTTGTTTGCTGGGTCATAAATTTTACCTATATTGTAATGCAGTAAGATAAAGAGAAAATGAAATATAATATTCAATCTGTAATTTATCTTTCTTATGAACTACTAGTACTGATTTGAGATAAAAGGTAAGAAGCTGCATGTTTACCCCTTACATGACGCTACCTTTGTATTAGAAGGTGAAAAAACAACACACTTGAATAAACTTGACTTCATATTATATAATCATAACTCAAATTTATGTAGTGTGATCATGCATGTAATATAGCATAACTGATAAGGTACAAGTTACTTTAAGGTTCACTATCGTATATGACCAAAAACTAAGATCTTATATTTTTACTTGGATGGACGGAGTTTCATTCTAAGCTTTCGCCAAACATTAACCTTATCCCCACCTCCTCTTTCTCCCTGACACTGTTCACAGCCCACCTTTGCTGAGTGCTAACCTCATTCACGCAGACCTCTCTCCATATGTTCATATAAGAGATTCGAATACACATACTGGATAAAGCAAGAACTTAAGAATATTCCAATCCTTCACTGTTCTAAGTGTTGATATAGAAAACAAGTTTTAGCTGCAAGATCAAAAGATTCCCCTGTCGAAAGCTTCTCACAAAGGGGATAATCACTTCCAAATGGGATAAGTGGCGATAAGATCCAAGGAGCTTGCCATATATAAAAGAAGTTGTCAGATTGTATGAATCTAGTTTAATTTGATATATTGGCATATATAGACTATACAGTAATAATGAATATGTCAAGATCTCATCAAGACATGGTGAACACATAAGTTGCGCCACCCATATATTTTGAGATAGTAGTATGAGGCTATGAGCCCATGGTTTATGCTGGTCAAGGGTTGAACAGACTTTTGTGGAAATTTTGTTTTGATGGCATTTAGAAAGGAGTTAGGAGCTGCTAAAGCTATTCTATAAAATAAAAATCAATAACACACTTGTTTTCTTTGGTGACTTAACCTCAATACTTGCCTTAATCTTAGTCTTCTTAAATTACAGACACACAGCACCAGTTCCATGCAAGGGAGAGTGATTGGGGGTTTACATCTTTCATGCCTCTTAGTGATCTATATGATCCTAGTAGAGGGTTTCTTATGAATGATACATGCATTATTGAAGCTGATGTTGCTGTACGGAAAGTAATTGACTATTGGACATATGACTCAAAGAAGGAGACGGGATATGTTGGTCTTAAGAACCAAGGAGCAACATGTTACATGAACTCTCTCCTCCAAACGTTATACCACATCCCTTATTTTAGAAAGGTACAAGTTGTCATATTTGTTATTATGACTTGTATTACTTGGTGAAGAAATATCTAAATGAACTTCCAATACCAGGCTGTCTACCATATGCCAACAACAGAGAATGATATACCCTCAGGAAGTATTCCTTTGGCTCTTCAGAGCTTATTCTATAAGCTCCAATACAATGAAACCAGTGTTGCAACAAAAGAATTGACAAAATCTTTTGGATGGGACACATATGATTCTTTTATGCAGCATGACGTCCAAGAACTTAACAGGGTCTTGTGTGAGAAACTTGAAGACAAGATGAAGGTGACCTATATTCTTTAAATGCTCAGACTTTGCTGTTCATGTGTATCCTGACTTCTTATTTCTGCTTGCTCAGGGAACAGTTGTGGAGGGGACAATACAGAAATTATTTGAAGGACACCATATGAATTACATCGAATGCATAAATGTGGACTTCAAATCGACAAGAAAAGAATCTTATTACGGTATTATTTTGTGTAGTTGTAGTTCATTATCTGTCTGGACTCTGGTCTACCTTGAGTGTATTTGTTTTAATATAATTAACCATCGTCTTAATAATATCATAATGCTTGTATCAGATCTTCAACTTGATGTGAAAGGTTGTCGGGATGTTTATGCATCTTTTGACAAGTACGTTGAGGTGGAACGACTTGAGGGTGACAATAAGTATCATGCTGAGCAACATGGGTTACAGGTTGAATATTGGTTCATGCTTGTAACATGCAGATTAGGAACTCTATTGCATTTTATTTGTCGTGCCATCATTTGGTGCAACATTTTAATTCTATTTGTGCTTATGAATCTTGAACAAAATTGGACCATAGCATCAGTGGGATGTAGACTTGCCAAAGATATATCCACAAGATTTTTCTGGGGGGATTGGAGAAAAACCTCTTATGTGCATAATTGAACCTGCTTGTGGGGCTTTGTCTTGTGAAATTGTTTCATTAATTATCTTTTCTGAACTTTGTATGTTTTCTTCTCTATACAGGATGCTAAGAAGGGTGTGCTTTTTATCGATTTCCCTCCTGTTCTTCAACTCCAGCTAAAGCGATTTGAATATGATTTCACAAGGGATACAATGGTAAAGGTAAGTGTTGAGAAACTTTATTCAATATTTTCTATCGCCTCCAACTCTTTTATCTCATTTTGGGTAAAAATTTTAGTTTTTATGTGCCCAATATAACTTTAGTGCCTTCTCGTGGAAACTTTTCTGATACTTCATGCAGATAAATGACCGCTATGAATTTCCTCTCGAGCTCGACCTTGACAGGGAGAATGGCAAATACTTATCTCCTGACGCCGATAAGAGTGTCAGGAATCTTTACACGCTTCACAGGTATCAAATGTGCCTATATGTTTTTTTTGTTGGAATATCTTATTAATGTGGAATAGTACCAAATTTGACTATAAAAGTGCTGGTTTCACATTTCACATTAATCTATGAGACTATATATCCCTCTACTTTTGATCTATGGTGTGCAAACAACAAGTAAAAAGCTTCTTCTTTTAGAAAAAAAGGTGTTTACATAGATCTTCTTGGAAAAAAGGTGTTTACATATTCTTGTTGGTATAAAGATGAAGACTCCTATTTTTCTATGTGTTTGCTTCTTCCCTTACACGCTGCTTTTAAACAGTGTATTGGTTCATAGTGGTGGTGTGCATGGTGGACACTATTATGCATTTATCAGGCCAACTTTGTCAGATCAATGGTGAGCTCTATATATCCATATATAATAATCATTCTGTATATGCATCCTTGAATATTGATTGATCATGTTGACACTACTTGTGCTACTTGGTTTGTTTTTGTCCTTCATATATTGTTAAACCGATTCTATGGTCTCACCATTTGTGGTTTTGTAATCATCGTTACAATTAGGTTTAAGTTTGATGATGAAAGAGTTACAAAAGAAGATATGAAGAGGGCATTAGAAGAGCAGTATGGTGGTGAGGAAGAGGTAATGCACTGCTTTCTTTACTGCTTATGTTTCTCACATTTTTTCAACTTCTCATTACAACCTCTCATCTTTTCCTTTCAACAGCTACCCCAGACAAATCCTGGCTACAATAATGCTCCATTTAAATTTACAAAATACTCAAATGCCTACATGCTTGTCTACATACGCGAGAGTGACAAGGACAAGATAATATGTGACGTTGAGGAGAAAGATATTGCAGAACATCTTAGGGTGAACACACCTTTTGTTTAAGTTATTATGCACTTTCTTGACATCTTTTTGGTACATGAAGTTCAAAGCTTTGTAATTGTTCTTCTCCAGATAAGGTTGAAGAAAGAACAAGAAGAGAAGGAAGACAAGAAAAGATACAAGGCGCAGGCTCATCTCTACACTATTATCAAGGTGGTAGATGATGAGTTGTAGATATACCATTACAATTTCGTAAATGATTCCTCTTTAATATTTTTAAGAAAACGGTATCGCTAACATCTTTAATTGATCTGTGTAGGTTGCTCGCGATGCAGACCTGTTAGAACAGATAGGGAAAGATATATTTTTTGATCTCGTTGATCATGACAAAGTTCATAGCTTTCGTATTCAGAAGCAAATTACGTTTAATCAATTTAAGGTATACTGTTTGCTATATGGATTATGCTTGATGGATATTATTCTTGATTTATGGTTGCCAACTTGCCAATCGTGTTACATTGCTTTGAATAAGTTAGTTGATTTGGTGGGGTACAATATGCTTACTTGTATTCATGTAATATCAAAAATCTTGTATACACCAATTGGTGTATCTATTGCTTTAGGATCCATATCTACTACTACAGAAACTATCCAAGTAACTAGATTTTTGTCATGTTTAGAAGCTTAGCGTCGTGGCATTGGGAAGTGATATGCATATTTGATGTCCACACCACAAATATGCATATATGGTGTTGTAGCATGTGCATTACTAATGTACTTTTCTGGTGTGCACTTCACTTTATTTGGTGTGCAACTGTGCATATCACCTCCCTTGTGGTGAATACAGAAAGGAAGTTATAAGCTAAATGCCTAAATTATGTCAACCTAATAATTAATAAACAATGAGTTTTCTAAAGCTGCCGCTGCCATGTCAAGTATTCAGAATATAAGATATGAAAACATAATACATGGACGTGTCTTGAAATCATATGCATTGGGTAAATAGGTAAAGGAAATGGTTAATGCAATCCAATCTATTGGCAAGCAGATGCTACAGGCTGTTCATTTGATGGCCTGATAGCAGCCTTTGATTAAAGTAAATAAATTCATGCAGTTGTACTACTAGCGTAGTATATTTAAAATGTGTCAAACGATCACAAATTATCCTTATAGTAATCATGGTCGACAGGAGGAGGTTGCCAAAGAACTTGGCGTGCCTGTTCGGTTTCAACGGTTCTGGATATGGGCCAAGAGGCAGAACCACACATACCGTCCCAATCGTCCTTTAACGGCACAGGAGGAAACACAAACGGTATACTTCTTTTACTTGCTAATGTATTTTATTAGGTGAAACACGCTGTTGCTTTCAATTGTTATGTTGCATAACCACCGTCTAGTATCTAGAAAACTTCAAATGAAAATTTATAATGCTTCAGGACATGTAAAATGTTTATGCTATATGTTATCTGCTGGATTTTTGTAGTATTTTGGTCAACTGTGGAAATTGATATTGGGTGAGATTAAGATAAGAAAATATAAAGCTGTTGGCAGTCAGATGTTATGTGATTACCATTTTGTTTTACCCATGGTTATGTGATTAAAATTTATCAGGTGGTTAGTAATCTAAAGTGCTAAGTAGATTTACGTTAATTGCAATGCTATGATATTGTAACACGCCAATTTTATTTGGTTTTAATGGTTTAAGCTATACTATAGAATATGAGCATGCGTGGGTTTGCAATGTTGCCTACAATCAGATTATGCATGCAGTGTGCTTTTACATTAAGTTAGATTTTCTCTGAAATTTATGTCTTAAAGTATTCGTTTGTTAAGTTAATGTAGCTGATGACAACCATGTATAACTGCAGGTTGGGCATTTGAGGGAAGTATCTAATAAGAATCACAATGCTGAACTGAAACTGTTCTTGGAGATAGAGATCGGACCGGTAATAATGTCTTGGTGGTTTTAATGCACGGATTTATCCTGCAGCGCTTCTATAACTATGTTTTGTTTCCAGGATTTGCGTCCTCTTTCACCACCTGACAAGAGCAAAGAAGATTTGCTCCTCTTCTTTAAGCTTTATGATCCTGAGAAGGAAGAACTACGGTATGTTAAAGATGCTAATTCATGTCCAGTTAGGATCTTTTATGGGTTTCTGAGTTGTTTCTTTATGATATTCACTTTGAGGAAATGTTAGATGAAAATCATATAAATAACATGATCACGAGGATGCCTATATTTAGGTTCACACAACTCAGAGCCGCATATATGATATAAGCATCTAGAGATTTTATTATACTTCACTAATTGACCAGGGTTTCTGAATAACTAGATCTTTTATTGTTATCTCCAGGTATGTTGGCCGGTTTTTTGTAAAGAGTTCTGGTAAACCAAGTGAAATTATCACAAAATTAAATGAGAAAGCTGGATTTAATCCAGATGAAGAAATTGAACTCTATGAGGTATGTTTTCTAATGCTGTTGCCTGTCTGCTCTGGTTACAGTTGCATTCTGTGTCTGCAGTATCTGTATTCTATCAACTTCTAAATATGCATGAATCGATTTTTTCATCAGGAAATAAAATTTGAGCCATGTGTCATGTGTGAGCGTCTTGATAAGAGAAGTTCATTTAGATCTAGCCAGGTATACTAGTCTCAACCTTTCTAGTACTTGATAAGATGTTCTCTTATATTTGAAGTTGCGTTTATGTAGGATAACTTTTTTTTCTTCATTTAGATCGAGGATGGAGATATTATTTGCTTTCAGAAACTCCCTCGGGTTCAGTCTGAGGAGAAATACCGATATCCTGATGTTCCTTCATTTCTGGAGTATGTGAAAAATCGTCAGGTCTGTTACACTAATTTTTAGCCCTGGCAGTTTCAAAATTGAAGTATCTTGTGTAAAAGTTCAGTATGTAGATCTTTGTGTGTTGCAATTGAATGTATAATGGTCATGGGTAAGCCTACCTACTCTTCTCATGCCTTATCAATTTGCTCTTTGCAGATGGTTCATTTTCGATCGCTGGATAGACCAAAGGAGGACGATTTCTTTCTTGAGTTGTGAGTTCAACTTTCTTACTAATTAACCTTGTAGATTACTATTACGGCCAACTAATATTTGCTAAATTAATTGACAGGTCAAAATTGCATACATATGATGACGTGGTTGAG
The DNA here is from genome assembly GCA_030686995.1 of Artemisia argyi. Classification (NCBI taxonomy): domain Eukaryota; kingdom Viridiplantae; phylum Streptophyta; class Magnoliopsida; order Asterales; family Asteraceae; genus Artemisia; species Artemisia argyi. The sequence continues at coordinate 117,991,089 of CM060706.1, forward strand.
AGAGTTGCTCACAAACTTAACTTGGATGATCCATCAAAAATCAGGCTTACTCCTCACAACTGCTATTCTCAACAGCCCAAACCCCACCCTATCAAGTATAGAGTTGCGGAACATCTTCTGGACATGTTGGTTCACTACAATCAGGTTTGTGTACGATTAGCTTTGTTAAATTATTCACTGCATTTGGTCATATATTTCTCCTAGCATGTTTTTGATGGAACATATAGGGCTCACTCTCTTGTTATTTGTTTGGGTACAGGTTTCTGATATTCTGTATTACGAAGTCTTAGACATTCCTCTCCCAGAGTTGCAAGGTCTGAAAACACTGAAGGTTGCTTTTCACCATGCTACCAAGGATGAGGTATTTTAGGAATATATGATGATTGCTTTTCTGTGTTAAAAGAAAAGTTGGAACTGTGTTTTGTTAAACTATGGGCATGTTGATTGGGTGCTGAATTATGTTGTGCTGCAGCCTGTAATTCACAATATTAGGTTGGCCAAACAGAGCACTGTTGGCGACGTTCTTGAGGAAATAAAGGGGAAGGTATACTCTATTAATTACACCGAACTGGCATTTTGATTATCTAAATATATATTGCTGTTAAGTTTCATATGTATTACTGTGTTATCAGTCATCTTTCAAAATGCATGTTTACACAGGTTGAATTATCGCATCCCAATGCTGAACTTAGACTGCTTGAAGTATTCTATCACAAGATTTACAAGGTATCGTAGTGGGTTAACTTTAGCTGCTGTGGTTTTCTTTTTTTCAATTTTCATCAGAATGCTTAAAATGCTCAATTGTTCGATTATTACATTAACTTGAATGCTGACCAGCTTGACTTTCGTTCCATTGCAGATCTTTCCATTGACTGAGAAGATTGAGAATATAAATGATCAATACTGGACATTACGTGCTGAAGAAGTAAGTTTGCTTCTACTTTTTTGGGTCATTCTTTTGAATGTGCCAGGTGCTCAAGTTCTGAAACAACCACATAAGAAAATTTTCATTGAACATTCTTAGAAACTTATACAAGCTTACTGAGCAGATCTATCTTCTGACATGTATCACATGTTTGTTTCGTTTCCTTCATATGAAATTGTTAGTTTTCAAGTGGTTGGTAATTAGTAAACGAATTTGGAAAACTATTGATGTGGTTATTATTTATGTTGATTTTCCTATCTTAGATTCCAGAAGAAGAGAAGAACCTTGGACCCCAGGATCGCTTAATTCATGTTTATCATTTCACTAAAGAGGCTGCACAGAACCAGATGGTACATCATGAGTAGCTCTGCATCTAGTTTCTTTTTATTTTATTTATTTTTTATTTTATTTTTTTGCATATAAGTGTAAATTTATGGCTCCGTTTTTCGTTTACAGCAAGTGCAAAATTTTGGGGAGCCTTTCTTTCTGATAATTCATGAAGATGATACTTTAGCGGAAGTAAAAGGCCGCATTCAGAAGAAATTGGGGGTTCCTGATGAGGAATTTGCAAAGGTACTTCTTTTCTCACATATATTTGTAATGCCTGATACTTAGTTGAGCATACCAGCTGTCACATTCTTTTAAATCACTTCTCTTATATCATGACCATGAAGTCGATAATGACATCTGACTTGCACCTTGCCTTTTCCTTGTGTTTGTCAGTGGAAGTTCGCCTTTTTATCTTTGGGGCGGCCAGAGTATTTAGAAGACACAGATGTTGTATCTAGCCGTTTTCAGGTTCGTAGCTGAATATTTTATCACTGATGCTTGTTTATCAAGAGTACCACATCAATTACTTAATGACATGTATTTTGAATCTGGTTTGTAGAGAAGAGATGTTTATGGTGCTTGGGAGCAGTACCTTGGGTTGGAACACTCGGACACTACCCCTAAAAGGGCCTTTACAGCCAACCAGGTCAGTTTTTTCTCCTCGAATTGGGTGTATCTCAATCTTGTGCAAAAAAGATTGTTAGCAGTATACAACATATTACTCGTATTTTTAATGGAATGGTGTTTGAATTTTGACCTGCTATTTTGGTTAAATTCATTTGATCCTGTTTCTTGGATGTGTTTAGTCTCGGCAATGGTAAGGGGCCCACTAATGTATTTTCTATATTGTGCAGAACCGTCACACGTTTGAGAAGCCAGTGAAAATATACAATTAGACGAGCACTGTGAATTATCTGCAATGTAAAGCAATTGAAGATATGGAGAATTGAAAGACATATTTAATGTTAATTCTTCCATTGTTGTTTTTGTTGCTTGGTGCCATTCTTTTTGGACTCAGGTTGGGGAAATGTATCGTTCTTCTTTGCTGCTGTCCGAGTGTGGTGTAGCTCATCTTCTCCACCAGTCTCTGTCGTTCCCTGTGTAATTTAGCAGTACATAGGAAGAAGATTTTGTTGACTTGAGTGTACAAGCTATTTGGGTGCCTATAATGGAGGAGAGGGATGTGTAAAATGGTTGGAAACTTGACTATATAAAATTTTGGGGTGCTCTTGTAAAAAGATACAATTGTACTGCTCAGTTTATATCTATTCTATAGGACCTTATACTGTTACAGTTTAGTGTGTTATCATATTCCACTGCTATTGATGAGATTCGGCTCTCCTGGTGTAGCAAGAAGCAACAAATTGTTCGTTCCGAGCATAAGGATATGACATCTGTTTTATCTTAGATCCCTAATAAAGTGCAGCTTCTGGCCTGTTGGCAAAGTGTGGTAACATGATGCTCTGACCAGCAGGCTTAACATATCTAAACAGATATCAACCTCTCCTTGCGAGCAACTATCTGTTGGTCAGTTTTATGCTTCAAAACAATTTGTTGTAGTTGATAAGATGCAGAGCTAAGTTATGTTAAAGTTAAGTTATTTATGCATCATTATATCTGTTGAGGAGATATCCCACAGCAAGAGAACCATTTTAGGCATCACACGTGAAACATTTATTGCAAGAAAACAAAAACCAGCGTAGTTTGTTTCTTGCACACTCACAAAGACAATGTGTTAATCTCTGCGCTTAGCGCCGAATAGCATTGGCATTGGCATTGGCATTATCGAATGTCAATGCTCATGAAAGCCAGTTACAAGTCAAAATGAAACAACAGATATATAATGCCAGTAATAATCTAGTAAGCACCAAACAACAAGATGCTATATTTTCGCTTCTACAAAAATATAAACTGCGCCTCACCCTATTTATTAAATCAGGTCAACTTCAAAATTAACCAAATATGAGGACACACACAATGGTCAAAATGCAACTCGGGTTGTAACTATATCTTTTGGAAGCCGGGTACTTCTTTGTCACAATTGATTTCTCACAAGAAGAGCTTGGTAAATTAACATTCCCCATACATATTTCATGTATGGTATGGGAGGAGAAAAAGCACGAAGAACACCTCATTCATGTTAGAAACATCTATATACAACCACTAGCCCACTACCGCCATCAGATTAGACAAAGCATACTACATCAGGTTAGTTGACCTTTCAAAGCACTTGCAGCCCTTTGGATGGCTCTAGCAACTCTCCATATTTCGTGTTGGATCACTGCCTGCCTCTTTGACTGATAAATAGCATCTGCAACTCCCGGAAAGAACCCCAGTTTATTCTCGCTTGCGGGTCCATATACCTAAACAACATAACTAACATAAGCCTTTGTAAATGAATGTTTGTATGTATGTATGCATATATAGAGAGAGGTTACGAGATGCTTGAACCACTGCCTTCCTTGAATCCCATCTGTATCCAAGAAGCCTCTTTCAGCCAACATCAAGCGATCATTCAACATGCGTCTCTTTAAAACTGAAACATGACCTTCTGTTTCTGCCTCCTTTATAGTCTGCAAAACGAATTATAATCAACACATTGAATATGTTGGGAAGGCAGTCAAAAAGTACCCAAGAACCCGCTTGATAAATATGGTCTAGACAAATTAAAAAGAAGCTGCAAGACGAACCTTAATTTCATCTTCGACTTGTGTAGCTGCATCCATAAGTTCTTGGATGGCGGATCTTAGAGGATGCAAAGAGACATCCTCTTCCAACAATTTGCACAATGAATCTGTGTAGTTCTGCAAAATTAACAAAATAATGAAAAAATATAATTTGATGAGATGTATAGAAGAAAGAAAGAATAGCCATACCTGCAACTGAGCTGCATACGAAAGATAGTTGAAAGGTAATATAGGATCATCGGCTAAGTGGACCCCAAGCAGTCCCCAGACACCAGCAACTAAGGTTACAGATGAGAAGAACAACACTAGTTTAGTTACTACATGACAAGAAATGTAGGATTATAATAGTGCATTGTTCGATGGGAAGAAGCTAACCAGCCACATGACGGTGGAAAAATGGATCTGCATGCTTTACCATCCAGTCATAGGAGTCAAAAGCAGTGTGGTAAACCGGGAATGCTAGAAATAAGTATATAAGATTTACAAAACAAGATTAGCAAAGGGTAATATATAACATACCAATGGAGCGAAGTATAAAAGCATACCATTGCCATAGTAAAGATCAACAGATGGAACTCCAGCATGATGCAAAAATGGAGCGAAGTCAGAAAATACGTCACTAAGTCTTTGAATCTACAATTCCGGAAATAAAAATCTTGTTATGCTAGTCAAACTTTTCATTTGACTCCGTATACTACATAAAAGCACAAGGAGTTATGTATTATGAGTAAAATTTCTTTTCATGAACGGCATCTGGTCCTCCGATTATCATAGAAAATGTTGCATTAAACATACCAATGGGCCTTCTTCAGCAGTTGTTCTCCACTTCTCGAAAAGCGTCGAATCCAAGACGTCGGGGTCTTGAACCTGGTATTTTAAAATAAAAGTTCTGTATCAAATGTCAACTAGTCACTTTATCTCGAAATGAACTCAATGGCTTGACTTGACACATAACCAAATAGACACGTCTAGATAGCATAAATACACTTCTAAACTTTTTTATACCTTCTTAGTAACCTCGATTAGAATATCATCAAGCTGAGGTGTTGTGGCAGCGGAAAAACCTGGCCCTTGAACTGCACAATCCACATTGATATATGCCACTGCCTTGGACCCCAGATTTATAAGATTTTGCTCAACCCATTCAGTAGAACCGATCTAAATCCATCAAATAAACCATATAATTATTAAAGATCCCCTATAAATATCGAGCACTCTACCACACAATAATGTTATGTTTCAGTTATCAGTTAAGATAGAATATTACCTACCATCCCAAACTCTTCAGCATCCCAACTGCATAACACAATCGTCCTTTGAGGAATCCACCCCAATCGCATCATTAAAGAATATCTACGTGCAATGTCGATAAGAGCAGCAGTTCCACTATTTGGGTCAACTGCTCCATAAGTCCACGCATCCCTATGGTTACCAAGTACCACAAACCGGTCAGGCTCTTCCGACCCCTTTATAACACCAAACACATTTTGAATCGTTGCCATCTTATTCTCCCCCTAATAACATCATATCATTAAACCATTACAAACTATAATCACCAAATCCTAACTTGGAAAAAGTCAGAACTACCCTCCATCCCCAAATTAGTAAAGCTTGGGTAGAATAACATACACAGGTTTTTGGAATTGCTTATTTTTTCTGCTTATTTTCTTATTGCATAGCAGATAAACAGTTTGGAGTGTTTGGCCAATCTCGATAAGTAGGAATACGCTTTTTTAAGCATACTTTTTTTGGATTTTTTAGTTTGACCTTCATTTCCTCGTATCAAATCTTAACACTATTTAACAAAGTGCTTATTTTAAGCTGCTTGTCCATTTCCACTTTTAAGCACAAGCATAAGCAAAACAATTTAAGGAATACGAAACAATCTGAGTCACACATACAATGATCAAAACACAATATATTACGTAACAAATTAACTAACCTGATACGTAAAATTCAAGAAAGTTGGTCCAGGACCAATTCTCCTATCAAGCGACCCCAATATCATTTCCGCAGTTTCCTCAGATATCGGCAACGACGGAATACTCGGAAACCTCTTCCGAACCTCACTATCCTCCACACTCAATCTCTCACCATTATCAGCAGCCCACCCTGGTGTCAACACATCACCAACACCATCAACCACCGTCCCTCTCTCCACCCCACCACCAGTCCCACCAGTAAACATCACCACCGCCACCACCCCTTTCTCCGCCGCCTTCACCACCGCCGCATATCTCGACACCCCACCTCCTCTTTTCACCACACCAATACACCCTTTCACATCCACACCACCCTCCTCCAGCGCACGATAGTCCTCCTCCCTCCCGTGGCTAACGTACACCGCCTTACCGTACGCCGTCCCAGACGGCGAGTAAGCATGGTACCCCTTCACAACCTCATTGTCCATATCTGCCACATGTTCGGTTAACGTTAGCGAAACCGTATTTGTGTCGCTAAAATGCGCCGTGAGCGATGAGTTCACATGATACGACAACATGACAGTGTAATTGGTAACATGGGTATTTAAGTTAAAGGATTTAAACATGGATGTGACGTAAGCAACGGCGGAGGAAGAGGGTGGTGTGCCGGCGAGGTGAGGGTGGAGGGTGAGGTGGCGAAGGTAGTCAGAGATGGTGTAGTTGGAAGCTGAGTTTAAGAAGGTGGAAATGAAGGGTGGCTGGTGGTTGTTGACGGTGGTTTGCGACGACGGTGGTGGTGGTGGTTCATGGTGGTGGTGGAAAGTGTAGATGGTGATAATGCAAAGAGTGAAGAAGAATATTATGAGTGTGCATGAAGAAGGTTTGTATATTGTGGTTGGTTTTTGATTATAAGGTTGAGCCATGTATTGATGGTGGTTTATGGTGGTGGTGGTATGACGGAGTAATACTTAAGGTTTTAGTTGAAACGGTACTTATTATGTATGGCAGTAGTGATATATGTCAGTTAGTGGATATATGTCAGTTAGTGTGTTTTGGAGTATCTAATGTCGGGTGATATGTTGTTTAAGTGGGTCCACTTGTTGATAGAGGATGAATACTACTACTCCGTACTCACTAAACTAAACAAAGTTAAGGTGAGTCAAAATTTGGTTCTTTCATAAGTTTTGCTATATCTTTACACGTTACTTTAACATCTCTTTCTTATTTATTATCTTCTTTTATCAAAATCGTCAATTATGTTCGGGGACGGAGTCAGGAATTAAGAATAAGGGAGACCGATTTTTTTTCTCAAAAGTTAGAGGGGTCATCTGCCTATAGTTGTGTCATCATATGCTTAAATTTTATAAGATTAATAGCAAAACGATTGGGTGTGTTGGAGTGGGCCGAGCACCCCCGGCTCCCCACTGTCTCCGTCACTGATTATGTTAGTTGTCAGTATCCTATAAGTAGGAAGATTAGTAAGAATACAAAGTAGAAGGAAATATCATTTCTCTTCATAGTTTGCTTTGAGACAAATTGATATTACTATTAGGCAGACTTGAGGATCTGACTAACGTGCAATGTGCTATTGTTGTCGGGCTATTGTTTATTACGGTCGGAGTATTGGCTCCACGTCAGCTCTTTTCGATGAATGTGATTTCTTTTTCTACTGCTAGATATTTCTTTATGGAATATTCCGAAAACATAAAATTTTTGAAAATGTTTTATAGATAAAGAGAAAAAAGTTCGGTGTACTAAAGCTGACCCCAAATACATATGCTATAATAGATGCTCTTATACCAATTCCGAATAGTGACATGTCTCTTTCTGTGTCAATTGTGTCACCTTATCGCCACATCAACACTTCCTAAACTGATGCACCCCTGCCAATGGCAACGTGTCTCTTTCTGTGTCACTTATACACAAATATGCACCACAAAACACTCACATGCGCACACAAAACACACAAACGGTCCCCACTCTCTTGTCCCTTTCCTCATTGCCATACATAAGAAGACTATACCGACGCACTACTGACGAGGTGGTGCCATCTGTGTCTCAAAACCAATGCTTGTCGGTTTGTAAACTAACTAGGCCGTTGGGAGTGGTCTTATAATCTTATTAAGTTATTTCACATGTACGTCAAAAATTTACTACATATGTTTCAAAATGGCAAAGGTTTCAATAGAAAATGAGCTTGGTCAATTTGAACTTCGTAAATTTGATCAACTGTTTCATTCAATATTGATAAGAGTACTATTTAACTACTACTACTAATTATTTCAAGATACCATTTTAACTTTTTTGTATTTTGTTCACATGGTTTCCATATAATAAAGGGCGGCATCCATATCTTTTATATAATATAAGAATTACATCATTTCAGAGTGTTTTTGCAAATCCCTTCTCATTGAAAAAAAAAATTGGACCAATAGCAAAGCTCAATTTTGCCACGTAGGCGAAATTGAGCAACGTAATTGGTCAATAAAAAGTCAAAATTAAGTTGATTTTGGTCAAACTTAATAAATTTGGTGGAGAAATTTGGTTAAGAAAAAAATGAATAAAAATATAGGTGTCAAATTTATGAAAACAAAAACTTAAAAAATGAGGAAGTAATTAATAAAACTTTAGTGATTGAATTTTAAATAATTCATATAGAGTAAAGTGTAAAATTACAAGTTTCAATTTTTTTTAATAACTTTATAAAAAACACAAATAACCCCTTACACTTTATACCCCTATACTTTATAATATTTACTTTGTTTAAAATTACATGAGTATTAGTATTAGTTTTTAGACTTTCATCCATTAAAATTGCAAAATTTGGTAAATATGCGAATTAGTTTTAATATACGTTAAATATTTTTTTTAAACTGATGTTAGTTTTAAACTTTCATCCATTAAAATATATTTTTTTTAAATAAGGACTCATGTTACTATTTAAAAGTTTAATTTATACATACACGGGTTTGAAATACAACTAAATTATTAGTATCGGGAATATAAATATCAAATAGTAAGCACGATACTGTGATATAAAAATAAATATACGCGATTCTACTTATATCAACAACTCATGAAATTGTTATTTAAAATTTGTATATGGATATCTATAAAAAAACATTTTAAAAATGGAGCATATTTTAACTTCATCGACGTTCATTATGTGCTACTAAATTCACATATTTTGTACAACATGATATTAATAGTTAAAGTTAAACAACAAAATCAACATCAACCTCAACATGTGTGTCAATTAAAAATATTATATAAAGCTAATTAATAATAATAATAATAATAATAATAATAATAATAATAATAATAATAATAATAATGGGTTAGATAGTCATTATTTAATATAGAAGGTGTTTTTCTTATTATAAAAAAAGAAATGCGCGCATCACAATCCTTAATTAATAACAATCACCTAAAAAAAAAGCGTTTGTGATAACCTAACTTTATTTATTGACGTGATGTTTTATAAAAAAAAACAAAAAAAAATGTAATAGTTGGCCGTTGTAAACGAATTAAAAGTATGTACATGAGAATTATTCAGCAAGAATCTATAGTTTTAATCAGGTTATTACGTTACTATACTGCGATAATGTTATTGAGTTAGTAATCACGGATGTGAGATACAACCATTATTCTATACTTATGATTTATGTGTAAACCTCTTTTTGTTTCTGAATAGAATCCAAAAGAGACCTCAACAGAACTTTGGCTTATGCCTTATCTAGCTGATAGTATTTAGTAACTTTTTTTATGGTTTAACCTTTTTGTTATATACACCAACTTTTAGTAACTCTTTTTTATGTTTTATTGTAAACTTCTACACTAATATTTGTGTTTTTACTATAAACACACTAAGCTATCAAAGAATAGTTGTGAGTTCTGGGGTTTTTTACTAAGCTTCTAAAAAAAATTATAGCTTTATCATACACCTATTGTATTATGGTAATTGAATAAGCTAATAAGCACCTTTAATAAGCATAAACAAACACCCATTTAGTTCTAATATGAAGTTTTCTTATCTGATGTTATAACTAACTTTGTTGTTATCCTCACTATAATGCAACATGTTAGTGGTTTTTGCAGTTTTATTATCTTATCGCACACACTAAAGTGTAATGCAATTTGTTGTGTGAGTTTTTTAGAGGATGATTAAGTATCAACACATGATTGTTGTGAAAGAATTTTCTACGCATGCTCAAGGTATGAATATATAATTTAGTTGATGAAACTTAGCAGGTGTTTGTTGTCATTGATAAAACTATGGGTGTCAACCAACGGTCTAAAATATGAGTGTCTTTTATCTTGATGATTTAAGCCAATTGTAAAGAAAGTTGCATTAAAGTGAAAGGTCGGTAAGGATTCAAACAATCCTAAAAAACTTGCGAATATACTCTTTGTCATTTTTTTCATACATTTATAATTTACTTATACAAGTATTAATAATTTCCTTATATAGTTTGGGCTTAGAGAAAAATTATTCTTATACATTATACATAAACGTAAGATTAAATTTGAGTTCTACCCGTTACATCTTTTTATGTTTCTCTTTATGTAATAAAGAAGCTATAGTGGAAGCATTTATGTTAATTTGTTAATTTTATGATCAAACATGAGAAGAAAATAACACAAACGTATGAAAATACAAGTTTCCAAACAAAAAGGTACATTAGTAAAAATGATGTGATGGTTATTCATAATTAAAGAAATGAATCAATTTTCAAATCTATCTAAATATGCTACATATTTTAACGAAATTTAAACGAAAATATAAGTAAAAGAAATACAATAATTACAAAACACATCGTAAATTGATAGCACGGGTTTGCAAAACTAAAAGCATATATAACATCTCATGCAAGTCAAGTATCATCATGTGATTTTGCTTAAATAATAAAATATAAATTTTAATCTAAAAGCATTCTCCTAAAATAATAGGTAGGTTATAACATTTATATATGGTTTTTTATTTTTAATCCACCAAGTAAAACCATTTGAAACATGTTAAGTGGTCCATTTTTTAATCGATAATAATACATAATTAAAACAAAATTTAAAAAATCCTGTGCGTGCACAGGTATTATAACTAGTAATAAAGGGCGGCAAGTTAAAAACTAGATCAAAGACCAATCATGTGTAGTCTCTAAAACATCGTAATCAAGTTCCTAACAAAAGCTTAAACTACTATTACAAAATTGCATATACTAGGAAGATAACAAGTATTAGTTGACTACCTCATCCATCACACTTTACAAATAAGAGGTGAGTTATTTTAAGAACCAAGTTTTTGTTGTAAATTAAGGGATAAATCACCACCATCCATCTAGTTTAATCTAATGGTGGGGATTAATCTAAGATTTAATATAGAAACCTAAGTCCATGTTTTTTGTTTTTTTTTTTTTTTAGTTATTCACTTTTTTAAACATTTTTTTTGCCTTTTTATTAATCACGCTTTTTTTTTTTTTTTTTTTGAATCACGTTACTTTAAAAGTTATTTATTTATTTATTTTTTTGGAATCACGTTATTCTAAATCAAGTTTTTTTTCTTTTTTTTTAATTATATAAATTCACGTCTTTTTCACTTTATTACGTTTTCGTCCGTTTTTGTCTGTTTTCACATGTTTATATACGTTTTTAGATGTTTTTGTCCGTTTTTATACGTTTTCGTCTATTTTTTTACGTTTTCGTCTGTTTGTATACGTTTTCGTCTGTTTTTATACATTTTTGTCCGTTTGCATACGTTTATATACGTTTTCATCCATTTTCGTCTACTTTGATATGATTGTGACCGTTTTTATACGTTTCTGTTTGTTTTTATATGTTTTCGCCGGTTTTCATACGTTTTCGTCTATTTTTTACGTTTTCTTCTATTTTCAGGCATTTTTGTCCGTTTTCATACGTTTCGTCCGTTTTTTTACATATTTGTCTACATTTATACGTTTACGTCCGTTTTTATACGTTTTCCTTCGTTTTTTGTCCGTTTTCATACATTTTCGTCCGTTTTTATACGTCTCCGTCTGTTGTATACGTTTTTGTCCGTTTTCATACATTTTCATCTGTTTCGTTCGTTTTCATACGTTTTCGTCCAAATTTATACATCTTTGTCCGTTTTCAAACGTTTTCGTACGTATTCGTTAGTTTTCTTACATTTTCATATATTTTCTTACGTTTTCATCCATTTTTAAATATTTTCGGCTATTTTCAAACGTTTCTAAATATCAAAAGTATTACTCTTTGATCCTCAGAATATCACAAGTGATATTCTGAATATCACAAGTGATATTCTGAATATCACAAGTGATTTTCAACTAATGTTTTATGAAAATCACTTGTGATATTCAGAAAATCACACGTGATATTCAGAAAATCACAAGTGATATTCAGAAAATCACAAGTGATATTCTAAGTATCACAAGTGATATTCTGAATATCACAAGTGATTTTCAACTAATACTTTGTAACATGAAAATCACAAGTGATATTCTAAATATTACAAGTGATTTTCAAATAATGTTTTGTAACATGAATATCACTTGTAATTATCTGGATATCACTTGTGATATTCAGAATATCACTTGTGATATTCAGAATATCACTTGTGATATTCAGAATATCACTTGTGATTTTCTTGTTACAAAGTATTAATTGAAAATCACTTGTGATATTTAGAATATCACAAGTGACATTCTGAATATCACAAGTGACATTCTGAATATCACAAGTGATTTTCAACTAATGTTTTGTAATATGAAAATCACACGTGATATTCAGAAAATTACAAGTGATGTTCAAAATATTACAAGTGATTTTCACGTTTTTTATAATTCATGTTTTTTTCACATTCATACGTTTTCGTTCGTTTTTATACGTTTTCGTATGTTTTCATATGTTTCTGAATATCACAATTGATATTCTTAATATTACAAGTGATATTTTGAATATCACAGAAAATCAAGTGATTTTCACGAATACGTATGAAAGCGTAAAAACACGCCTGAAAACGGATGAAAACGTATGAAAAATTGATGAAAACGGACGAAAACGTATAAAAACTGCCAAAAACGTATAAAAACTGCTGAAAACGTATGAAAATAGACGAAAATATTTGAAAACGGACAAAAACGTTTATGAACGTATGAAAACGGACAAAAACGGATGAAAAAACATATAAAAATAGATGAAAACGTCTAAAAATGGGCGAAAACTTATAAAAGCAGACGAAAACGTCAGAAAATAGACAAAAATGTAAAAAAAAAAACAGCCGAAAACATATAAAAATAGATAGAAACGTCTGAAAACATATAAAAACTGCCGAAAATATATGAAAATGGACGAAAACGTTTGAAAAAGGACAAAAATGTACAAAAATAGACGAAAATGGACAAAAATGTTTGAGTATCACAGAATATCACTTGTGATATTCAGAAACGTATGAAAACGTCTAAGAATGGCCGAAAAATTTTAAAAACGGACGAAAACATCTGAAAATGTATAAATACGGACAAAAACGTTTGAAAACGAACGAAAACAGAAGAAAATGTATGAAAACAAACGAAAACAAATCTAAACGTATGAAAACGGACAAAAACGTATAAAACGGACAAAATCGTATAAAAACAGACGAAAACGTATGAAAATGGACGAAAACGTATATAAACTTATGAAAACGGACAAAAATGTATGAAAACGGACGAAAACGACTGAAAACGGATGAAAACGTATAAAAACGGATGAAAACGAACAAAAATTTCTGAAAACGTATAAAAACTGCCGAAACGGACAAAAACATATGAAAACAGAAATAAACGGACGAAAACGTAAAAAAACGGACGAAAACGTATAAAAACGGATGAAAATGTCTAAAAACAGACAAAAGCGTAAAAAAGTGGACGAAAACGAACAAAAACGTCTGAAAACATACATAAACATGTGAAAACAAACAAAAACGAACGAAAACGTAATAAAGTGAAAAAAAACGTGAATTTATATATATTTAAAAAAAAAAAAAAAAAAAAAAAAACTTGATTTAGAATAACGTGATTAAAAAAAGGCAAAAAAGAAAATGATCTAAAAAAAGTGATTAAAAAAAGGCAAAAAAATGAATAAAAAAGAGGTAAAAAGACAAAGAAAAAGAAAAAAAAAAAAAAAATACATGGACTTAGGTTTCCATATTAAATCTTAGATTAACCTCACCATTAGATCAAATTAAATAGATGGTGGAGATTTGTCCCTTAGTATGTAACAAAAAACTAGTCCTTAAATGAACTTTTCTTTAACAAATAAATACAAGGTTTTTTTTGTACAACCAATAATAAAAATTTTGCCGTTTGTTTTTTATAATGAAGAGCTTCTTGCCTCTTTTGTCTGCAAACGCGCATATATTTGAGTCGAAGACTATTTGTTTTTTAGAAAATATAAGAGCTTAAAAACACTTCTAACCTCTTCTTAAAATAGACCTCACTTTTTCTTTCTTCAACAATCTCACCTGTGACCAACTCCAGCGACCCCATTTACCACCTCCATCACCTCTGGCATCCCTACCCATCACCTCCGGCGATTGAAAACAAACAATTATTCTCTTTTCAAAAAATCACTTTACACCACCTCTTATCAAGAAGAAGTGGAAAAAAGAGGAAAAGGTTTTACCTCTTGAAAATCAAACGCATAAGTCGATTCAGTAAGTATTTTTAGGAAAACAACGGGTTAAGATACCATTATAATATCGTTTTCTCTAAATATCATAACGAAAACGACCGTATTATATGCTGGTGCAACTGTATTTAACCCATATTTGGATACATGAACCATGTGCTGAAAAAACGCGCATGTATTCATGCGTACATACCTATATCAATGTGTGGTAGGTTCGACAAGGACTGAGATTTTTTAAAGATGAAGTGGAAAGCAAATAAAATCACATAATGGACTTATTCATCATATTCCTTTAGCAACATATGATAGCAACATTGAAAAGATTCATAAGAATTCAATATAAGTCTCTAGTATGTCCCTTTGGCAGTATAATATATAGTGCAAGTGTGTGACTAATACCTTACATGTACACATCAATTTCCCTTTATCTAATAATGTTAGTTGTTGTCATTAGTACAAAATACCATCAAAGTTTCAAGCATATGATACAAGTTGGTAAAAAACAAATCATACTTTATGTTTAGAATATGCTTTTGTTCATAAAGTTACAAATTATATATCACCTCTTCTTTTCTTGACTGACTCTTCAAGATCTCTTAACATAAAGTAAAATGCAAGATCGCCGAATATATTTATATTTAAACTTGCCAAAAAAACGGCATATCAATTAATATACAACATAAAGTAAAATGCAAGTAGTGAAAAAGTCTTGCATATTTATACTTTAAAATGAAAAGATACATAGATTTGTAGAACATCCTCACCAAAATTGACAAGATTTGGGCCTACCATTGTGTCTAGAGGACTGAAAATGGACTCAAAATATTATACTTGACATCACCTCAATTAATTGCAACTTGTTTAGCTTCAAAAGGTTTTTCATTGTGTTAAACTGTTAATCCTATGAAACTAAGGCAGGGTGTAACAATAATCACCGCCAACTCAGCACTATATCAGTTTTTTCACAAAAATATATGACACAATATACTCATACACATACAAAAACAAAGTAAAAGAACTTGGTCGTCTAGATGGCCAACTTGTGCACAAAAAGGAGGGAAGACGCGTTGTTAGAGGGTTGTGTTTTAATATAAGATGCATGACCCCTTTATTATAGTTAGTCTAACAAAAAGCCATTTACCTAATTTAAGTCTTCATTATTAAGATAAATTTCATTTAAATACATACAATAGTTTTTTTAAAAGTTCACCATCTTTTTGCTTTCCTCAGCCTAGTCATAAAAGGAAAAGCATCACCCTCCACTCACACTTCTAGCTCTTTCCAAATTATATCACTCAACTTGGACATTCCTAACATGATTAAATAATTTACTGTAAATGAAATATATACAAGGAGATATGGGTTCAATACACAATGCCATTAGCTTGAGCCAGCCTTCAATCGCAAAGCTTGGGCGGTTTTGAGTAAAGAGGACTTCGCAAAAAGCAACATAAAAATACAAAACTGATCATATCCACCCTTTGTCATTCAGATACAGAAACCTTAACTACTACATATATAGAAGATGACATCTAGTTTTGTCGCCATGCAATTTGGTGCTCCTTAAAATCTCATATGATATGATTTCCTAACTTTAAAGTTCCCGCAAGTAGAAAATACTTATCAAACAATACACTATACATACAATTGGACCATAAGACGAGAGAGGTCACCTATAGATGACTATATAAATCTTCGTTTCTTAGATTTAATTGTTTTATATCTAAAGACGTCAGCATATACGGTTATGTAATGTCATTAAGAAATAATGTGACAGCACCCATACATCAACTAAAAAGATATGGAAACAAAAAGGACATAGAATTAGATTTGGATGACGGGTGTGGTGAGTTGGAAATGCATTACCTCTTGAAGCAATGCATACATCTTTCATACCTGAAAAAGATTGAAAACACACAAATGATATCAATCTTGACAGATGCTCTTAATAATTAAGCAAAAGTAGTGCAGGCAAAGAATGACATATGAGTGTTCACCCATAGTGCTCCACCATATTGATGTTCATTTACTACATAGATTTGTTTTTTTTCATGAATGGATATTGTTAAGGGCATTCTTGATTCTTCCAACTTTTTTGCTGGCCTTATTGCTGACCAAGATGCCTCTTGGCACCTCCATAACCAATGCTTTATTATTTTCTTTTCTCTTCCATTTTTTCCCCAAAAGCTGATGAGGTCTTCTATGCCTCTTTTTAGTTAATAATTATATTCAGTGATCAAAGTTTATGCCATAATTGGTGCTTAATGATTCTACATAGCTTAGGGAGGGAAAAATGCCTGAGTGTCATCATTCACTTATGGCTAATATCCACTAAGTTGGTTCATAGTAATCGTATTATTGTTTAATAAGATATTCCTCAATGTTACAATAATCAAGGACGTGTCATTAGAATGTTTAATGCGTGCTTTTGGCATGAGGGAAAATCATGATGAATAGTTTACTCAAATAAGATCATTGGCACAAATGATGAATAATTTACTCAAATAAGATCATTGGCACAAATGTTAAACATAGAATGTGGACATGCCATACCTCATAATCAAACTCTTGTTAAAGAAGATGCACTTTAATCAAGAGAGGACAACCAACCTAAAGAGCAGTTTTTTATATTTTGTGCCCATCATATTCAAGGTCTTGAGCACACGTAGGCCCATTCCATTCCAATTTGATTCTAGATCATACGTTCTGATTTAAACTAATACGCTACAGTGAGATATTTTACTCCAAGATGAATAACTACTATTTTCCAATGATAACTAGGCAAGTTTATGGCCAAAATTTGTTGATAGGAAGGGGACGTTACACTGAGCCAGAGGTTATGCAATAAAGATGAGTGCTGGAAAATAAGTACACTTGTTCCACAATTATCCAACTTAACACGATCATACAAAATAGTGCAAGTACTGGTCTACCTGTGAAATGTCTACAATAACATGACCATCTTTTTAGGTTCAATCAAACTCTATCTCACCAAATTAATAACAGAAAGATCTAGTAAAATAAATTAATGAAAAAAGGTATTTAATGCCAATTATCCAAATCAACGCAGATATGCTTGACAAGAGTAAACATGACCAATCCTGGTTGAAAAATTATAGGCAGAGGTTAATACAGCTGATAGTGTAACCAACTTATGAAAAGCAGAACATCATCCAAATGTGTTAGTTATATCAGTAACAATGTAAGAAAGCAGCAAGAGACCAGTCAACTGGACTGAAGGGGAAAATACGAGAAGAATGAGATGTATGAAACATATGGTACATAAAAGAGTTTTTTAAGATTGAAGTTAATACTACAGACATCAAGGTTAGGTATAGGTCATATGACACTATAGGTAACAATATGTGTTCTTATCGATACCTCTATTCTTGTCATGTATCTATGGCTTTTCACATTATAATAAACCATAGGCAGTCAATATGAGACTATAGGTAACACAATATGTGTTCTTATCGATACCTCTATTCTTGCCACGTACTCATGGTTCTGAACATTTACCATAGGCAGTCAATAGCATGCATCAGCTTTCTTCTAGGCCCGACTGCATCTGCACCCATATCTTTCAGCTTCTTCATGGTCAAATTCGCCAACTGCATCTTATTAACACGTTTAGACCTAAAAATCTTCACAAATTGACCAAGTCCTAGAGACACCAGCCAACTGTCCAGCCCACCTGCCCTCTTAAGCTTTCTTTCAAGATTTAAAGCCCTAATCTTTGGATTCGCCAACATATGCCCATTTAACAAATTTCCACAATGTCTACTTGTTTTCGGGGCACCACAAATTGCAAGTGTTTTGAGACGACTAGATTCATTACTATGCCGGTTTGCTGAAGTGGTCCTGTGGTTCACCTTTGGTGGGTTAGAATATGCTGTGACGGGTTTTGTGGTGGGCAATGGCATGGTTTTCTCTATAGTAAGAGGTGGATCCAGATGTAGAGCTGTAATATGATCGACACCCGGTCGTGGAGCTGTACTATGATCGACCTTTTTAGCGGCTATAGGTTGTGATGGTGTTTCTACCAGGTTCGGCCTCACACGTTGTTCAGTGATGGGTAAAGGTGGGATCAAGATGGTTACTTTTTGCTTCTTGACAAAAACCCAACCATCTCGTACACACTCCTCAATATCAGGGTCACTTGGAGTACAAGTTTTGTTTGGAACTTGCTTTATCTTTGGTCTCGTCATTTACTTGTGAGCCTGCATCACAAATAAACATCAAGGCAAAACACTGATGACCTGATATAAGATGGAAACCATGTCCAGAACCACAATCCCTGTAAAAACTTTGTTATACAGCTGAGCATATTTGCGGTAAAAGATTGGGAGCAGATAATCTAGTATAAAAGAAACGGAGCAGGCAAATCAAAGAGGTGAAAAAATTTGTAGGATGCAGATAACTGTCAAACATTCAATTATTAGTTTTAGAGGCAAATACTACTTGGGATCCGATTAGTTACCTCTAAGGCATACAACAATATCATGGCCTTGACAAACGTAATTAAGTATTCTTGAAATTTCGAAGGGGAAAAAAGAAAAAAAAGACCTTATACTCATACAAACTTATTAAGAAATAAATAGTGTGTGAAACGTACTTAATCCAATATCATCCAGTTTCACATGTTTGTACATCTTAAACTCTGGCCAAACCTAAGTGTGTGGTCAGCCAACTCCTTACAATTCGCCGTCTTCAAGGTACAATCAGTTATACAAACTTCCTACTAAACATATCCAACCAACATTGACCATACTCATAAGTCATAACCAATACACCAATAATCACTATAGTTCAACACCTTAAATGTGGCTGCTGCAATCTTTATTAGATCAGATATAATTGTCATAAAATAAGCACAGGCTTACTATTTGCTTAAACTATTCTAACGGTAGGCAGGACGTCCTACTAATCAAACGTTATCAACGCAACAACCTCATATAAATAACCCAATTCTCGCAAAGCAAAACAAAATCTCAATCACAATAATCCAGCTTCGACATTACTGCAGAGTCTACAAAGTAACCAATCACATCACTTAATCGCCTAAAGTCTCTTTACGGAACTGCACGATACAAGGCCGAAACTAGCTAGCACATACAATATTGTTCTCTCACTATATGCAAAGGGTTTAAGCCTTATGAAACTAATTACTACATTGATACCATCATAATTATAACCTGTTAATATAATCAATTAAGTTACACCAAATTTCAAGACAATTGGTAACATTTATTCATCAAGATTTACACTTTATATAAAAATGTAGCATTTTGATTAAAATGAAAATAATAACATACCTTTATGTTGAAATTGATCAAAGAAGATGAAATTAATAAAGGGTTTGATTCAATTGTAACAGAAAATGAAACCCTTTTAACCGATTCAATTGATCTTGTAATTTGGCGCCCTAATTTATGCAGTTTTTGTCACTAGGGTTTTATGTTTTAGAATTTTTTTACTCAAAGGATGAAAAAGAAAAGAATGACAACAAAATGTCAAAATATATATTTTTATTAATTTTTTAGAGGCATTTTGAATAACTTGTTTTTAGGGTGCGTTTGATTTGATACTTGGGAAACGTTTTAAGTTTATGTGACAATAGAAGGATGATAGAATGAATCAAATTTAAGTGGCCGAATGAGGAGAGACTTATATTTCATACTCTTCACATATAGATGAGATAGTGGAATTAGTGGGCTCAAATAGGAAAAGTAATAATATTAAGGCTATGTTTGGTATAAAGTGTTTTAGAGCTTTTTTGGGCAATGAACGGTGAAAAATGAGCTTTTTGATTTATAGTGTTTGTTTGGCATGAGAGCTGTGGGTTTTGCTATTTTTTAGGAAAGCTCACTTTCCCAATGCTTCTTTACGAAGCTGTGAGCTTTTTTGGCTACTGCTCACAACTCACTGCTACTGCTTACTGCTACTGCTCACAGCTACTTTTGCCAAACATAACCTAAATAGATGGGTCTCATGTTCCTTTCACTAAGAGAAAAAAAAGAAACATATTAATTCCACAACAATTTAGAGGGTTTTGGCAAAACCCGTAGAACCCATCACTTTCTACTCTCATATATCATTTTTATATAAATATTTAAATAATATTTTTTTTACTATAATTTTATTATAAAATACATCTAATAAATATATTTTCTCTCCCCAAATCATAAATTTAAATTCAAATCTTAAACCAAATCCAAATCATATTCCAAACCCACCTATAAACCAAACGAACCCTCAATGAGTTAATAATCCGAAGAGTTTGCATATAAAAGAATCAATCTTAACAATCTAATTTTTGATCGAATTAGAAAGAAAAAAAAAATAAAAAATAACAAAAAAACCTTCCCTTTCTTTTTTCTTAAAAAGCCGATAATTATTAAGCAAATATAACAATATTATCGCGACCAACATTTAATTATCTTTTAATAGACGACACTTCAATATATTTTTGACAAATTCTTTTTTCACGGTGTTTATTTATTTTATTTTATTTTTTCTCTTTTGATTTTTTATTGTTGAAAGCCTGAAACTTGCATGATAAATTAGATGTGATTTAACACTAATTTGAAAGTTTGAACAATTAACAACCATAGTAAATTGAATATTTTTTTTTTAACGAAATTCTACAAGTTTCACCGTTTTTTTTTTTTTTTTTTTTTTCCACAAAAACTAGACATTCATAGCTTTCTAACAATATATAACACGTTACATTTCTACTTCTAGAAAAGAGCAGTTAATTCGTCGAAGTTGGATAAAATACGAAAAAAAAAATTCCTTTTGTGGGTAATGGTAATTTACACTAGGGGTGTAAACGAGTCGAGTCGGGCCGAGTACTGCCAAGCTCGAGCTTGACTCGAATACTAAAACTCGAGTCGAGCTTTATATTTCGAGTTCGAGCTCGACTCATTATATAAAACTCGAGCTCGAAGCTCGACTCGAGCTAGATTATTTTCACATTTAAGGCTCGAACTCGATGAATACTCGACATATCAAGCTCGGCTCGACTCGATTTGTATGAAAATTAAGTAAAAATATGTATATAAAAGGGTCAAAGTGTAATTTAGTTGAAGCTCGATAAAGCTCGTGAGCTTTACGAGCAGAGTATTTTCGAACTCGACCTCGAGCTCGACTCGTTTACATTGAGTCGATTTCGAGTAGTTTACGAGTCGATCTCAAGTAGTTTACGAGTTGTCTCGTCTCGTTTACACCCTAATTTACACTATAAAATTAGATCTAGTACTTGCAAAACCTGTGCCCTCAAATGGGTTATTTTTATCACTTATATGGGTTGTTGTGGTAGCCTCTTTATGAACTAGATCTAGTATTTGCAAAACCTGTGCCCTCAAATGGGTTATTTTTATCACCTATATGGGTTGTTGTGGTAGCCTCTTTATGAACAGGACGTGAACTATATGATTCCTTTAAGCTAGGCCACTACCATCACCAATAAGCGTGTCCATCTCTTCATCATAAGGACTTTCAAAAGCATTTTCGTTTATGTTATTATTGAAAAAAATTAAAGTATTCAATTCAGACCGACTTTGACTAAAAAATTTGTTTCAATAAGGACTTCATTTTAAAAGGAAATGGGTTAATTGCAAAAATGGTTACTAAAATATTACAAAATTGTAAAAATGGGACCGAGTCATAAAGGCATGCAAATTTGCCACTAACGTTTCGTAAAAATACAAAATAGCCACCGAGAGTGTTTTTCCGTTACTTTCCTCGTTAAGTGCCAAGTCATCGAGGGTAGTATTGTCATTTCATGGTTTCCCGGGTACTAAGTATACGTGTAATTACACTGTAGATTGAAGGACTAAATTTGCAATCGAAAGTTTCACTTTTTACACACTTTCCAGTAATAAAATATGACCGTTTCATCTAGGGGTGGCAATCGAGTCGTGTTCGTGTTGACCTATTTGGGTTCACGTGTTGGGGGATTAGTATAACCTCTACCCAAACACGACCCATTTATTAATCGTGTTAAGAAACTCAACCCAAACTTGCACCTGCATAACACGTGTAACCCATTTTTGACCTGTTTGACCTATTTAAATAAATAAGTCAAGTAGTGAATAAGGTTGGTGGATTATTGATTTAACTAGTTTAAATGCCAAAATGATATAGAGATTTAAAATATGATAAAAATAACGGACAAATAACTATACGACAAATTTTCTCAGTTATAAGCGTCAATTTCTATGATATATGAGGTATAATTGTAATTCAATTATATTAAGTATATAACAGAATACATTTAATCCACATCCAACATAAAAAAAAAAAAACATGTTATGTATTTTATTTTCAGAGTCTTATATACTTAAATGGGTTCACGGGTTGACATGTTTAATATTTACTCAACCCAAACACGACCCATTTATTAAACGGGTTATACGGGTTGACCTGTTTTTGACCCAAACCTGTTTATTCTCAACCCAAACTTGTTTAACTTCGTGTCGTGTCGACAATTGCCACCCCTAGTTTCATCACATTCTTTCACACTTTCCAACATCCGGTAAAAATATGGTCTTGATTTGTGATTGTGGAAACAAGCAACAATCAAAACAAGCTGGACAAATAGGAACCCAGGACGACGATTCTACTGTTGTCCTTCATGTGGGTTTATTGGATGGACGGATCCTCTAATGTGTTGCCGAGTAGTTGTTGTGATTCCTGGCCTGTTGAGGGCGAGGAATGAGCTTCAAGAAGAGTTGGAGGAGCAGTTGAGGTTGATGAGGGAGAAGGATCAGCAGTTGAAGAGGCTCAACAAGTTGTTGATTTTAAGTTGGATATTTTTTTTTCATTGTCTTTAAATTGGTTTAGGTTGGTATGTAGGTGTATTGATATCTTTCTGGGTTGGATCATCACAGGGTTTAAGGTCATCCCTGGTTTGTATTGACCGTATCATGTTAATAAAAAGTGTTTGATTTTGGCATTGTAGTGGGATCATCGTAGTTGCTTGTTGTTATTATAATAAGACCAATGTAGTCAATAATGTTCATTTTACTTGCAGAATCACTATGCAACAAACTTGGTTTCTGGTTCCTTATCAACTTTGACTTACTAAAGTCAAAACAAAGTCTTAGAATTGTGCAGAGCATTATGCAGTAAATGATGATTGTAAACCCAAATGAAAAAAAAATACCATTCCTAATTATATGATGATGTCAAACCACAAAGTCTTAGAATTGTGCAGAGCATTATGCAGCAAATGATGATTGTAAACCCAAATGAAAACAAATACCATTCATAATTAATCAAAGTCTAAAAACAAACCAAGTACAAATTATTGTCTAGAAGATAGAAACTAAGTTACATAATCCATACACTCATTGTGTTAAAACACACAAACAAATAACCAAATAAGTTTATTGCACCATCACAATGGTGGTGACTCACTTGGAAACCTTGTTTTTTCTCTTCACCCTCTTCTTGCTTTGACCTCCATCATTCCTTGTTGATTGTGATACCTCACTTGCTTGTGTTCCAAATGGCTGACTTGGCCCTGCTGCTACCTCACTTGCTTGTGTTCCAACTGGCTGGCTTGGCCCTTGTCTCACCTCTGTTGCAGAAGAACCCACTGGCTGAGTAGTTCTTTCTAGCACCTCATCTGGTACTCCTTCCTTTCTTGTTCTCTTTTGGTTGTCTCTTCGACCAGTACAAGCCCTCTTATTGTGACCCTGCCCACCACATGCACCACATTTGACTGTCTTGCCCCTCTTTGACAGCTTCCCATTTTCACCATTGATTTTTTCATAATCTGTTCAGCAATCTCATCCTTTGACACTCTTCTCTTCTTTCATGGTCTTCCAATTGGAACATGGTGGTGAGGTGGCTTTAAGTTGCTAGGAATATTGCATGTGGGCCAAAAGCCTGGACCTGCAATTCCTTCAATCTTGTACTGATACATCTCCTTCCATGTGGTTAACCAATAACATGAGTACACATAATCCTCTGGGATTGCAACCTGGTTGTCAATTGACCCCTTGTTGTGTTTAGCCATGTCGTTGATAGCCGCAACAGCATGCTTACATGGAATACCAGTGAGTTCCCATCTCCTACATGTGCATTCCTTTTTTGGCATATTCACAACACATTGGTCACCCCAAGCGCCCTTACACTGGTATGTATCCCCCCACCCTATAAAACATTATAATCATTTGCTTCATACTTGATATCTTCTAAAATTTTAGTTGCTGTTGGGGTTAAGGGACCTTCACATTTGTCTATTACATGCTGCACACTAACACTTCTCTTCGTAAGATACTCCCTGATGTATTCCAAACAACCAATGATTGGTTGATCTATGCCGGCCACTAACTTGCTATTGAACGATTCACATAAGTTGTTAAGAAGGATGTCACATTTAGCTCTCCCTGTATATAATATATCAATATTAACATCATTTTTAATCTTATTAATATTACATATGAAAGGCATAATATGTGTATGTTGTACCTGAAAAAATGTGACCTTGACCATGATGATGCTGGTATCTTCTTTAACCAGTCATAAGCTTTAGAGTCCGTTGATTTTATCTCTTTCATTCCTCGATTAAACTCAGGGACTGTTGATGCTCTAGCACACCTCCATAGAAGTTCCTTGATATTCTCTCCCTTGAATAACTATTTCATGTTGTCGTATATGTGTCACACACAGAATCGGTGTTCAGCAGCAGGAAACATTTCTGCAATGGTTGGTAATATCCCTTGTCGAATTCTACAAAAACTAATATATGAATGAGAATTGAATTGGGTTGCAAATAAATTAATTGAATCTACACCATGTTTGTACCTTTTATCTGTTTGAGATAAAGGTGTAGTTTGAATTGGGATGCAAATCAAGATCATCTCCAAGATTGCTAAGGAACCATAACCATGAACTCTTGGACTCAGCTTCAACTACTGCGTAGGCAAGTGGATAGAGGCCACACCAACAACAGTTAAGACTTGACCACTATATTGTCCTTTGATAAAAGCCCCATCCAAACCTAGTATTTCCCTTCTTCCTGCTTTGTAACCTTTTTTCAAGGCACCCAGACAAACATAGATCCGTCTGAAAACCCTTGCAGCATCACTTGAATCAGGGTTTGCTTCAACTTGAATCTTCACAGTTGTATCCTTGTTTTTATTTTTCAATTCCAAAGCGTAATCCCTAAGACTGGCATGCTGTTCTTCATGGTTACCGAAAATTCGTTTCATTGCAAAATCCCTTGCTCTGGATATCTTTGTCGTAGGGACATCGATCTGCAAGTTTGTATTTATTTCCATTGCTATTGCAGATGTTGGGATTTTGTGGTCCCTAAGAAGAATTTTGGCAACCTCGGATGAAAGGAATCGTGCGGTCAACAATTTAATTTTTCTTGTTTGGAGGCATTTATGTTCATCTTTTAATGTTTCACACCACAACTACGTTCATCACCAACTTTTGACACATGTAGGGACCATGGGCACATGGGCTTGGCCTTATTTTTGTTGGTTTTGGAACTGGCAAACTTGCCCTTTGACTGTGAACAAGAACCCGATGGTTGACAACTTCCAGTGTCATTTCTGCCATAACCCACAACAATCCCTTTACAAATCGCTCTAACCCTTTCTTTGTCACACTTTTAAATCCTGATATCTCTTCGAGACTCCAACACATACGTTCTCAGCTTTTGTTTGATATCCTTGGGTCTCGAAAATATTTCTGATGCAAAAAACTCTCCCTTCTTTACATTCAGCCTACCCTCGTACTCCCTCGTGATTTCTTTCAACCTTTTCTTGTGTAGGTTGACTAATCTGTTACAATTGCCTTCTTCATCACTATGAAACTCATCAAAATTATAGCCAACATCATGATCCTTATCATCTTCCATACACTGATCAGCTAATTTTGATAAATTATCAAAGTGGGGATCAATATCAAACTTAAAATCACCCATGTCCACTGGTGGCTCACTGGGGAATCCCACATCATCCTCTTTAAAATTAGACACATCTACAACATCTTCTTCCTCATTATCCTGTTGTGTGGAGGTGCCCACATCATCCCTTGGAACAACCTCTTTAAAATAAACATTGTTAATCTCTAAAACCACATCCTCACCCTAAAGTTCTTCTACCATGCCCGTAATCAAGTCATTTTCCACACCAACATTATCTTGAGGCTGGGAAAACTGAAACAAGTCTTCATCTGTAAATTCTGGTCGTTGCTCAGCTTGTTCTGAACCAGCAACCTGACTTACATTGGTAGTTGACGGCTCCTCCTGCACTTCATCGATTATTTGGGATTGATCCTCAGCTTGTTCTGGACTAGCAACTATATTCACAGGTGATTGATCAGTGGTACCATCAGTTGAAGGCTCAGCTTGTTTTGGACCAATGGTACCATCATTTGAAGGCACCTCCGGTACTTCATCCCTTGATTTTCTGGCTCTTTTGGCTTTAAATCATTTCGCATCAACAAAAACCTCAATCTCTCTATGTGCTGGAACCAAATCCAACAGTTTCATAACATCCTCATCACACTCCAACGGGTACAACCCAACATCCAATGGCTCATCTGGTATCCCATAATGACACCTTGAAACCCCACCTTTGACACCTATGTCATCTACCAACAATTCAAAAGCGTAAAAGTTAAACAGGTCATAATCAACACAATCATACCACGCAACAACTGGATCAACATATACCCTTCCTGGTGGTGACGTAAATTTTCCGCTGTGGGTGATTTTTTGAGTAAAGTAGTTATGGTTGCTTTCTATGTTGAAACAATAAACATCAACACACACACTAACAACATGAAAAATTATCTTAATGCATAATCTATTGTAACACCCCCGTTTTTCACTGATCGCAACGGATTACGTGTTTGGGGTATTACTCATGGAAACAAAGACAAGATAATAGAAAACGACTCGAAAAGAGACGTTTTTGAAAAAGGTGTTATCATTCATTTATTCATCAGAGTTTTTACTGTAAAAGATGTACTTTTACCAAAAGAGAGGTCCCTAAGATACGTTTTATGACAAAACTTGATGACTGATAACTATTCTGGACGTCCTCATGTCCAGTAATTCTCCGTGCCAGGGTTCCTATAGTGCCTAATTACCTAAGATAACATGCTTAAAAGTCAACACATAGGTTGAGTGAGAGTCATAGGTTTAAGTAATTAAGGTGTGAATACAAGTTCCACAGGGTTCAACTTAAACCCTATGTGTGGAAAGGTTTTAGTGATAGAAGGTATATTGCACTAAGCTCATGAACCACACATTAACAGTCCGGGTCATGGGGTCTGCAAACCAAACCATGAGGGGACGGGAAGGATAACTTGCCAAAGTTAATCCTTCAGTGGGTTCAAATATAGTACTTATTGGTACCATCCAGTAAGATGTTAATACCAACGGGAGTTGTCAAACTCCAATAGATCTATCAACTATATTCGCGTTCGCGTGGGTAAAATATCCCAAACGATTAGATTCATGAATTTTGGTTATGTAGTGATGGCACATAGTTTACTCGTGCAATAACCAAGGGAAAAGACTTGTATTTGGTTTAAAACATGTATCCCCCTCACAGGGTTGTAAAACATTAAAAAGTGAGGCTATGAAAACTCACCTGGGTCTTAAGGTAAGTAAAGTAGGGGTTTAGACAACTCACTCACATATCCTGGAGGTAGTGTAGGTGTGTGTATGTCAAGTCTTAGTCTAGGTTTTCTTAACTAATTACTATTAGGTTTTTATATATAACATAACACCGTTCGGGCCATCGTAATTCAGAAGTATATGACTGCCACCAAGAATTTATCAATTATAACCTAAATTGAAGAAACCCCCAATTTAAAAAAAAAACCTAATTTTGATTAAAAAAAAATGTATCACCTAAGAACCTGATCAACCAACAACCTTACGAGACGTAAGATCGAACAAAGAACATACATCAGAGCTTAATGCTCTGATACCACATAAAACTAATGGTAACAATCAAACAACCCAAAGTTGCACTCAACTAACTTCCCCACGTGCTTTATCATTTAATAACAAAATAAGTACGATTGTCCTCAAACGGATTCAACAAACATATAAATCAAATGATTGTCCCTAAGCAGATGTAATCGAAGAGGATACAAATAACTCACAACAAAGAACCTGACTACTCTAAGTTTGTGTGTGAATAATATTATTGAATGAATCAAACGTTCGGCAAATAGGAAAATATATAAGATACAATGGGCCAAATACATAATGGGCCAAACAAACTAAACTTAATAGTCTAACACTCCCCCGCAATTTGAGCGGGAGGAGACTCGAACCTAACCAATAGCAACCAAATCACGAAAAAAATGAATATCAATCTCAATTCGCTTTGTCCGCTGATGCTGAACAGGATTAGAGGACAAGTACACGGCACTCACAATATCACAATAAACAATAGTATCTCAAAGGTGTATGAAGCTCACGAAGTAAATTCCGTAACCAATAGGTCTCAGCAACAGCGTTGGCAACACCACGATACTTTGCCTCTGCACTGGAATGTGAAAGCGTCGGTTGATGCTTAGAGGACCAGGAGAGTAAATTGTTGCCAAGAAAAATACAATAACCTGATGTAGACCATCGAATAGTAGGGCAACCAGCCCAAATTAGCTTCCGAATAAGCAACCAAGGACTCAGTAGTAGAAGAAAATAACAGTAAACCATAGGCTAGAGTCCCCTGAACATAGCGTAAAATCCGCTTAAGAGCAGAGAAATGAGGCTCTCGGGGATCATGCATATAAAGGCAAACCTGCTGCACAGCATAAGTAATATCAGGTCTAGTGAATGTGAGATACTGAAGAAAACCTTCAAGACTCCGATATAACTTAGGATCAGAAACTAGATCACCATCATCACCCAACTTGGACTCAGTATCAACAGGTGTCCGAGAAGGGTTACAACCAACCATAT
This sequence comes from Artemisia argyi, assembly GCA_030686995.1. NCBI lineage: Eukaryota > Viridiplantae > Streptophyta > Magnoliopsida > Asterales > Asteraceae > Artemisia > Artemisia argyi. The sequence continues at coordinate 118,020,567 of CM060706.1, forward strand.
GAGCACACTCCAAATCTCCATAGCATACTTACGCTGAAGAGTCACTCGTAACTAAAACACCCAAAAAATAATTAAGAGCACCCAAATCAGTTATAAAGAACTCCTTATGTAAAAAAGCAATAATCTGCTATAATAAACTATCAGAGGAAGCAGTGAACACAATATCATCCACATATAGTAACAAAAATGCAGTATCATCACCCTGTCTGTAAATTAATAAAGAGGAGTCACAACGACTAGAACTGAACCCAACAGTAGTAATATAAGTAGCAAACCGCTAAAACCAAGCCCAAGGTACCTGCTTAAGACAATAAAGAGACCGCTGCAATAAACAAACATAATCAGGATGCTCAAGGTCCCGAAAACCAGGAGGTTGATGCATATAAACAGTTTCAGCCAAATCACCATGTAAAAAAACATTCTTGACATCAAGCTGGTGAACAGACCAATGTCGAGAAATAGCTAAACTAAGTACAGTCTGAATAGTGCCACGCTTAACAACAGAAGTAAAAGTCTCATCAACATCAAATCCTGATTTTTCGTTTTAAAGTATAGGTTTATTTTCCGAAGAAATACTGGTAAAAGTATGTTCCCCGGGTCGTTATGTCCCAACGAAGGTAAGACGGCGATTGAGTCGGCTTGAGTCGCGTGATTGTGAAGTGAATGGGGTTTTAAAAGAGATATTTTGGTTGGTTTTTGATTACACTACTAAAAGGATTTAAAACGCAGTTAAAGTAAAAAGAAACAATAAAACGACGCAAAGGAAACAAATAAATAAAACAAGCATTGGATAAAATAACTAAAGAAAATGAGATTTAAAACGCGAAAAGAAATTAAGACGGGAAATGAATTTAAAAACAATATGTTTGCTAAGCGACGTGAATAAGTTCATCAAGTGTGGGTCAAGGATTGACGACGAATTATTTTCCTTAAACAAGACTATTTTCTCACAACGTTGGTTTATTTTGAAAATAATCTTTTAAAAAGAAAATAATTACTAGATGCGTAATTTGATTATTCTCCGGCTTTTGCCCTTCAAATAATAAAACTACAAATCTAAATAATCTCACTAATTATTAATCACGACCCCTTTTAAGTAATCCATACTTAACTCACAAACTCGTGCCACCAAGCAAACACAAATAAACTACTCGAGACTCATATTAAATTTACTTACTTGATAAAATAAACTAACAAGATAAACTAAACTAAAATTCGGCAGAGTTTCGCCTAAGCATAAAGCATAAGAGAACCTCACTCGATAAACGATGAGGCAATGATTATCGTACTCGATAATCTTGGCTAACTCGCCAAAAGAAATGAAACTTGGTAAAATTAATACTCGAAAAAAAATAAAATAAAACAAACTTGATAAAAAAAAAAAAATCCCAAACTCGATAATTGAAAAATTGCAAATTGGTCCCTAGTTTAAAAATCTCAAACTCGATGAAAATTTAACAAGTAAACTCGAAAAAAAATATAAAAAAGTAAACTCGAAAGAAATTTTTTGCAATTATGTAACTCGATAAAAAAATTTTGCAATTTAGTCCTTGACTAAAAATTCAAACTCGATAATACTTAAATAAAAAAAAACCAAACTCGATAACTATATTACATTTCAAACTCGATAAAAATAAAAAAAAATCTAACTCGATAAATTTTTAAAATTAGGCTTCTAACTCGAAAATTTCATGTAGTAACTCGATAAAACCGTAACAAAACACCATTTTGATCCAAAATAAAGCCTAAAAACTAATATTTTTCACCAAATTTAACACTAGACTAACTAGTTTAACCATAAACTTTAATTCCCACCAATAAAAACAAGATTTTAACAACTACAAATCATAAAATTTAGAGAGAGAAAGCTTTAGAGAGAGAAAGTAAATAAATCTTAACATTAATTCATTACACTACTCCTATACTAAGAGGACCAACCCTCAACAACTCACCTTTCAAAGTTGGTGTTTAAGGGGTATTTATAGGCTAGGGGCTAGAGCTTCTCTAATCTTTGACATAGTTGCAAGATTAGCCCCTAGACTTTTACAAAACATGAAAAAACTACTTAAAACATATTAAAACGCTACAAATGCAACTAAATACTACACATAACGATCTTGTAACTTGGAGGAATTTAGTTGACTTTTCTTCCAAAGTTCTTCAAATGACCACAGTTGACAACTTGCTGAAACTTGGAGGGCCATTATTGTAAAGGTCTTCATATTTCAACTAAGAGTCTCTTTTGTTATTCTCTGAATCTCTAAGGATTACTTTTGTCATTTTGGGCTTTTCTTGGATAAATTTCTTCCTCGGCTTCGGCTTTTTACCTTTTTCCAATCTCGTGCTCGTTTTTGTCGGATTTTTGGCTTGTTTTTGTCCATTTTTCACATATCCGTACCTGCACATACACAAATACAAAAACACACATTCTCTTGGCATATTTTGTTAGTATTTGGTGTATTTGGTCTGTTTTAAGGCCTAAAAATGATGTGTGAATAAGCACTCATCAAATCCCTCAATATGTGTGATACCATTGGCAACAAGACGTGCCTTGTACCGACTAAGAGTGGCATCAGCCAAATACTTATGGTGAAATAACCACATACAACTAACAATATTGACACCCTCAGGACAAGGTACATTAGTCCAAGTTTTATTTGTAATAAGTGCATTATACTCATCATACACAGAATTTCTCCAATTAGGATCATTAAACGCACCCTTATACGACTTAGATAACGGAGAAACAGTAGACACATGACCAACATACTTTGGATTACGACGAGTAGTCCCGACATGAGAACGTGTGACCACGGGATAAGTAGATACAACAGGTTGAGGTGGTAAAGGAGGTGTTGGTTCAGGAACATCATCATTTGGTGGAGAGAGTGGAGGTGTAGGTGGTAAAGAAGGTGTAAAACCCTAAAATTCGTAAAACCTAAAAATACATATAGTTTTGAATTTTGCTTCAACTTTGTAATAATCATATTCGACCTTATATTTTAGTTTATGTCATCATTAACTCTAAACTATTATAAACGTCATTTTAACTCTTAAATGCTATTAATTGTCATTTATACTTTTGAACTAAGATGGAAACTTACTAAATACGGAAAGTTACTAAAAATGGAAAGATAACCAAAAGAGGTAACTTAAGTAAATTTGAACTCTTCATGATCCGTTTTCACATTCTTCTAGATCCGGTGAAGCGAGAGTGATCTTTCATCTTTTGTTTGATCTTGGTTTTGTGTGTTTCGGCGAAGGTACAAATATTCCGCACTCTTTCAGCAAGAGTGCAACTATTTTCTCTCTCATGACCTTATCTCTCTTCCTTATTATTTGCCTATCTTATTTTGTACTATTGATATTCGATCTCTTCGTTTGAGCCTTTGACATTACATCTTTGTTTGATACATTTGAATTGAACCTTTGGTATATTGAACCTTTTATATTAGCATGTGATATTGAACCTTAGCTATATGATTATGATCTTGGCATCTACACTTTGACTATTTGACCCTTCAGTATTTACCCAGGTATTATTTGTTCCCAGTTATGGAGGGGTCCATAACCGTAGCATTGATGCACCAATGTTATGACTCTAGTGTGGTTGGAGAGATGTACCACACCGTCCCTTATCTGCTATCTGCTACGGCCGTTATTATGATTATAATTTGTTTGCAGGGGCGTATGGATGCATCTTAGATTTGTTTGATATTTGTTTGGATATCTGATTTGGATATACATTATATTTGATTTGGTGATTGGGCATGCGTGCATGCAGTCTCTTCACATTTTAGGAGCTAGCTACTCTATTGATTACTTGAGGACTCCCCTCCTACTACATTTGGTATTCCGAGGACTTCCCTCCGAATACATTGGTTATGAAGATATGATATGGTTTGGATATTTGTTTGGCATGGGGTAAATATACTGATGCATACACTCACCTTATACCTTAACCATTTATCCTACTCACTTATCTTGTAATTCTTATGATTTTCTCAACTCTATTTATTGTATCTCTTTCGTATCATTTCCTTATTTTCTGCTTTGTTATCTGTTATATATGTTCACTGAGCTTTGTAAGCTCACCCGTATTTCTTTCCCTGCGGCAGGTTTAGTAGGAAGCTGGGTTATGGATGAAGATTTTACTTTTGGGCTTAGAAGACTTCACCCTGTTAGCTACTTGCTGGACTTAGAGATGACTAGAAGATTTTATGTTTGGGCTTAGTATATTATTGTTGCCCCTTTGTACCTTGTACTTTGTTTATTTTTTCCCTGGTAACCCTTGTAAACTTTGTATTTGTAATGTATCTCCATTTCACTTGTGTTCTGATTTGACTCCATAATGTTACACTTTAGCCCTTTTGAGGTTGGGGTGTTACAATTATGGTATCAGAGACAGGTTTGGATTGACGAATGCAACATCCGTAAAGCTTAGGCTATGACTTGTGAGTTTTGGACCATTAGGCTTCCACTATAGGAACATAGGAAACCACTTTGAGGATTTGCTTTAAGATTCCCCTGCATGAACTTAAGTTTTGACTGGTAAGGTATGGGTAGACTTTAAGAGATTTTTTATGTATCTTTGCTTCCGCATACTCTGATTCGTGCCTTACGTTTAGCTATGCCTTTTGGAATCATCCTTTCAGAGTTAGAAATTTTTTGCACCACCTAAGTTTACCACTAGTAAGTTTAAAGGCATTGAAGATTGCATGGAAATGCATAACGCTGTTTTGATTTTATCTTTGATCCCTTATCTATTTGTTAATCCTTTTTGATATCTCTTTGGGCATTCTGAGAATCTTCATGACGATGATGTATTTGATGCACTCTATGATCGTCTCTTGCTTTTTGGTAATCATCTGTAAGCTTTCCGACGTTATTTGACCTTGTTTTATCCATCTTTGTTTCCATGAGGAATCTTGTGGTATATAACCACGGGTATAAGAATGTTTCTTTTCCTTTGGAATGATAAAATTTGCTATGATAATCTGCCTTCTTTGGAAAGCCAACTTCGATTTGATTCTGATATGAGACTGGTTGCTTAAGCATTCGAGATGCTGAAGACTGTTCTGCTATGTCTCACATTTGGTGTTTTGAATTATTTTTGAAACTCCCTACCATGATTTCTGATCGTTGAAAATTTTGCTATCGTTATTACTTTGGAGACTCGTACGTCAGTTTCGCAGTTATGAAATTCTCTTGCACCTATTTTGCACACCGAAGAAACGAACCTCATCTCAAGAATTATTTTGGCACTCTGAGTTTCCGGATATGATTCTTGTTGAACCGCCAAGTTTCCCACCGGAGGATGGAGCTGGATAGAACCTGGAGATGACAGACAGCGGTGACTACCCTGTAGATTTGATGAAATTCCTCGCAAGATGGAAGAGTGGACGAACAGAACACAGGAACCTGGTCAAGACGACGAACCTAGAACTAATGAAGAACATACAGTCTCACTTCCCTATTCATCTTGGTTGTACTAAAATGAATTGAGAGCAGAAGCAGACTGGATGATTGAAGATCATACCAGAGATTCACATTACTCAGTCACATTCCAAGAAGAAACAGCAGAAGTCTTGAGGAAACCAAACTCAAGTTAATGATTCCGTTTCACCCTCAGATTGGAAGATGGACGAAGACTGACTACTCGGATATAAGAATATTTCAAAGGGACAAATTCTTGAAAACGAACTTTATGATGGAGGAATTGATGCCTTGGCGACATGTTCTTTTTGATGGTGGTTGGTTGATTTTGTTGCGTCTTTCGAGTTTCATTTGTTTTGCCAACATCGTGTTGTTATTGATCTTTGAATAGGTCTAACCCAGCAGTTAGTTGGATTGTTAGGTGGATTGGTAGATTTGTTTCACTGATTGAGATAAAGTATGATCATCATGAGGGCATATTTATATGATGCTAGTATTATGACGTCTGGCCAATGTGATAATACTTAAATCATATAACGTGCACTTGTTGTGTTCATAGGATGTCTCGAGAAGTGCCTTAGAGAAGCCTTAGATTTCTGTTATCCGTTGGCGACTATCTACGCATAGTAAGACTTTAGGTTCTTTCGACCTATATGTTTGATCTGCCTTATCGCCATACAATTTGATATGTTTGGATCCTCGAGATATGTTTGTTGATCTCTGTATTTTGATGACGATCTTAGGTTTCGTTGTAGAGCTTTCTACCGTCCGGGGATATCGATTGAATTGTTTCTATTCGTATGTATGCTAGTGTTCACATGGAGGGGTGCACATATGTTTTGTTACTTATACGTTTCACGTCTGTGGGACCGTTACATTGTGATTTGTTTGAATAAGGGTCTGAATCATGTGGAACCGAATTTGGACTGTCATTGAGAATGCTTGGGAAGGTTATATTGGAAGCATGATTATTTGAGAATTTAGAAGAATAACGTTTTGTGAGTTAGTACTCTATTGTTGGACCGTTTGTGATTCTTGTACATTTCGGGGGAGGTTTTAGATCGTCTAACTATACCTCCTCAGCTGTCTCATGTTCATAACATCTTTCGTGTATCTCTTCTGAGGGGATATCCCTACCATCCTTTGCATGCGACACCCTATTCATTTGAAATTGACACCACCTGATATGTTCATTTTGTGTGAAACGGAAACCATTTTAGATCGACAAAATAGGGTCATGAGAAACCAAGTTTTCATGCTTGTTATGATTTGTTGTGTCTCCGCTTCATTTTCTTTGCAATTTCGCGGACGAAAATTTCTTTTTAGAGGGGAAGATTTGTAAAACCCTAAAATTCGTAAACCTAAAAATACATATAGTTTTGAATTTTGCTTCAACTTTGTAATAATCCTATTCGACCCTATATTTTAGTTTATGTCATAATTAACTCTAAACTATTATAAACGTCATTTTAACCCTTAAATGTTATTAATTGTCATTTATACTTTTGAACTAAGATGGAAACTTACTAAATATGGAAAGTTACTAAAAATAGAAAGATAAACAAAAGAGGTAACTTAAGTAAATTTGAACTCTTCATGATCCGTTTTCACATTCTTCTAGGTCCGGTGAAGCGGGAGTGATCTTTTTTTTTGTTTGATCTTGGTTTTGTGTGTTTCGGTGAAGGTACATATATTTCGCACTCTTTCAGCAAGAGTGCAACTATTTTCTCTCTCATGACCTTATCTCTCTTCCTTATTATTTGCCTATCTTATTTTGGACTATTGATATTCGATCTCTTCGTTTGAGCCTTTGACATTACATCTTTGTTTGATACATTTGAATTGGACCTTTGGTATATTGAACCTTTTATATTAGCATGTGATATTGAACCTTGGCTATATGATTATGATCTTGGCATCTACACTTTGACTTGGACTTTGACTATTTGACCCTTCAGTATTTACCCAGGTATTATTTGTTCCCAGTTATGGGGGGTCCATGACCGTAGCATTGATGCACCAATGTTATGACTCTAGTGTGGTTGGAGAGATGTACCACACCGTCCCTTATCTGCTATCTGCTACAGCCGTTATTATGATTATGATTTGTTTGAAGGGGCGTATGGATGCATCCTAGATTTTTTTGATATTTGTTTGGATATTTGATTTGGATATACATTATATTTGATTTGGTGATTGGGCATGCGTGCATGCAGTCCCTTCACATTTTGGGAGCTAGCTACTCTATTGATTACTTGAGGACTCCCATCCTACTACATTTGGTATTCCGAGGACTCCCCTCCGAATACATTGGTTATGAAGATATGATATGGTTTGGATATTTGTTTGGCCTGGGTTAAATATACTGATGCATATACTCACCTTATACCTTAACCATTTATCCTACTCCTTTATCTTGTAATTCTTATGATTTTCTCAACTATTTTTTTTTATTTTTTTATTTTTTTTATTTTTTTTTTGTGGTAACATGGGTTTCTGACTCGACATTGCGAGCCGACTAATCCCACAGCGACTACCCTTTTGGATAGCCCGGAGTCGCGCAGGTCAACTCTATTTATTGTATCTCTTTCGTATCATTTCCATATTTTCTGCTTTCTTATCTGTTATATCTGTTCACTGAGCTTTGTAAGCTCACCCGCATTTCTTTTCCTGCGGTAGGTTTAGTAGGAAGCTGGGTTATGGATGAAGATTTTACTTTTGGGCTTAGAAGACTTCACCCTGTTAGCTACTTGCTGGACTTAGAGATGACTATAAGCTTTTATGTTTGGGCTTAGTATATTATTGTTGCCCCTTTGTACCTTGTACTTTGTTTAGTTTTTCCCTGGTAACCCTTGTAAACTTTGTATTTGTAATGTATCTCCGTTTCACTTGTGTTCTGATTTGACTCCATAATGTTACACTTTAGCCCCTTTCGGGTTGGGGTTTTACAGAAGGCATAGGTGGAGAAAGCGGTATAGGTGTGTCAATTGGTTTAGTAGTAATCGGGTTGAAAATTGGAACAATTGGTGTGGTGTGTATACTGGAGGAAATGAGATCGGAAGAATCTTCCAAAAAATCATAGGAGGGGGCAGGCTTGGATTGATTGGATTGAAACGGAAAAATTGTTCATCGAAGGTAACATGACGAGAAATGATAATTTTATTAGTGATAAGATCAAGACAACGATAGCCAAAATGATTTGCAGCGTGACCAAGAAATATTGCAGGTGTGACACGGGGTCCTAATTTATGGTTGGTATCTATATGTGGGTAACAAAGGCATCCAAAAACACGAAGAACACTATAGTCACGTGTAGCACCAAAAAGTCGGGTAAAGGTTATATCATTATTAATGTCACGGGAAGGTAATGTATTTAATAAATAAACAGTCATATTAAGAGCTTCAGTCCAATAATTTGGTGGTAAGTGTGCTTGAAACAATAAAGTACGAATAAGATTATTAATGGTACGAATCATGCATTCAGATTTTCCATTTTTGTTAGAGGTGCGAGGGCAAGAAAATCTAAACTGGATGCCATAGGTGGAAAATAATTTATGAAAGTCAGTATTATCAAATTCACCACCATGATCACACTGAAACGATTTAATTTCACACTTAAACTGAGTACGAACATAACTACGAAACAACTGAAATTTAGACAAAACATTAGATTTATTCAGTAACGGACAAACCCAAACATACTGAGAATAATGATCCAGAAACAAAACATAATACTTGAAACCAGAAAGACTTTGGGCATGTCCACAAATCCGAGTGAATAATGTCAAAACAAGAAGTAACAAAACTAGACGAACTAAAAAACTGAAGCTTCATGTGTTTACCAAGCTGACAAGCATGGCAAAGAATGGGAATCTTCTCTTTATTAAAAGAAATAGAATCACTAGACACTAGACGCCGCAACACTTCACTCCCTGGATGTCTAAGTCGTTGATGCCATGTATACTGACTGGTAAGATATGCTTTAGGAATGGGAGAAGGCTTCGTAACAGGGTAGAGATCACCCGTGCTATCACAACGGAGGAGTACCAGTCGAGTTAGGAGGTCCTTTACATGAAAACCAAAAGGATCAAATTCAACAGTGCAATAATTATCACGAACAAATTGACGCACAGAAATGAGATTTTTTACAATTGAGTTTAGTTTGTTTGGCCCATTATGTATTTGGCCCATATTGTAAGTTTGTGTGTGAATAATATTATTGAATGAATCAAACGTTTGGTACTGATGAGGCGAAAAGTGTACCGCTTTTAAGGGGTCATTTAAGCCCGAATTCGTGATTATTTGATTAATTATTGCCTTAAACCTTTCCTTTTGTCATTTTAGGTACTTTTGAAGAGAAATCTGGAAAAGGAAGCATTTTGGACATTTTTGGAGCATAAAAGTGAAGAAAATAACAAAGTCTCAAATTCCTTGCTGGGAACAGTACCTGACGACGTCAAGATCTAACACATGACGGCGTCAAGAGTGGCAAAAGAGGTGGATGTGGAAAATATAGCGTGACGGCCCAGAACATTTTCAGTGTTATTGACCTGACGGCGTCACCAAGGCCGTCAGGGTCATTTTACAAGTGACGGCCCAGAGCTTATTTCTACATGAAGGCGTCAAGACTGGATCTAGGCAATACGAATTTTATATTGGCAGCGAGTTGACGGCGTCAGACCCTACAACGTGACGCCGTCAGGATGTATTCTCTATATATATATTTTTCCAATTTTTCATTGTAAAGTGTGGAACATTAGTGTGGAACATTAGAAGCACAAACCCTAGGTCGAATTTTCATCATATTGTAGGGGTTTCAAACCCTTGTTTAATCCATGTTTTAATAAAGATCAGTCTTCCAATAATCATTCAATATGTCTATGTGTTGTTTGATTCTATCTTATGCTTGTCTTTCTTTTAACATGCTAGGCTAGGTTTATATTATGTTTGCTTAGATTTAGTGAAACCTAGATGTTGATTATTGGTTGATTGTTTGTTTATAATTGTTACGGATGATTGTATTCTATCTTAGGCTTAAGAAAACTGGCAGACTTCCATTGGTAACTTGCTTGAACATCTTAAGAAACATGATCAGAGGTGTACTATGATTTTTGGTTGTATTTAATGCATAAGTGAATTCTAATGATCCCATGTTAGGAGCTTTTAGTCGGCTCGACATAGGAGTGAAGTAGGATCTTATAGAGTTAGGGAATATTGTACACGGCCCTACGACTAGTATTCAGGAATATAACCCGTCATCCATGCAATTGTAACAAGCTAATCAGCCGGTAAAAGAGATCTAGGGAGTAATGAAATCTAAGTAAACACATCTTCTCTCATTATTGTTTCTACCACATTAGTTTAATTTCGTTTGTTTTTATTTTATTTTGATTGCATTTGTAGTTAATTGGGTTAATTGACTAGCAACTAATTCCGCCCACTCCTTCAAAACCCGAGATTTTACTTGCTTTCATAAAATATAAAAATACAAAAAGAATCATCCCTCACCTCTAGACCTAGTTTAGTAGGCTTTCTAATCCTAGCGACACTATTCCTGAGTTGAACGACCAATCCCCCGGTACTTGTCACTATACTATACTACAACGATCAGGTACACTGCCTGGCGGGGATTGCAAGCTTCTCAAGATCCCTTGAGAGGTAAAACCTGTTGCGAGGGCGCAATCCCGCGTATCAAGTTTTTGGTTGTAACAATTCGCAATTCCAGGTTAACTTTTATTCCCGAAAATTTTACTATTCACATTTCACTATTCACTTTTACTATTCATCTCAGAAATTTTTATTTCATATTCTCGTAAATTAAACTATTTTAACGATAATCCGAGAGTTTGACGCTCGTCGGATCATTTCTGCAAAAATCACAAAGCCGTGTCCGAGATTTACTTTTAGGTTTAAACGTCCTTCCAGCATCCCGATATATCCATAAAACATTATAAACAATAGAAATATGATTTTCTATCATTTTATGACAATTCCAAAAGTTTTGGAATTTTACGTTTTCCAGTTCAGCGTTTTACGCGAATTACGCGTTTTAGACCCGTGTTTCCAGTTTTTAGCAGGGTTTTAGCACCCGATAGAACCTACCACTCATTTTATATTTTATTATGGACTATATGGACATGTTTATCAATACTTTCAAGTTCCATAATTTTACGACACCCGGTTTTACGTTTTGAGGCCTAATCATTTACGGTTGGCATTTCCCGGAGTCAAAACTAACCAAGTATCTTGGATAATATCATCAAAAGTCCACATCTTGTTCTCCAAGCATATGAACCGACCTAAGGGGGGGGGTCATCCCATAGGTGGCTTCATCTCATGAAATTACCCTTAGATCATCACTTAATTACAACTTGGTCACCAAGTTGAAACACTTTCCTAGTAAGCTTCCTAACCTCCTCAACTCACTATAAATACTCCCCTCCTCCCCTTCATTTGTACGCCACACCACACACACCACAACACTCCATACTTAGCTTTAATTCTTCTAATTTCTAGCAAGGATCAAGTGCAACATCAACCTTGAAACTATAGTTTGGTTTTGATTCATCAAAACTACTTCCAAACCCTAGAACTTTGGTGATTTCTCTTGAGTTTGAATCCACTCAAGTCACCTCAACTTTCATCATCCATCTTTCAAGATTACAAGGGTAGAAAGATTGCATGAAGTGAAGTGGGTTGAAGCAAGTCTATCAAAGTCCTATCCTTACATGTTAACTTTCCTTTCTTTGTTGAAAGCCAAAAGTTGTAAGCCAAACCCTAACATGCTTCTTGTTAAATAATCATGTTCATGTTATTTACATGTTATTCTTGCTATATTATGTCTTGTAGTTATGTCCATGATGTATAAAAGTGAGCAAAACAAGATATTGTTATTGATTGTTACAACAAGTTACTAAAACAAGTAAACTAGTGACTTTCTTGGTAAGACCTGATCAAAATGGTAAAAATATGATGTTGGATCATTACATATTACAGTAGAGGACTTAACAAGGAAACTATAGCAATTTGAACCACCCAAAACGAGTATACGAGTCAAAAGTTACGCCCATTTGAAGTTACCAAAACTTTGCGGCAAACTGCCAAATACCATTCTGATCAAATTTGGGTTTTGAAAGTCCCACTTCTGGTCCGATTCATCAAAAAGTTAAAACACGAAAGTTGTCCGGAACGACGTTTTCGTTCAGGTATAAAGAAGCTCGAGCCCTGAAAACGCTTTCCGAGTGATAATTTCTTCAAATTCTAAACAGCCCACTTTTAGGCGAAAGTCACTAGATTATGGTTATACTTTGAAAGGAACAAGAGGTCTTATGACCTATAATCAAGACCACAACCATGGCTAGAGCCAAGGTTGTGTCTCATGACCTTGGAAAAAGGACCAAAGGTCATGGCTAGGCCATGACGAAATGACCATACCAATTTACATAGGCGTAAACATGAAACAATGAATTAGGCGATAACATGAACAAGCAATTTGGATCTACTTCACTAAAAGGAAAACATGAGATATTACCAAGAGAAAATGGTCATTCAAGACTTATGAAACTACCCCTAATAACAATCTTCATGTACTAATAAACTTTCCTAAGTTTACTCAAATATCGGACATGTAACTTTTCGGATCGAAACTTATATCTATATATTTTATCAACTACTACAATAGTAGGGAGCCTCATGTGAGGAGTTCATTATGTAAGCCGTCGAGATGAGTTGTGGATTTACGAATTAAAGTGTCCTGGCTCCTCGAACGCTTACTAACATGACTTCTGAATTATGTCGGCCCGAACGGTAGTAAACGATATATAAAACATACATGTTTCATGAATCTTTTCTTTCAAAGACTTACAATATACATCATACCACATCATGGACTAAATGCAAGATATATATATAGGCACTACTTCATATTCTTTACTCCGATCCTAAGTCGCAACATTCTATTTTAGGTTGCTCATAGAAACCTTCGCGATTCGACCATCACATTCACTACTCACTACATAACTTAAGGTGAGTTCGTAGCCCCACTTTCTATTGTTTAACTATTTTACAAACCCATGGGGGGAATACATGCTATTATTTTTCTACTCGAACACAATGCTTTCTAATGTATGCTACCCGACGATGTTTTATTGTCACTAAGTAACGATTGCCATGTTCGAAGTCCCTATATCATGAACCATTAGTCACTACCTATAGTGAGCGCGAATATTGTGAATAGATCTATTGGGATTGACGGATCCCATTTGTGTTGAACATCTACGAGTTCACACAAATGCACTATATTTGAGATTTAGCGGTATAATGGCAAAAGTACCTGGATAGGGCTTCTATAATGCCAATTTGTGGTTCGATGTTAATGCTTTGGTTGCATGAGCTTAGTGCAATAAATAACGACTTTTGTTTTCTAACTATGAATGTGTGATTAATTACCTCACATTACGATTATTGTGTTCAAACGATTTAACTAAACTCTACGAATATCACTCAACCTTTGTGTTGACCTCTCAAGCATGTATTTCAGGTTCATGACGATCAAGGATGGCACGGAAGGGCACGGATGTTCAAGAGGGCTATAAATTTTATTATCATTCGAAAACTCACTTAATGTGATTTGTAAACATGGAACCATTTGGGACCTCATTTTGTAATCTCTGATATTTATACAATTTGAATGATAAATCTTTTAAAACGACTCAATTGGAGTTCGTTTTCTATTATTGTGACTATTGTGCCGTCGAGTAACACCCAGTTCGAATTCCGCTGCAACCATGAATTGGGGGTGTTACAGATTGGTACCAGAGCCATGGTTATAGAGAAACGGGTCTAATTGAGACCTAAACTATAACCACACTACAAGCAAAAACATTTTATAGCCTTCCGATCTTCGTGTCTTCCATCCTCCAGACGATTATGGACTTATTAAGCATTTTATGCTACATGAACATATATGTATATTCATATATACACACTAGGCATTTTACCCTACACGAACAAATACTAGTATATTTATATATACATTCGAGTTATTTTCAATCATTTTATCTAAACATATCTACACATGCCTATTCTATGGTATTTCGACACAACCACATTCTCCCAACCATGTTCCTACTCCAACATTTTATATCCAAGATATTGTAACGAATTACGATGGTCTTTTCTATTTCCCGAACATTGTATGACACAATGGTCTTAATCATTTCTCAAATATTTTGAGTCACACAATGGTCTAATCTACTTCCGAGACATTGTGATTTGTGCAATGGTCTCTCGAATTATTCCACCACCTCATCAATATCATATCAAAAACCCATCACAATCTATTATGAGATTTCTAAAGGATAAACTAATCCATCACCTACGAAAGCTGAACTTTCTCTACATTCATCAAAGTTTTCTTCTGAAACCTTCATTGTTAAAAGTTCGTGATCCTCGCCAAGTATGGACTGTTTTAGAACTACTTAAAACTTCCTTTCCACACGTATCTACCCGTACTATCTTCTATGCAATGGAATGTGAAAACATAGGTTACAAGTCTTGTATGGACGGGACTTGCAACTGGAAGGGTTTGACATCGCCTTTGTTTAGTGGACAGTTTCCCGTAAGCAACGGACATATCACAAGTATACCTAATTTAGGTATTTGAAAATTTTATCGAACCTTGGCTAAATATAGACTAGTCACCTATATTTAATCTAGGGACAGTGGAATATAGTCTGACTAACTATATTCGACTTAAAATTTTCAAATACTGAGAGTAGTTGTACTAGGGTTATGTTTAGGTTGATTTCCTACTTGAACTCGATAAACCACCAGAATACATTAAAACAATCTAGAGACACGATAGTGCCTTACCACTCAGCGAAATCTTAACACCTTATTTGTACTACCTAATTTCATTCTTGAAAGTTTTCATTTATGAGATAATCCGAACTACTATCTTGGGATAGTTATCAATTCTTCTCTTCATCCTGTAGAAGTACTATCCTGTTTAGGTCCTAAGGATACCATCCCGTCATAAACCTTTAAAATCTCTTAAGATTTTCAAAGCAAACTTGACATCTCTACCAATATTAATGTTAAGCATACACTACACACTTTTGTTCATCAACATATCACATCATTATCTTCACAACCGTTACAACCACAAGCTCATTAACAGATGTTGATGCACTTTTAAAGCTCAAATCATCTATAGTTACACCACAAGTACCCTCATCAGCTTTACAAGATTGAATATTCATCTTGTACTTTTGGAACACCAGTATCATCTCGTAATACACTACCTTGTAACTCACCGGCTAAATGTGAATGTTGTGTTGGGAATTCTTAAGTAGGATGATTTATAATTATTTGAATGAATTGGGATGCCTTTTCATTTAAATAAAGAAATTGTAAATCACCGAACCATAAGTTTATATTTCCCTATATACATTGTTTGGGATGCCTCTCTATGTAAATAAAGAATTATAAACAAGTGGGCTTATTTGTATCCGAAATAACATAAGTATGAAGTCAATAAACACTAGGTACAACAATAGATTACCAACTAGGCTATGATTGCAACTACTATATCAATTCCTATTAATATTCGACTGCTATATCAATTTCCTTTGATATTCGACTATTACCATACCTTTCCTACATAAAAGTATGTCTGATCCTACACCATACACTGAAACGACAAATCAAACTACATCACTGGTAATCCCAGACTTTAGTCCTCATAAGTAACCACACCTCTGCATCGACACCACTCCAACGTATAACACACAAAGAACTTCGGGACGAAGTTCCCCGTAAGGGGTAGAGACTGTAACAATTCGCAATTTCAGGTTAACTTTTATTCCCGAAAATTTTACTATTCACATTTCACTATTCACTTTTACTATTCACTTTTTACTATTCACTTTTACTATTCATCTCAGAAATTTTTATTTCATATTCTCGTAAGTTAAACTATTTTAACGATAATCCGAGAGTTTGACGCTCGTCGGATCATTTCTGCAAAAATCACAAAGCCGTGTCCGAGATTTACTTTTAGGTTTAAACGTCCTTCCAGCATCCCGATATATCCATAAAACATTATAAACAATAGAAATATGATTTTCTATCATTTTATGACAATTCCAAAAGTTTTGGAATTTTACGTTTTCCAGTTCAGCGTTTTACGCGAATTACGCGTTTTAGACCCGTGTTTCCAGTTTTTAGCAGGGTTTTAGCACCCGATAGAACCTACCACTCATTTTATATTTTATTATGGACTATATGGACATGTTTATCAATACTTTCAAGTTCCATAATTTTACGACACCCGGTTTTACGTTTTGAGGCCTAATCATTTACGGTTGGCATTTCCCGGAGTCAAAACTAACCAAGTATCTTGGATAATATCATCAAAAGTCCACATCTTGTTCTCCAAGCATATGAACCGACCTAAGGGGGGGGAGTCATCCCATAGGTGGCTTCATCTCATGAAATTACCCTTAGATCATCACTTAATTACAACTTGGTCACCAAGTTGAAACACTTTCCTAGTAAGCTTCCTAACCTCCTCAACTCACTATAAATACTCCCCTACTCCCCTTCATTTGTACGCCACACCACACACACCACAACACTCCATACTTAGCTTTAATTCTTCTAATTTCTAGCAAGGATCAAGTGCAACATCAACCTTGAAACTATAGTTTGGTTTTGATTCATCAAAACTACTTCCAAACCCTAGAACTTTGGTGATTTCTCTTGAGTTTGAATCCACTCAAGTCACCTCAACTTTTATCATCCATCTTTCAAGATTACAAGGGTAGAAAGATTGCATGAAGTGAAGTGGGTTGAAGCAAGTCTATCAAAGTCCTATCCTTACATGTTAACTTTCCTTTCTTTGTTGAAAGCCAAAAGTTGTAAGCCAAACCCTAACATGCTTCTTGTTAAATAATCATGTTCATGTTATTTACATGTTATTCTTGCTATATTATGTCTTGTAGTTATGTCCATGATGTATAAAAGTGAGCAAAACAAGATATTGTTATTGATTGTTACAACAAGTTACTAAAACAAGTAAACTAGTGACTTTCTTGGTAAGACCTGATCAAAATGGTAAAAATATGATGTTGGATCATTACATATTACAGTAGAGGACTTAACAAGGAAACCATAGCAATTTGAACCACCCAAAACGAGTATACGAGTCAAAAGTTACGCCCATTTGAAGTTACCAAAACTTTGCGGCAAACTGCCAAATACCATTCTGATCAAATTTGGGTTTTGAAAGTCCCACTTCTGGTCCGATTCATCAAAAAGTTAAAACACGAAAGTTGTCCGGAACGACGTTTTCGTTCAGGTACAAAGAAGCTCGAGCCCTGAAAACGCTTTCCGAGTGATAATTTCTTCAAATTCTAAACAGCCCACTTTTAGGCGAAAGTCACTAGATTATGGTTATACTTTGAAAGGAACAAGAGGTCTTATGACCTATAATCAAGACCACAACCATGGCTAGAGCCAAGGTTGTGTCTCATGACCTTGGAACAAGGACCAAAGGTCATGGCTAGGCCATGACGAAATGACCATACCAATTTACATAGGCGTAAACATGAAACAATGAATTAGGCGATAACATGAACAAGCAATTTGGATCTACTTCACTAAAAGGAAAACATGAGATATTACCAAGAGAAAATGGTCATTCAAGACTTATGAAACTACCCCTAATAACAATCTTCATGTACTAATAAACTTTCCTAAGTTTACTCAAATATCGGACATGTAACTTTTCGGATCGAAACTTATATCTATATATTTTATCAACTACTACAATAGTAGGGAGCCTCATGTGAGGAGTTCATTATGTAAGCCGTCGAGATGAGTTGTGGATTTACGAATTAAAGTGTCCTGGCTCCTCGAACGCTTACTAACATGACTTCTGAATTATGTCGGCCCGAACGGTAGTAAACGATATATAAAACATACATGTTTCATGAATCTTTTCTTTCAAAGACTTACAATATACATCATACCACATCATGGACTAAATGCAAGATATATATATAGGCACTACTTCATATTCTTTACTCCGATCCTAAGTCGCAACATTCTATTTTAGGTTGCTCATAGAAACCTTCGCGATTCGACCATCACATTCACTACTCACTACATAACTTAAGGTGAGTTCGTAGCCCCACTTTCTATTGTTTAACTATTTTACAAACCCATGGGGGGAATACATGCTATTATTTTTCTACTCGAACACAATGCTTTCTAATGTATGCTACCCGACGATGTTTTATTGTTACTAAGTAACGATTGCCATGTTCGAAGTCCCTATATCATGAACCATTAGTCACTACCTATAGTGAGCGCGAATATTGTGAATAGATCTATTGGGATTGACGGATCCCATTTGTGTTGAACATCTACGAGTTCACACAAATGCACTATATTTGAGATTTAGCGGTATAATGGCAAAAGTACCTGGATAGGGCTTCTATAATGCCAATTTGTGGTTCGATGTTAATGCTTTGGTTGCATGAGCTTAGTGCAATAAATAACGACTTTTGTTTTCTAACTATGAATGTGTGATTAATTACCTCACATTACGATTATTGTGTTCAAACGATTTAACTAAACTCTACGAATATCACTCAACCTTTGTGTTGACCTCTCAAGCATGTATTTCAGGTTCATGACGATCAAGGATGGCACGGAAGGGCACGGATGTTCAAGAGGGCTATAAATTTTATTATCATTCGAAAACTCACTTAATGTGATTTGTAAACATGGAACCATTTGGGACCTCATTTTGTAATCTCTGATATTTATACAATTTGAATGATAAATCTTTTAAAACGACTCAATTGGAGTTCGTTTTCTATTATTGTGACTATTGTGCCGTCGAGTAACACCCAGTTCGAATTCCGCTGCAACCATGAATTGGGGGTGTTACATTGGTGCCGCAGCCCGGGGAATGGTTATTTTCTAGGTTAAAATTTCTTTTTATTAGGTCTACTTGCTAGATTCCTTTCTAGTAAGATTTTTATTTTTATTTTTAGGTTTTCTTTAGTCTATCTCATTTCTTTGTTCGTAACCATTACCATTCGACATCATGGAATGTGGTAATATCTTTGAACCCATCAACCCACCACAACAAAACCACCCACAAAACCCACCACTAGCAAACCAACCTCCTAGACCCCGAACTTTAGGAGAGTATTCCCGTCCTAGCCACCAAGGCTATCAAAACACCATTGAGCTCACTCAAGGAGCCAATGTGTCTCCCTTGCGATCCGACACCATCCGGTAGGTGCAAAGTGGATGTGCATTCCATGGACTTCGTTCCGAAGATCCTAATCAACATCTCAAGGATTTCCTAAAAATCGTAGATTCCATAGACCTTGATGTTGCAACTAGAGAGACAACCCGATTACGTCTATTCCAATTCTCTCAACATAACCAAGCTAGTCAATGGCTTGAACGTTTACCCGCGGGATCCATCACCTCTTGGGATGATCTCACTTGTCATTTATTTGCTCAATTTTTCCCACTAGGGAGAACTACCAATCTTAGAAATGACATCTTGATGTTCCAACAACGTCAAGGTGAAACTCTATATGAAGCATGGACTCATTTCAAGGACTTACTCCAAAAAGTCCCTCATTATTTCATAGATCTTTGGCTCCAAGTCCAAATCTTCTATGACCATATCGATCTCTCCACAAGGCGAACCGACCAATCGGCCGGTGGCAAGCTACATGACCTAAGTGCGAAAGAATCATGGGAACTCATAGAAGATCTTGCTCTCTATGACAACGAAAGTTGGAATGATCCCTGTGATTTGAACAAAATGGTCAAGGCAATATCTTTACCTTCGAACAATTCTAGCACTCCCGACCGTAGGATCATGGAACTTGAGGACCAAGTCAAGTTTCTCATGAAATCCTACGAAGCTCCTAAGCCTTCAAGCCAAGTGAACAAAATCACTTCTTCATGTGAATTATGTAGTGGTCCCCATGACACTCGTGATTGCGTGGAACTCCCCGGACAAGCTTTTGCGGATTACGCATCCTCGCGTACTGACGAAGCGGGAGACAAGTGGTACACTTTCAAACCCGAGCCAAACCCTTACGGTGATTCCTACAATCCTTCTTGGATAAATCACCCGAACATTAGGTGGAAACAAAACCAAAACATGCCCCAAAACAATTCTTCCAATCCACCTAATCGTTACCAACCAAACGGTCCACCCTCTAACTGTACTTTTAACAACAATCCTTCCAATAACTATGGTAGTACCAATAATCTTGAAGGATTGATGTCCAAGTTTATGGCATCTCAAGAAGCGCGCATAGCTAAGTTTGAAGCCGATTTCAAACAAAAGCAAAGTGAGATGACCAATAAAATTGACACATTGTTAAAAGTTCTCACTGACCGAGAAATGGGAGCACTCCCAAGCGACACGGTCAAAAACCCGAAACTAAATGTTAATGCCATATCATCGGTTTCGTCACCTACTTCTTGTCCACAATACTATTCGGTCAAAGCAATGAACACATGTTTCAAGCAAACCCAAATTCTTTAAAAGGACCAATCGAATAAAACATCCGATATTAAACCGGTCAAACGCATAATTGAAACACCTCCTACATAAAACCTTGACGATGAATTCAAGGAACTTCGCCTTAAACATCCGGTTATTGAAGTTTTAGCAAAAGCTCCCTACTACAACGCCCTTTTAGAGAAATATGAGGAGAAACTTAAGTTGGGTAAGAATGGGACCGCCTTCATTCAGAACAAGTTGCCTAAGAAATTAGATGATCCAAGGATATTTGTTTTACCTTGTAGGATCGAGAACTCCGAAACTTTCGACACACTAGCCGATCTTGGGTCAAGCCTTAATTTACTTCCTTTGTCCCTTTACACCTCTCTTAAGCCGGGAAAATCAGATGACACGGAGGTAGTTATAGGTCTTGCGGATGGTAGTGTAGCATATCCGGTAGGGGTAGTGAAGGACGTACTAGTGCATATAGGGAAATTAACTATACTAGCCGATATCCACGTCCTTGATATGGTTAGTGACACTACATGCCCTTTGTTAATAGGAAGAGGATTCTTAGTTACCGCAAGTGCAATGATCGATTGTAAGGAATCTAGGATAGCAGTAGGAGAAGGAGACTCTTGGTCAGTCTATGATGTTAAGAAGCATGCTTATGATACTAATGAGGAACTGACACCTCATTGGGTAGATTTGAATAGGAGACCATCTAGATATGGACCTTGGGTTAATGGAGACTTTATAGGACCTCAACGCCCATTTTATTTAAAAGAGGAGTTTATAAATAAAACGCATTCGGTAGAGCAACTCATAGCTAGGGATGAAGTACTAAACCCTTTTGAGGATCCCTTACTCTTTAGGAAAATGATTGTATTCCTAGGAGTGATGCCTATCAATTTAGGAATGAACAAGTGGAAAAGGGAAGGGGATAAGTGTAAATGGAACTGGGATAAGCCACCTAAGGAAGGTGGCGGATCATGGCATATAAAGATGATTCAATATGATCCGGATGGAGAAAAGTTTGAGAAGTCATTCCGTACCAAGAAAACCGATAGGAAATTGAAACCTAAGTTTGATCCCAAGGGTGTCCTCGACGAGGAGCTCACACGTATAGGATAGCCCATGACCTTGAGTCTAGCTACAAGACTCGTTAATAAAGAAAAGCGCTTCTTGGGAGGCAACCCATGTTTTGTGTGTTTTTATTTGTTTGATTTTTAATTGTTTGATTTTATTTGTTTCCGTATGCGTGTTTTATTTTTATTGTTGGTAAATCATGTTTCAAAGTAAATTGTGAAAATGCTTTATTTTGTTTTTAACTTCGTCTTAATTACATATAAAGGTATTTTGCAAAAGCTAAGCGTAAGGGAAACCCAAATTTGTTTATAAGAACGAAATTGAGCATGATTCACTACAATATTAAATGAGCATGTATATTAGTATTTGTTAGAGTCAAATGCTTGTATCGATTCATAATGATGTTTTGCAGGATTTTCCAGGAAATAAGGCATAAGTTTTTCCAGAAATTTTCCCGAAACTTAACATAAGATTTTTCTAGGAACATTTTGACGGCGTCAAGAGTTACAACCTGACGGCGTCAGGTACTAAAATTCTGAAAAATTTTACGAGTTTTGTTTAAACCGGAGTCTTAAAGTTTTTGTTGATTCTTTAGTTTTATAAACTCCTGGAAATCTGAAAACATTCATTCCACAAGCATTATATCTTAAATTGTTTTCTAGGATTTTTTTTAGTATATATAGATTGCCGCCGATTTTACGCGAGGTTTGCCTTGATTGTTTTCTCAGGTTTAACAGGTTATATATGACAAGAAGATGATTTATATTTCTGGAGGGAAGCTTTCAACGTTCATTTTCTTGGAGGAAGATCTAACCTTGTTGACACACTATCCACACCGAACGAATCAGGGGAGTATTTGTTTTCATTCTTTTACTTGTTTCACTTTTACATCCTTTAATTGAACATTGGGGACAATGTTCATCCTAAGTGTAAGGGGAAGGTAAATGATGATACCTTATAGGATACAATTGCACTTGAGTTTGTTTGTTTAATAGTAGGTGTGTAATAAAACTAAGAGAAATACTTGTTAGTGCAATTTTAGCGCCAAATTTAATTTTTTTTATAACATTTAGGAGGGAAACTTTAGCCTTAACAAGCGTCTCATGGATAGGATTTGTATGACTAGCACAAAAAACCGTACCACTTAGAAAATTTTTCCACCTAAATATGTGAGGTTCGCCTTTAGATTTGATAGGAAAAGCATTCATTATTAGTGCTTATGAGTGTACCGGTAGCATTTACATTCTAGAACTTGCGTTAGTGATGCATCCCGAGACCGCTAGTGAGACTACATTCGTGTGGTTAGGATTTACTACATGATAAGAGGCATTAGGATCACCCTTGTGTTAAAACCGTATCATAATTACTTGACCATTTAAGTCATATTACTTGACTAGCGAAATTAATTAATTTTTCCCACACCTTTGCGATGTACTCATTTTAGTACATGATACCCCTAGTACACCCCTCTGAGCCTATCCTTTCGTTTCTAACTTTAAACATCTTACTTAAAGGAAGATGATTGTACAATATTTTGCACTACCAGGCCTTCGATGGTGATCAAAGGAAATGAGGGGTGTTGTGATTACGCCAAGCTTGGATATAACGTGAAATAAGAAATACGAAAACACTACGTTAAGTGATTGCGCAGGGGTTGGACCCTGGGAACCACCTCCGGCGTGTGAATAAATGATCGGTATGAGAGTTTGAGTATAAGCGTAGTAAAGTAAGGTGTGAGGGATTGCATACCAGATTTGTCATCGTCCAGGACTATTTATAGGTGAAGAAAACGGTCCTCGAGAGTGGTCACACGTTTGAGAGAGATCGTGGGGGCGTCCCATGATTTGTGGCAACCGCTAGGGTTTAGTGCCCCACTCCTCCAGGTTTAGCGGGGGTGCTAAAGAGGAAGAGGCGACGTGGGTAAGACTTGGTCTCCCCAATATTAGACTTGGCATTGTTCCGTCCATAAAACTTATCGAGAGATACCTCGAAGGGCTTAATCCTACAATTGGCGAATTCCCACTTGGTAACTAGATCATTGGTGATTAGTTTTACGCCAAAGAAAGTTTTAGGAGGCTATCCAGAGCCTTCGATTATGTAGGTTACGATTAACTCGAAGGGATGTCCTTCGAGCTAATCGGAGGGTACATCATCAAGCCCCCCAGTTGAAAGTTAGATATGCGCACAAGAATATGTGGCTTTCAACTCTATCGTCAAGTGAACTAACCGTGTTAGCTCGTAGGACCCTGCAAAAGAAATTAACGTCGCAAAAAAAAAAACGCATTAAATGCGCTTAAATACCCTCTAACTAATTTGCGTTATATCCCCACTTGCCAAAACCTCGGTAATCCCATATATCCCGTCACTTTTTAAACCCAATTTGAAATCCGAATAGATTAGATCATGAGGGACACGTGTACGGTGAGTAACAAAATAAAAAGCGACGTAAATTCGTTTCCTCCAAACCCTAATTAACTTTTCACTGCGCCCAAAATTCATCTTCCTCACTACGTGCGATCAAAACACACATAGTAACATCTGTCATTATCTATTGCAAGAAAAAAGGTAAATTTCTTCCTCGTTAAACTATATTGTATCGTAGAAGTATCAATCTTCGTTAAACAATATGGCAAAAAATAACAAATTTGTGATTAAGGAATAGAAATGTACTTTATCAAAAGATGAATTACGTACTTTTCTTGAAGATTATCCCATTCCAAAAGAATTTAAGATTATGCTCCCTAGTAAAAATCAAACAATATTTGATGCTCCTGAGGGATATGTAGGTCTGTACACCCATGCCTTTAAGTTGTCAAACTTTAGAATACCAATCCACCCTTTGATTTTAGAGTTTATGCAATACTATCAAGTACACATATCTAGGTTCAACCCCTTTGGTCTGGCTAAGTTGACGACATTCATTGTGATGTGTAAAGCTTATGGATATGAGCCTACACTAACAGTGCTTAGGGGTTTTACGAACTTGTACCCGGGTGGGGATTGGTTAACTTTGGCAAAAAGAGGTGACCCTGATGTTTTAACCATATTGTTAAAACCCTTTACAAACATAACGGATTGGAAAGGGAGTTTCTTTTACATACAAGATACAATTGTACCTCCAGAGTACCCTACTTTGGTGAACGAAGCATACAGGTTTGATAAAAAACATTTCAACGATGAGTTACCTTATACTGTTTGGAGGAATCCATTGTACCAGCGTCTTGTTCGCCATCCAGTGAATGTTCAGTCTTTCCCCGAGCCCATTCTTTACATGGCTGTTATTGTTGACCATTGGGAGGGTTCCCCCATGAAGTCTGAAATTGTTTGTGATGGAAAAAGTATGTATACTCTTTATTTAAATAAATTTGAACAACTTATCTGATGATATTTATCTGTATTCTTTCATTTTGCAGGAATGTCTTTCCAAAATTTCGTTGTTGCCGATGGTGCTAAAGAGACAAGCTTCCTTCCAAGGAATCCTAAGGAAGTCAGCTATGGGGTTGGTTCACCCTCCGTGTCAGTTAATAATCAAGAGGATGATGCAAAGATGGTGGAGCCCATAGCTTCCCTGCAGCCTTCCAAACCAGACAAAAAATCAAAGCCTATGATTGCAGAGGAGACTTCTCAGTTGGTGGAGAATGTTGCTGAGTCCGATGACCCTCTCTCCGAGGATGATCAAGTGACTATTATTGGCTCATCTTCTGGCATAGCTGACAGGGTTCGAAACATGAAAGGTACGAGTGCTAAGCCGGTAAAGCCCACTCCTAAAAGGAAATTGATTTTGCCAACACCTCCTTCCAGGAACACCAGGCATAAAGGTCAAATCATTACCAAAAAAGCTGCTGAAGCGTTGGATGAAGATATCCATGGTAAGTATATGTGTTATTGATTTGACAAGGATATTTGTATATGTCTTCTAATTGATTGTATATTCCTCAGGTCTTCCGAATACCAAAGAGCTTCCTGATGCCTCTGCTTGCCATCGCCTTGCTTTGCATATTACCCCTCCAAGCTGGAAGTCTGTGCTAACCAACATGCCCATTGAGGAGTTGTGTGATCTACACGACAAAAGCTATACAAGGCAAGCTGTTTTGGACAATCATCTCAATTCTCGAACAAGGGAGGTGGTACGAACCCTTGCTTCTGCTAGGGAGAAGACGGATGAGATTTTAGCAAGAGAGAAGAAGAAGGATTAGGAGTTTGCAGAGGTTCAAGCTAAGTGTGAAGAAGCTTTGAGTGATATTGAGCAGAATCCCCTTGTACAAGACCTTTGTTCTGATATAGCAGGGTTGGAGAAGGAATTGAACAAGGTGAAGGTGGAGTGTAAGAGGCTTCGAAAGGAGGAGGCAAAGGTCGTGGGTTACAAGGAAGAAATTGCTGAGCTGGAGATCAAGTGTGGGGACCTCGAAGAAGAGAGGACGAAGCTGGGTGAGCTGGAGGTCAAGCTTCGCGAAGATCTCGATGGCCTCATGCGCAAATATAATGCGCTTAAAAGAGATAGGGCTGCTGTTGTTTCGAAGGTCATCCCATACATAGCCATGGAGTTATATCATAGCGATGAGGTAGGGAAGATGATAGGTGATGTTGTCAATGCTGCCATCTATCATGGGAAATGCACTACTTTGGAGGAAATTGCTGCAACTGGAAAGCCGGTGGACTTATCTGAGGTAACCTAGTACCGTGCTACTCATAAAGCAGAGTATGATAATGCAAGCAACATCCTCGCAACTGCAGAGTACCCCTTCCTTGTTGATGCTACCAAAGATCCCATGGCTTCAGTTGAGACGCTTCTTTCGAAGAAGTTGCGTAAGGTGAAGCCTATGGCTGTGAGCAAAAAGAGTACTCTTGTGAAGCCTGCATCTGTGAAAGCAACTCCTGAGGAGCCTTTATCTCCAAAGTTGGCCATCGAGAAGCCTCAGTCTCCTGGTAAGAGTTCTGGTGTGCAGCCATCCTCTCCGAAGGCTGATTCAAAAGATACTTCCCCTAGCAAGGTCAGTCCTGAAGCCCCCCAAGTTCAGCATGAAAAACCCACGTCTCCTGGTAAGTGAAGGCTGTAGTGTTTGCAATTATTTGGCCCCAAGGGTGGTATGTACCCTTTAAAACAATGTTTGTTTATGCCATATGGTTTCTGAACAATTTATGTTTGTACTTAGACAATGTGGAGCATCTTTTGAGCAATGGAAGGTATGTGCTGCATTAATGTTTAGGATGTTAAGTGGCGTAGGTGGGGAGTGATTTCCATCACCTTTTATGTTTATGCTATCTGGGCTTCGGCCATCTTTGAAAAATTTGTGTTTTTTGGGCTTCTGCCCTATGCTACGTATGTTAGCATAATTTATATCTACGAATGACGGGTGGTGTCCGCTTTTGTTATTATGCTTCTCTTTTCTAACGCTATTTATTAACGTTGATATACAACCTAAGGCTATAGTAGATGCATAACCTTATAGTGTGTATTTTGAACCAAGATTTTATAGCAATCGTATAATTTAATTGCTGATAGAGGGTTGCGACCCGCTCTGTCTTTGTCCTTTAAGTGCGAAGGGCTTCGCATGCCCCAAGACCATTAAGGAAAGTTAATGTGAATTGTATTGGATGTTTAATAGCCTACAAGATATAAGTATCTTGTATCATCCTTCGAACATTGAACTTGTAATTACTTGGCTGAGCAAATCTTTCTAGTTATATGTGACAAAAGATTCAAGGGAAATATGTGATATCATTAAGTGGGTAGGGGAGGATTACATCATTTGTACAAATGAATACTAAGACGCCTACCATTAATGCTTTTTTCCCGAAAGAGAAGAGTTTAATACATAATAAAAAACTGTAAGTCTTGTACGTAGAACTTACGAAGGATATAGCAAGTCGTTTGTACACCGTAGGAGGGTAGTTACTTTTGACTCATTCCATATATTCTTCCTCGGAGTATGTTCCATTAGGTTTCTTTTGTTATTATAAACGGCCTGCATATTGATTCAGAGCGGGAGAGGTTTGTTACTTTGTCGAAGCTTGTTGCTCCGTTCCGAGTCCGAGACTTTCTTGGTTTTGTGGGACCGAACGTGCCTCTGTATCATATATGCGGTGTTCTTCCTTTAGGTTAGCTTGGAGGACTTTCTTGTTGGAGGACATACTTGATTCGCATGTTTCAGCTGGTTCATTGCTTTGTCCTTCGAAAGGATCGTTTTCCCCATATTCTATGTTATATTCTTCTAACTCTTTAGCCCATTTGACCATCCTCCGCGTTCCCTCAGGGTTCAGGATTATCCTTTCGAATGGTTTATCCGTGATTACTCTGATAGGGTGGTCTTTGAAATACATTCAGAGACGTCTTGTGGCATGGATTAAGGCTAGGATTAGCTTTTCCGCTGCTGTATAGCTTTGTTCCACGTACGGTAGAGCTCTGCTTACAAAATATATTGGTATCTGTAGTTGTCCTCTTTCTGTGAAGAGCATGGCACCGATCTCATCAGGGGACATTGCTATGTGTAAGAACAACACCTCTCCTCTGGTTGGGGTTGCAACTGTTGGTAAGATCTCCATGCAATTCTTCCATTATAGGAAGGATGTTTCAGCTTCCTTGTTCCAAGGGTATGATAAGTCGCTAATGACCTCATTGCGGACTTTGTAGAGAGATGAAGATCTGTTGATGCCTTTTGACAGGAATGCCTTCAGTTTTTCCAAGTCATTTTGTAGGCTTCGAGTCCTCCCTTGTGTTCTCCACGTTTGTCTTTTTGCAGAGGTTTCCTCATTGATTGGATTGGTTCCAATCATTTGCCTTACGAATGAGCGTTCGTTTGACCCTTCCTTTTCAATACCGAAAGAACACATTATTGGGTTTAGCTTTAGGTTGATTTTCCTTAGTTGTATGAGGGTTTCTTCTACATCGTGAAGGAGGTCTTCTTTTGTCTTGCTCTGGGTGACTAAGTATTCGCTGTGAATTCTTAGGTTCCTCCCTATCTGTTTTTCGAAGACCTTTTGGATCAGCCTATTGTAAATGGCTTCGATGTTCTGTAGGCCAAAAGGCATGCGTTTAAAGCAGTAGGAGCTACTGCCTACATGGAAGGATGTTTTTTCTTCATCTTCCTGTGCCATATGTATCTGATGGCATCCCATGCTGGTATTAAGGAAACATTCCCAACGAACTCCAGGTGGTAGTTGCTGCTCTCTTTCTGGCGAATAGCTTCCTTTTTGGCAAGCTTTGTTGATGTCTTTGAAATCAACCTTTAGTATCCATTCTCCATTTCTCCGTTGGGCTACAATTGGGTTAGTAACCTATCATGGATTTAATACCCTTCGAAGTATTCCTGCAGCTGTGAGTTTGTCTACTTCTTTCTTAATTGCTGCGTTTTGTTCATGTGTTACTTGAAGAGGTTTCTGCCTGACTGGTTTGATGTATTTGGATTCATTTAGCTTATGCTCCATGTTAAAAGGTCTGCCGTTGATCGTGAGCGACCTTTGGAATTCCTGTTGTATCTGAATATGTTCCTACAAACACATCCTCATATGCTTCAAGTAATTTTTCCAATCTTTATCTGAAAATGGTAGGAAGTTGCTTTCCCATTTCCACCTTTCGTACTGGATGGGGGTTGTCTAGTGCCACATACTCCTTGGGGTCGGAGCCTCCTCTGATGTTTATTGCACACCGTTGATTACCATTTCTCTTATCCTTTTGAGCTTCCTAGTATTTCCCTTCGCGATAGCTAGAGAATATGGTTCCGACACCATTGGCTGTTTGGAATTTCACCATTGCATGAACTGTAGAGACCACAATACCCATCTTTTGCATAGCGGTTTGTCCGATTAACATGTTGTAGGGTGATTTTGACTTTACGATGACGAAATTGAGGATTTTCGTTCTTGCAAGCTTTCCACTTCCGAGTGTAACCTCCAGAGGTATTTCACCTAAAGGCCATGATCGTTCCCCCGAGAAACCTACCAGGGGCATTCTTGACTCTACTCTCTTGGATTTGACAGTAGGGCTGATTTTTCTAAAGCAATGTTCGTAGATTACTTCGCAGGAACTCTCGCAGTCCATATAAACTTTATTGACCTCTGTGTTCGAGACTATGACCTTAATGATCACTGGATCCTTTGAGGGGGACTCTCCCATTTCGGATGGGAATGTTATTTCCCTTGTAGCGTAAGCTTCCCTCTCGGAGGCTTTTCTCTTTAATCGGGGGGTATCCCAGCGAACCGTTAGAATAGGAGCTTCCTGGGGGGGGGGGGGGGTATTATCTTTTCCCAGTTGCGTATCTGTGGCTTTCTCTTTGCCCTTTCTTATCCCTTTTACGAGATGCATTAATTGCCCGTATTTACTGCTTCTTCTATCTGCTTTCTTAGCTCTCGACAGCTGTTTGTTTCATGGCCAAAGTCCTCGTGGAAGTGGCAATATTTAGTAGTGTCTCTGTTTTTGCTTTTTCCTATCATGTGAGGGGGTGGGTCGAAGGTTTTCGCGGCCTTCTCTATCGCTAAAATCTCCCTTGGAGACTTTGTGAGGTTTCCTAATAAGCCATGGTTCGGACCCTTGTTGTAAGGGGTGAACCTATTATGGTTTTTGTGTTTGTTCTTCGATCCTTCCCATGAAGATGGTTTTGTTCCTTTATTGTTCTCCATCGGAGCCTCATTGGTGGATACCTCTTTGGCCTCTATCCACGTGTATGTTTTTTCCATCAGGCCCTTATATGTTGCCGGAAGGTCTGTGGATAAGAATTCCACAAGAGTCCGGTTGCGTAGGCCGTGGACGAAGCCAAAAATTCGTTGTTCTTCGTGTAAGCCTAGGATCTGTAGAGTTTCGTCGGTGTATCTAGTAACGAAGTTCCTCGTGCTTTCATTCTCCTTCTGCTTAATGTTGTGCACTGTGAGGTGTGTCCTTGTGAACTTCTTTTGCTGGCTGAAGTGAGATCGAAACTTAGCCTTCAAATCATCAAAGTTGATGATGCTTTCTGGTTTCTGTCCATTCCACCAAATACGTGCGGAATCTTGAAGAGTGTATGTAAACATGTGACAGGCTACGGGCATGACCCATTTCTGCATTCTAATGGCTCCTTCGAACAAATGTAGGAAATTGTCTGGATCCCCTTTTCCGTCGTAAGTGCCTATATGCGAAGGCATCTTTAGGCCATCCGGCAAGGGATAGTCTTCGATCCATCTCACAAAGGGTATCGAAGGGCCAGTGGGCTCCGCGTACGAGTGGGTGTAAGGTGGTATGTTCATAGGGATGCCATGATATGGATTATGAGTAGGGGGTACCCCTGAAGAAGGTTGACCAGCGTAGAGAGAATGAGGAGTACTCGTATTTGGAGGGTAACCAGGATACATGGTGTACAGAGGGTATATCATGGGGTGACTATAAGGTATGGCCATTTGTGAGGGGTATTGACTTCCGAGTTGCCCATTAACGGAGGGATAAATGTTTGAGGGGTAATTTTGACCCAGGAACTGAGGATACAAGTTGACGGGGGGAAAACTTCCTCCTGTGTTGACCGATCCTAGATTACCTCCCACACCAGATGCGTGGGAGGGCTGCTGTGGAACTCCTCCTTCGGCTCTTCCTAAAGGTGCTGCTAATAAGGGAGGTAAGTTCACCTCCGTGTTCTCCCTCTGTTGGCTTCTTCCATGAGAACCTTCAGTAATGGTCCCTTCTCTCCTCGTGGGAGTTCTTTCAGGGATTCCCTCGAAGCCCACATTCCTTCCTCCAGCCCTTCTACCCGTAGCAGACCAATTCGCAGGATGGGGTGTTGAGCTCTAGTTATCGAAGGTCTTGGCTCCATCTCAATTTTTTCATCATATTCGTCACTGGAAAATTTTAACTCCTTTCGCATCTCCGTGTTTCTGATTTGTCTCCTTCGAGCTCTTAATAAGGACTCTAGCTTTTCGTAATTAGCATCGACAAAGGCGGGGCTAATGGTAAGCTCTGGATTGGCTGATGTGGATGCGTGATGGTTGGGAGTTATTTCAGGGTGAGATCGTGTGGTGAAGGTGGAGGCCGTGATTGGCTGAAGGTCGTTGGTGTCAGTTGCGGGTAAAGGGGTTAAAGACGAAAAACCCAGTGGGGGTGTAATTTCTCTTTCTGGATTCATGCCGGAATAATAGTGGGTGTATTTGACTTGGTTATTTTACTTGGAAATAACGGGACTAATTGTAGCGGGTCCCATGGATGGCGCCACTGATTGTACAATATTTTGCACTACCAGGCCTTCGATGGTGATCAAAGGAAATGAAGGGTGTTGTGATTACGCCAATCTTGGATATAACCTGAAATAAGAAATACGAAAACACTACGTTAAGTGATTGCGCAGGGGTTGGACCCTGCGAACCACCTCCGGCGTGTGAATAAGTGATCGGTATGAGAGTTTGAGTATAAGCGTAGTAAAGTAAGGTGTGAGAGATTGCATACCAGATTTGTCATCGTCCAGGACTATTTATAGGTGAAGAAAATGGTCCTCGAGAGTGGTCACACGTTTGAGAGAGATCATGGGGGCGTCCCATGATTTGTGGTAACCACTAGGGTTTAGTGTCCCACTCCTCCGGGTTTAGCGGGGGTGCTAAAGAGGAAGAGGCGACGTGGGCAAGACTTGGTCTCCCCAATATTGGACTTGGCATTGTTCCGTCCATAAAACTTATCGAGAGATATCCCGAAGGGCTTAATCCTTCGATTGGCGAATTCCTACTTGGTAACTAGATCATTGGTGATTAGTTTTACGCCAAAGAAAGTTTTAGGAGGCTAGCCAGAGCCTTCGATTATGTTGGTTACGATTAACTCGAAGGGTTGTCCTTCGAGCTAATCGGAGGGTACATCATCAGAAGAATTTGTTAACAATCTACCCAAATGTGCAACCAAATCGCCTTAGCCTTCCGTGTATGCACTCATCTTTAGTGCATTATTGTTATTTGTTTAAACCCTTAGTTAATTATCTAATTGATTACATGGTTGCTAAGTCGAGTCATATCTTGTACATATTGTTTTGGGACGATTGAGACTCATGGGTAAAATACTTGTGTTATGGAGTAATAGGGAAGAACATCAATTATTACCCCCATATGTGCGTTAATATTTAAAAAGTGCTCCAAGTGTTTTGATTATCTTGATTCGAGTCATTAGAGTAGTTTATTGTAAAGTATGTAAAAGTTCAAGTGTAAGGGGAATGCAAATTCCCTATGATGTATTATTTTGGATGGTAGGGTAAGAGTGTATGCAAAAAAAAAAAAAAAAAAAAAAAAAAAAAAAAAAAAAAAAAGAGAAAAACATACGGACTACCATCCCGTTTCATTTTATGATTGTTTTAAGTTTTTGTTATTTTTGATTTATTAGCTTAAGTCGATTCTAGTCTTGGCTTAGCAACGCCATATTGTACATGTAATTAACCAAGATGATTAACTCGCCACCAGTAAATATTGCCTTTATCCAATAAAACCGTGTTTTCCATATCCCTACACCTAACGTTATAACCCTTTAAAAGACATCTTTGATAGTTTATCCTAGGTGCCTACGCCAAGTGGTGGAGGTTTGATCCTTTCCCAAGCCTATGGTAATCTATTTGCTATGACAAGTAGTGAGAGATGTTTTCCATTTCCATATTGTGATATATACTTTAATACACCCGAGAGATGTGAGTATCTAAACACTATTTGTGAGGTGCTAGTGTATAACCTCCGTGCTTGTTTTTGGTTTTTAGTGGAACCATTATTTGTTGTAATTACTTTTATATTAGTGTTAAATGACCCATCACTTGTATTTTGATTAAAATAAAAGCGCATTTGCTTGAGGACAAGCAAATCTCAAGTGTAAGGGTATTTGATGAGGCAAAAAGTGTACTGCTTTTAAGGGGTCATTTAAGCCCGAATTCGTGATTATTTGATCAATTATTGCCCTAAATCTTTCCTTTTATCATTTTAGGTACTTTTGAGGAGAAATCTGGAAAAGGAATCATTTTGGACGTTTTTGGAGCATAAAAGTGAAGAAAATGGCAAAGTCTCAAATTTCTTGCTGGGAACAGTACCTGACGACGTCAAGATCTAACACATGACGACGTCAAGAGTGGCAAAAGAGGTGGATGTGAAAAATATAACGTGACGGCCCATAACATTTTCAGTGTTATTGACCTGACGGCGTCACCAAGGCCGTCAGGGTCATTTTACAAGTGACGGCCCAGAGATTATTTCTACATGAAGGCGTCAAGACTGGATCTAGGCAATACGAATTTTATATTGGCGACAAGTTGACGGCGTCAGACCCTACAACGTGAAGCCGTCAGGATGTATTCTCTATATATATTTTTCCAATTTTTCATTATAAAGTGTGGAACATTAGAAGCACAAACCCTAGGTCGAATTTTCATCATATTGTAGGGGTTTCAAACCCTTCTTTCATCCATGTTTGAATAAAGATAAGTCTTCCAATAATCATTCAATATGTCTATGTATTGTTTGATTCTATCTTATGCTTGTCTTTCTTTTAACATGTTAGGCTAGATTTATATTGTGTTTGCTTAGATTTAGTGAAACCTAGATGTTGATTATTGGTTGATTGTTTGTTTATAATTGTTACGGATGATTGTATTCGATCTTAGGCTTAAGAAAACTGGCAGACTTCCATTGGTAACTTGCTTGAACGTCTTAAGAAACATGATCAGAGGTGTACTATGATTTTTGGTTGTATTTAATGCATAAATGAATTCTAATGATCCCATGTTAGGAGCTTTTAGTCGGCTCGACATAAGAGTGAAGTAGGATCTTATAGAGTTAGGGAATATTGTACACGGCCCTACGACTAGTATTAAGGAATATAACCCGTCATCCATGCAATTGTAACAAGCTAATCAACCGGTAAAAGAGATCTAGGGAGTAATGAAATATAAGTAAACACATCTTCTCTCATTATTGTTTCTACCACATTAGTTTAATTTCGTTTATTTTTATTGCATTTGTAGTTAATTGGGGTAGTTGACTAGCAACTAATTCCGCCCACTCCTTCAAAACCCGAGATTTTACTTGCTTTCATAAAATATAAAAATACAAAAATAATCATCCCTCACCTCTAGACCTAGTTTAGTAGGCTTTCTAATCCTAGCGACACTATTCCTGAGTTGAACGATCAATCCCCCGATACTTGTAACTATACTATACTACAACGATCAGGTACACTGCCTGGCGGGGATTGCATGCTTCTCAAGATCCCTTGAGAGGTAAAATCTTTTGCGAGGGCGCAATCCCGCGTATCAGGTACATAGGAAAATATATAAGATATAGTATGGGCCAAACAAACTAAACTCAATCGTCTAACAACTACAACCAACTACAACCGTGAAACTATCAAAGTATACCAGACAATGATGATCAAGATGATCAACAAACAATACTCGAAAAATTGAGAGAGAAATAACCTGTGTGTGAAAGAGAATGGTTGTGCGACACTATATAGCCCTATAAGTTACACTTCAAACACTACATAAATGAAATAGGCGAAACAAGCACAAAGTATATAAAGTATTAAGAATTTACAATATTAGCCTTTGCACTTTATATCAGAATGAGTTTGCTTATAACACATACATTTCATTACAAAGATTATTAATTATAGGATACTCGCTACCGCAACGCATGACTGCCATGCTAGTTTTTCTTAATTGTTAATTAAGCGTTTACTAATCAAAATTTAGCAATGTGATTAATCAAAAAATTGCTTAACTCTTCGGTTACCACTTGCAAGAATGATCTTTATTGTTTAACAAACATGCGATTTGTGGTTCTATACTTCTAGATGGTATGAGACTCAACAATTTGCATGAGAATGAAAATTTTATAGCAAAAATTAGAAAATGATTTTCAGTCACTCAATCTTTCAAGTTTAAGGTCAATTCCTAAGATATCTCAAACACATATTTTCTCAATTGTATTCAAGCTACTCTTTAAAACTAAGTAATATAAACATGCTAAAATAAATAAAAAAAACTCGTTTTCCTTTTGTTTTAACATGGTATAAACAGATAGCTTAAATATTCAGTTACTCGTTTTCCTCGGTTTGAATCTATTTAGCGATGAGTTCGAAATCCATGAATTAATTGGTCAAAAGTTAGATGACATAGTTACTCAAGAAAAATTACTACAAGTTCTATGGCAAGAAGATGTTACATTAATTACTCGAAACATGTAAGTGATGGTGGTGTACTAGTGTACATGCAATAAGGTAAATTCATTTTAAAAAGATTGTTGTATTTGTGTGTATTACTAAGGGTCCGTTTGGTATGTACATGGGTTATTATTTGGATTTGGATTTTATGTAAGTGAGAAAAAATAATATTTAAAATTATTTTGTAATTTAAATATAAATTAAAAATTACTTTGTTAAAGTCAATGAAATAGTTTCGATTATAAATATTACTCTAGTGTTATCGATGAAGAGAAAGACAAACACTAGATCATTTGGGTTCGCTAATATCACCTAAACTCAGCTATTCACCCAAAATTTGTTACAGTGTATTTTTCTTTGACTGAACCCTAACAGTAAATCCAAAAACTCTAAACAAACATTGGTTTCTAGTTACTATTTCTAACCCAATCTCAAAACCCATAAAGCAAACAGGCCCTAGCGGTGTGTTCTCCAGTATCTTCATAAAAGAAGAGAAGAGAATATACAATCACTTCTCTTCTCTCACCTTCTTCCCAAAATTGGGTGGAATATTTCTTCCCCAAAAAACACTAGATCTTCCTCCCATCTTCTTCCCGGACCTTTTCTTTTCCTCCCACTTAAAAACTTAAGAACACAACATCATTATTAGTTCTTCCTGGATCTTTTCTTTTCCTCCCAATTTTGAACTCAAAAACACACCGTAAGAGTGTAAGGTATGACAACATGCCATTTGGAGCTCACCCAACGCCACATCAGCATCCCTACTTTCAACACTAAGACCTCAAAACAAATCTTCACTCACAACATGCCATTTGGCCCTAGCCACCCACAATTTTATTTTATTTTCTATTTTTTCAAACAAACTATATCTCATTAATTCAAATATATTATAATACCAAACTTAAAAAATAAAAAAATAAAAAATTACACGAACATTAAAAAACACACGGGATTTGTTTGGAGGATATTTATAAAGAAGCCAAATGAAATGAAGGACAGATCATTTCCTCCGTTATTTCATTTGATATAAATATCCTCCAAAAAAACTCGACATTGAAATAAAAATACAAATTACGATACGATGCGAAATCACAAATCACCCTATTTGTTTTCTTTGTGCATCCAACGAATTTTGTAACTGATATTACTTGTATTTATGACACACATTTCCACAACGTGACATTAACCTCGTAATCTTTATAGCCTTCATATATCAAAAAGTTCTCGATCAGAGCACGTCTTTCTGGTGAAATGTCTTTGCATTCCACGTATTGTTTCTTCAAATCTTCTTTTGCCTCCCCTGCTTGCTTAAATAGCTTGATTACGCTGATAATAGCTTCCCGACGAGTCGCATCATCTTCGTCACATTGTTTCTGAACATATATGGTACAAAGAATGTGCTTTTGGTAGAAAAGTGTGTGAAATTTTTAGTTAAATGAGGTGTTATTTATAGCGTGTAATTTTAAAAGGGTTTAGTTTTACAAAAGAATTTAATTTATTTTGAAAACTAACCGTTGCATTTAATGATGTGATTTTTTTTGTCATTTTCACGCTGAGTATTCTGCAGGCCTTCATCAGCGGGCTCATATAGTGTCACGATAGCCATTCGGCGACGCCGTTTCATTTACCACGTCGGATTCAGCGCCCTCTCCCGCTGCCACACCCATCGCTCTAAGTGTTGTCTAGTAAGAAGAGTTATTTATCATGTGGAGTATTTCTGTCGCTTTGCCAACACATGAAATGTTGCCTTGATATCATCTTTTTAGAATGGAGTTTATGAACATTTCTTAGTTGTATGCGTGTCTTCTTTACTTTTGTGTTTGTGTAGTAAAAGTTGTTTATATCACTTTGAAACAAAACACCAGTCAATCACAATTATGTTTTTGTGTAACCTTAAATAGCAGGGTGAAGATGACTAATAACTGAGGAGGATCATCAGGACTAAGCCTATGAGGGAAGTTGAAAATAAAATAGGTGAGACAAAAATAGTTCGTCTCTCTAGGCATCCACTATAGTAGTTTACGGAAAGGCTTAAGAGGTCCAAAAACTTGTAAACCATTGTAAGCATATATTTCATGCTTTTGTGACATGAATAGGTTTAGAATATTAAACCTTTTCATAATTTAATACATATGAATTATGTATAATGTTTATAAAACTTTATAAGGTTTATACATAGTGAAAATAAGTTTATATACTAACAAAAAGGTCTATAAATTAAGGGGAAATCTTACCTACATTATAATGTAGATAGTTACCTACATTTCTTTTGAAAAAAAGGTAGGGACAGGGACTTAATTGTATCTGGAGCTTTACTGCAGGGACTGAACGGTATATTTTTAATTTTTTTTTTTCAAATGAAATGTAGGTAACTACCTACATTATAATGTAGGTAAGATTTCCCCATAAATTAATGATAATTTAATTATAAACTTATAAAAAGGTTAATAATAGTGGATGCTATTAATCGATGAACACGAAATCATAGAAAAATGATTATCTTTCATGATAACATACGGAGTATATTGTTTCAATAAAATGTTACCAATGGTTATGCTTATGAAGCCTTATTTACTACACGTTACATAAAACAAATATTCCATTTCAATCATTCTTACGAACAAGTACATATGATATGCTCAATTATATTACAATATATATATATATATATATATATATATATATATATATATATATATATATATATATATATATATATATATATGAGTTTCAGGGACCAGTTAACTAGTAAAAATAATAAAGCGAACAATGTCTTCAAGACGAACAAAACAATGACTTTCGTATTTTGAGAAGTTGTTAAAAGCTTTGTCGACTAAACTAACATATACTACGTAGTTTAACAAAATAATAATAATAATAATAATAATAATAATAATAATAAATAAATAAATAAATAAACTGTTTTTCTTCCTTGAAAGATGCAGTACGTACGTATACTTAAGGGGAAGTGATACTTACACCACTTTTTTTTATACACACACCACAATTATGCATATAACATGTTGTAACATGTGCATTAATGATGTAACATTGTGATGTATGCATAAAAAAAAGTGGTGTAAGTATCACTTCCCATACTTAAGTAGACATAATCTCTTAAAAATCTTACGTCAAATACATCCAAAATTATTCAAACAAATGCTGATAGGACTAAACATGGTGGGGGTAAAAGAATAAGAAACTTAAATGTAAAACAAATAGAAACGTCCATATATCGATTCGAGTAGTAAACGTTACGGATCGCGACCGCTCTGCACATTTCCGTATAATACTTAAATGTTGGCATGTTGCAATACGTACAGACCTCTATTACTGTTGTCTCTTGTTTCAACTTTTATAGCGTTATATAATGGCAATCACTTGTGAACCTCAGTGTTACGGTGTTACCGTACGAATTATCTATGCTAGACTTAATGGAGGGATGCACCAAAATATATTTAAAACTTAAAATAAAGGAATACAAAATAATATGCTTATTTTACAAGTCAATTAAACACAATAATTTTTCTTGTAGCACATAGTCAAATTTGTAAGAGCGAGCTGAGGTCAACATAATAATTAATTAATACAAGTACTAATAAATAATAAACTTGAAATTGAAACATATATAAGATTGGCTTTAAAACTTATTAACTATCTCATATATAAGAGTATAAGACAATTAAAAAGCAAAATACAAGTAGTTATGTAAGGCCTAGAGATGCAACAAAAAAGTGGCGCAAGAGTTTATACCGAGAATAAGAAACTTCGTGTGGGTTAAAGATTTAACAAAGAGGGGGTGATGACACACGCTATTAAAAAAGTAGACAGAAGAATATGTTGTTGTTGGTAAAAGACCGAGAATATTTTTACAGCGGCAATAGAGTAGCGAATAGGGTTTAGAACATATAAAATAGTTATCCTTTGATGTTTTGATACCAAAAGTATTGTATTTTTTCGACATAATTATAAGTAATATATCGTAGCAAGTAGATACAATGTGTGCTTAACTTTTTGGGTTTTTATGTATATAAGTCATTTGATGAGTTTACGAGTCATTTTTAATATATTGTGAACTTTATTAAATATGATATAACAAAAACACGTAAAAGTCACGCTAATATAAAAATCTTAATTTTCATATTAACAAATCTTATTCAAATTAAATGGGCAATTTCCGTAGTCTAACTTAGTTAATTAGACTAAATTAAACAAATATGAATGAGCTCTATAAGAATAATAGTTATAGAGAGTATACTGCAAGCTCACGTCTCAACATATGCAGATAGTTTTCAGATTTAAGATTGCGAAAATAATTTCTAAATAAAATAGCATACTTTGCTAATTAGGAAGTGTAGAGTTTTATACCGTAAACATGTAATGAAGCTTTTCATACTGTCTCATACCTATTTGCGACTACAAACTAATGTCAACTACTTTGACCAACTGTTGAATAGTGTTTATATAAGAGACCAACTTGTGATATTATGTGAATGAATAATAGAGAGTATGTTAAATGTATGAATAAAAAATATTAATGATATATTATGATACAAATAAAATTTTGAAACACTATAAAATGCATTTAATTTTTGTTCGTATATAATATTAATGTTACATTGTGATACAAATAAATAACAAAACCTATACCACAAAAGACAAACAATATATCAAGACTTATTAGTTGTCATATATCCCTCATATTTTTCATATTCTTTCATAAGCTATTTGTGTTTTATCATATGTCCCATA
Organism: Artemisia argyi; assembly: GCA_030686995.1. Taxonomy (NCBI): domain Eukaryota; kingdom Viridiplantae; phylum Streptophyta; class Magnoliopsida; order Asterales; family Asteraceae; genus Artemisia; species Artemisia argyi. The sequence goes on from CM060706.1 coordinate 118,061,525, forward strand.
ACATACACTAAACCACATATAACCGGTCACTTTCCTTCTTATGTTCTACCTTCTTGATCTCAAATGACGTAAAGATTTCATAAGATATATTTTTTATAGTTTTGTTCTACATTCTTGATCTTAGACGACGCAAAGATTTCATAAGGAATTTATGTTTATAACGTAGTAATAACAAAATTTAGCAAAAAAAAAAAATGTATTTTTGAATAATTCTTGTGGATGGTACTTGATTCGCTTATTTCATGCAAGTGTTTGTTTTTATATGTTCAAAATAGTTGTAAATTTAAGAGTTTGAATATATAGATATTGATTTATTTAGTGTATATATGAACTGTTAAAAACTAAATATATTGATTTTATTGTCATGATTTTATCTAATTTGATTGTAACACTGAGTTTATTATCCGGAAAAAATAAGTATAGATTGTATATACAAGGTAAGAACTCATATATGCGAAACATATTATAAAAAGTATAATTGTTCATAATTTGAACCAATTTACTTGTGAATAATCAATTGGAGCTATCTTCTTTAGTTTAACCCGTCAAACAATTAAAATATAATAAAAAGCTGAAATACACAAATTTGAAAACCATATTTAGTATTGCAAACATTATTTTATTCACCAACAGGAAAACAACAAAGAAATTAGTTAAAAAAAGTACTCGAAATGGATAAGGGAAGCGAATCCCCGAGACAGTTAGGGCATACTTGGAGGCGGCGGGTTCAAGGGCAACTATGGGTAAAAGTGGGTTTTGGTATGGATTTGATCTATACACGCCTAGTCCACACGTAAGAGACTGCAACATAAAATCATTCCACGACAATACCATTGATTATAAAACAATACTTTAGTTAGTTCATAAAATATTTTAATTATATATAGACCTATAGAGACCAAACATAACATAAATGACTTTAAATTTCCAATAGAAACAATGAATGAATGTATTTTTTTTATCACCTCAATTAAGATCCTCTCTAAACACTATAAATGTAAATCACCTCAACAAGTTTTACCTTAAGTAGCAACACAATATTTCAATAGCCCCCTTTTTTGTCATATAGATCAAGTGAATTTGCAAAACAATGTAATGACCACAAAAATATTAATATAGCTTTAAATGAGTAATTAAACATAAGTAAGTTTTACTTTTAATTGAGCATAATAGATAGTAAAATCAGAAGATAATGTATGTTTTCTTCTTTAAAACATGCAATCCATAATAACATCATATGCGCTTTAGCAATGTCGAAAATGATCACTCCCCGTCTCCGACATTTCCTTCTTTACTTGCAACTTTACCTCAATATGAGCTCCCTTCAAAAACTATGTTGATCTTTCCATTTATCATTACAGAATATTTACCAAAAATAAAGACTAAATAGCCAAGGTTCATCGACTTTTAGACAATTTACACTAATTTATGCACAAAGACTTGGTCAACACCCAAGCACAACCTATAGACATCCCCTTTCAAGAGTAGACAAACAATTCAAACTATATGATGATGAACTTCTAAATTCAAGCTCATTAATATATATTTTTTTTTTTTAAATTTGATTTTATCCGGAAAGAGAGAAGTGGTGCAATGTTTTTGTGTCATTCTTGTAAACTCTCTAAATTATGTTATTAGGAAGTGTAGAGTTTTATGCCGTAAAAATGTAATGGAGCTTGTCATACTGTGTCATACCTATTTGCGACTACAAACTAATGTCAACTGCTTTGACTTCGTACCTTTATAAAATTATGATATTATTGACTACCGCCTCTATATTGCCGCAACTTAGATTTATTGGCATATAAACTATGCATCATCCTTAAAATTATTGTGACAAATAACATATAATCGGAAAACATTTGCTCGCCTAAAATTTTAGTTACAGGCTAGGGTACCCGCCGCTGCAACGCACGGGTACCCTGCTAGTATTAATAAATTATAAAGATTTAACGCAATTTTTTTTCCTGAACGGCTGCATGCATGTACGTCAGTACGTGGATATCACGCAGGTTCTTTTTCTTTATGATGATTAATCTAAAGAGCTAGCGCTAGTTGATGTTATGATTGAAACATCTGCTCAAGGAGAGGATATGATCTAAGTTGAGGATGGAAGCGGTGAAGATATACAATTGTTCTAAAGCCTGTGGATCGATCCAAACTTACCTTCCATGCCGTTTACAAATTATGCTCCAAACTAGCTTCAAGGTCTTCTAAAGTTGTCATCAAACGAAAAAAAAAAGCTTTTAAAAAAATTATGTGTTTTGTTGTTATTAATTAGAAGGTACCCTGCTCAAAAAAAAATTAGAAGGTACCTTATAATGAACATGAAAAACAAGATGCTAGAGTGGTGATCGATCTGATGTCTTTGGAGTTGCATAATGAAATGTCTTGTATGACAGTTCATAAGTTGTTATCGTTTAGTCTTGTAAGTATAAGGTGTTGGAATTATTATATCATGACAATCATATTAATAAACCATAAACATCAAAGTGAGCATAAGCGGAAGCAATTATAATAGATCGAATAACATGTAATTAATTAATCATTAATTTAAATAGTAAACATACCGTAGCGATTCTAGCCCGAACAAGAATCAATGCAATCTTCCGGAACCAATGAACCCTAATTAGGGTTTATAAGGATTATGTGAATTACCCCTTACCTTTTTGTAATTCAATCCAAGAATCAAACAATAGTGTGTTTGAATCACGTTCTTGTACACACGTACTAATTCAAGGAAAAGTTTATGCAAGTAATAAACACAAAACAATTTTAAGATGCAAGAAATCGAAACCCTTAGGGGTGTTCGGTTTGAGAATCGACCAAGGAAAAGAAGGAGAAGAAAAACCCAAGTTGTGTGTGTACAAGTTATGTAAAAAACCTACATCTTGGGTTTGTTTATATACTACACATTACTTGGAGCTCAAGGCACAATGGAGGTGGGTTACCCCCTTGGGCCGATCGGTTCTAGCACCCCCATGGGGTTTCCGGAACCTTCTCTTGTTTCCATGTAATGTCTAGTAATTAGTTTCCTAATCTTCGTTTAATAATTAATTAGTCATTAATCAATAATACTAATTATTATTTATTTGTTTTGTGTTTAATAATTAATTATAACATTTTATAAATAATTATTACATTTCCTCTTCATACGTATTGTGTGCAATCCCGTGATCTCAAGTTCGATCCTAACACACGACTATTATTATTTTGTCTATAAAACCAACAGCTCCCACTTAGACATATCATAATAGTGTGATCACATCGATTAGCGTCTTGCAACACGTCGATGCCTCTAGTACAACTTGAGTAAGGCTCCTGGAAAACCTTTTAATGATTTCTCATTATTATTATCCCTTTGTTTCTAATACCGTGTTAAATAAGAATATGAATCTAGGTCATTCCTTAATTAACCATTCTGTTTCTCGTTTTTAGAAATTGACAAGATTACCAAATCTTTTGAACCTTTCATAAAAGACCTTGGGCGTGGCCACGCAAACACCTTGACAACCCTACGAGGGGCCCAGCAGTATTAAACTCCAAAAATTAATTTGAATGAACAAATTCTTTATTGATTACAAGCAAAACACACAAACTTTGTAACACTTCCGAAAACAACCCTTATGACTACCAGTTACGTATAGCGTTAAGTTGTTCCACAAAAATGTACTACATTCATGACCGTTATGTTGTATCTCAAGTCTAAGGATAACTTTTTATGATTTACTTAATGACAAGATCCATAAAGTAACATCATATAGTTGGGATAAGTTCTATATTCAGTATCATCGAATATCGTCTGAAATGACATGTCTACGCATCAATATACTTAAGTATATTATATCAACTTCAGATTTGTCTTAATTTAATAATATTCCCATATCATTAACCGACAACGGACAATTTAGAATAACTCTTATTCATGGATTTAAACATGCAAAAATAGGACAACAATAATTAACAAATAGAAATAAACATACCAACATACTTTATTTCATTAAAATAATAATTGTTTACAATATCCTTTATCCAAATACTAATCACAGTTATGCATGAAACTACTAGCTAATTTAAGTCCAATTCCATTGGCTAATTCATTAAGCTTCTCTTTCGCCAAAGCCTTAGTGAACGGATCAGCTAAGTTTTCATCTGTGTGAACTTTCAGCAGATTTATTTCACCTTCGTCAACCTTTTCACGAACAAAGTGATACTTCCGTAGAAAATGTCTGGTGCCTCTCATGACTCCAGGTTCATTGGCAAATATGATTGCAGCAGAATTGTCACAATACATATTAATAGGTAATTCAATTGAAGGCATAACACCAAGCCCAGAAACGAATTTTCTAATCCAAACAGCCTCCATAGCAGCTTCTGAAGCAGCAATGTATTCAGCTTCTGTTGCAGACATCGCAATCGTACTCTGCTTCTTGCTCCTCCGGTCTACAGCTCCTCCATTGATAACAAAGACATAACCCGTCTGAGACTTCGAATCATCTTTATTGCTTTGAAAGGATGCATCACAGAAACATGTAACACAAAGTTCTGCAGATGGATTTCCACCATATACCAAAAACATATCTTTTGTATTCCTTAAATACTTAAGAATATGTTTAACAGCAATCCAATGTTTTTCACCTGGATTCTGTTGAAATTGACTGGTAATATTTTGAGCAAACGCCACATCTGGCCTTGTGCACTTAACCGCATACATAATAGATCCTACAACCGAAGCATAAGGAACTTTACTCACGCGAGCCACAAAACTCATTACATAAGCCATGTTTTACTTCCATCGGCAAATATCCTTTCTTGGAATTTTGCATATTGAATCTTTTCAATATTTTGTCAATGTAAGCACTTTGACTTAATCCAATTAACCGCCTTGATCTATCTCTATAGATTTTAATTCCCAGAATGTATGCAGCTTTTCCTAAATCTTTCATAGAAAAGCACTTTCCAAGATATGCCTTAACTTTTTGCAAACTTGGAATGTCTTTTCCCATGATCAATATGTCATCAACATATAGAATTAGGAAAGTTACATTATCACTCCCACTAGCTTTGTGATACACACATGGCTCATCAAGATTTTGAGTGAATCCAAACTTTTTAATTTCAGCATCAAACCTCTTGTTCCATTGTCGTGATGCTTGTTTTAATCCATAAATGGATCTCTTAAGCTTGCAAACACGATTTGGAAATTCTGGATTTTCAAACCCTTCTGGTTGTGCCATATAGATGTCTTCATCTAGATGACCATTTAAGAAAGCGATTTTCACATCCATTTGCCAAATCTCATAGTCATAGTATGCTGCTATAGCTATGAGAATTCTTATAGCTCTTATGTCTGCTACAGGAGAAAACGTCTCCTAGTAATCTATTCCAAAAGTTTGAGTAAAACCTTTAGCAACTAGACGAGCCTTATAAATGTGTGCATATCCATCTATGTCAGTCTTGATTTTGTAAAGCCACTTACTCCCAACTACCTTGGCACCAGGAGGTAAGTCAACTTCTTCCCAGACTTCATTATCATGCATGGATTGTATTTCCCCATCCATAGCAGCTTTCCATTTAGCTTTTTGAGGGCTATTAATGGCAGCTCTATAACTAGTAGGTTCATTAAGATCCCCTAGTGTATGCTGATCGACCTCTACATTAAGACATAGACGGTCAGGAGCTTTCACAGATCTCGAAGATCTGCGAATGGGAATTACTTCAACTTCCGGTGGAGGACCCAGACTTTCCGGTTCTATAGGAAGTGTGCTAGTGTTTTCTGAAGGCAATGCATTATTTAGATCATCTTCTAAATCATATACTCTCCCACTGATTTCTTGAACCAGAAATTCACTTTCAAGAAAATCACCATATCTTGCAACAAACACTTTGTTCTCAGGTGGGTAGTAAAAGTAGTAACCCATAGTTTCCTTAGGGTATCCTACGAAAATGCATTTTACAGATCTTTGTTGGAGTTTATCTTGTGAGTCACGTTTAACATACGCCTCACAACCCCAGACCTTTAAATAAGACAAGTTCGGAGCTTTTTCAGTCCATATCTCATATGGTGTCTTATCAACCTTCTTGGTGGGAACCATATTCAAAATACGAACAGCTGATTCAAGAGCATAATCCCAAAAGGACAAAGGAAGATTAGTAAGATTATACATTGATCGAACCATGTCCAACAATGTACGATTCCTTCTCTCAGATACACCATTTTGTTGTGGAGTATATGGAGATGTGAGATTCTGGACAATTCCATTCTCTGTTAAGAAATCTTTAAAATCTTGACTAAGGTATTCACCACCTCGATCAGAACGAAGAGCTTTAATCTTCTTTCCCAATTGCAATTCTACTTCTGCTTTGAAAACTTTAAATGTTTCAAACACCTCATGTTTATGTTTAAGTAAATAAACATAACCATAACGGCTGAAATCATCCGTAAAAGTTAAGAAGTAGACAACACCTCTCCTTGACACATGTCTAAGTGGTCCACACACATCCGTGTGTATCAAACCAAGTAGATCTGAAGCTCTTTCCATATTACTATGAAAAGGTTTCTTCGTCATCTTCCCAGAAATACAAGATTCGCATTTATCAAATGACTCATCATTGATATTATTCAAAAGCCCTTCACTGCAGCTTTTGCATGCGAGTCTTGCCTATATGGGCAAGTCTACAGTGCCAAAGGTAAGACGAATTCAAGTCATACTTCATTCTCTTACTTATGCTATACATCGAATTATTATTATTGTTGGAAGTCACACAATTATTCATATCAATTTCAAACACACCATTCACAGCAATAGCATTAAAATAAAATACACCATTTAAAGAAACAGAAATTTTATTGCCATCAATAGTATGAGAAAAACCAAGATCCAACAAACATGAAAAGGAAACAACACCTCTAATTATAGAAGGTGCATAATGACAATTGTTTAAACAAAGTACTAAACCCGAAGGTAAAACTAAATCAAACATTCCTATGGATTCAACTGCTGCTTGTGCTCCATTTCCCACATGCAGAAATTGCTCTCCATAAGCTAGTCTCCTTTCCTCTCTAAACCCCTGCAGTGTATTACAAATATTAATACCACATCCAGTATCATATACCCAGGAATTTATTACACGAGATAAAGTAAATAATTCAATGACAAATAAGTTACCTGAAGTGCTGGCGCCCATGTGCCCAGTCTTCTTAACCTTATTGTTTCGCAAGTCATCGAGATAAAGAGGACAATTCCTCTTCCAATGGCCCATCACCTTGCAGTAATGGCATCCTTGATCCTTCTTTGGATTATTCTTGACAGGAGGGTTCTTCTTAGGTTGAGGTGGTTGATAAGCCATAACCTGCTTATTCTTATCAGCCTTCTTCTTTCCTTTACCCTTCTTCTTGTTCGCATTTGGCTTGTTAATTCTACCCCCTTGTATAGCAAGAACTTGGGGCGTAGGAGCCTTTGGTGTCAACCCTTTCTCATAATCAATGAGCAGTGCGTGCAATTCACTTACTGTCTTCCCCACGCAATGCATATTGAAGTTCCTCACAAAACCATTAAAATCCTTGTTAAGGGATCTATTGATTAAGTTCACAGCCATATCATTGTCATAGGGTTTCTTAAGTGTTTGTAGTTGATCCATGAAACTTTTCATCTTCAACACATGAGCACTCACAGGTTCACCATCACCCTGCTTACAACCATGTAGAGCCTCCATCAAATCGTAAATCTCTACATTTGATGGTTTCTCATAGAGTTTCTTGAGTTCATCAATCATGTTCATAGGGAAATACTCCTCAAACTGCCTTTGAAGAGGTGTGGACATCGCCCCTAACATCATTGCGGCCACATCAATATGTTCCTTGCAATCAAGATTCCATTTGGCCTTAGCAGCATCAGTTGCTGCCACGCCTTCAGGTTCAGCAGGACAAGGCGTTTTCAAGATTTCGAGTTGACCAGTCACTCGCAGGACAATCCTTAGTGAACGGTACCAATCATTGAAATTTTTCGAGCCAGTCAATTTTTCTCGTTCAAAATAAGTTTTGAACACAGAACGAAAGTTGGTGTTATCAGTTTGAGCCATTTCTACAGATAAAGAAAGTTCAAAACATTAGTATTTTTGATAATACAATTTTTCAAGAAAATTAAAATACCCAAGGAAAAACAAATCCATAGAATAATCATGAAAACTAGGATCCTCCATAAACATAGTTTCATCACATCAGTTGATCTGCTAGTAATGAAAGTACAATATGAGGTAACTTGTCGTACAAGTAATTGGCATAACTTTTGTCCAATTCCTAGATTTATGGGATTTACAATCACAAAACATTTGTATTGTAAGCATGTTTAGTCCCCATCTTAATGCCTTGAGTCAAGTCTCACTTCCTACTCAATTTAAGTCGTCTAACTTAAAAACTGCAAACTCACAAATCCATCACATCAGTTGATCTGCTAGCAATGAATTTATGAAATTTACCTCTCCATTGCAATCTCGCCAAGTCTCACATGACATAAATTACAACTTCAAGTATTCTTAATTAGATGGCATTCGACTTAATTTTATAAGGGTATAACTATTTTGATGTGATCAAAATAATGTATGAAGAAGCATGCATACAACTTCATAACATTGGTTTTACAAAACATTTTTATTACCAATTAGCTAAGAGTAAAATAACAAAGTTTTGATTGAGGTATCGGGTTCACCAATTAAAGAATAACCATCAATTATCGTCCACTATATCGTACTTTTGCATAAGCCCGAAAGCTTAGTGTTTCGGATAATCATTGTGGAATTGTGGATTATTCACCCTTAAGATGACAATGTATATGTAATGGTTGTTCGGTAAGTCTAATTTACACACAAACGAGCGTTAAGACAGAATGTTGTCTATCTAAGGCCACAATTTAATGCGTTGCCATCCTTATACCCATCTTATAGTGTGTAAACTTCGGTCGAGCCTATTTAACCATTACGTACAAAAACATCAATCAACCAATCCTTTGAAATTTTAACTCTTAAAAACCAAAACAATTTCGCCATTATTTAGTCCGTATTATTTTTCTATTCAAAAAATTACCCTTTTCGTTTATATAAACATGTCTAACACAATAAATAAACAAAACAAGTAATATATAATAAAAAATAAAACAACTAAATAAACACATATACATAATCATAACAATTAAATATGTATAAACATATAGCCAAATGCAAATCTTATTCAAAAGTCCTATTAATAATTAAATCTAGGTGTATTACGTATTAATTCAATTAGGGCTTTCTTTTTCTTAGAAAAAGAGCCACATACATCGATAAATCGATTGCGTAAGCCAAAATTAAATAAATACCACATAGCACATAATTGATTACTTAATATTGGAGTCTTCCCCAATTCGACATCTATAAAAATTTACATGTTTTAATATAACTTAACCATTAATATATATAAGCAATTTAAACAATTTAAATAAACATAATAAAAATCCATGCAAATATGCACTTTTTCATGGATTTAGCTTAACAATTAACACATTGCACCAAGATCGTTTACTAAAACGCATAACAATTACATGACATCTTAGGGTTTCTAATTAGATTTTATAAAAAAATAAATAAAAGCAAAACCCTAAAAAACCCTTAGGTCATTCGACCCAAAATTTAAGGTTAGGGATAAAAAAAACATAAACCCTAAAAAAAAAACATGTAACTATACGAATTAAAATCCAATTTTTATGCGTTGCGATAATTAATTACACATTATAACGGCTCTAGATGCCACTGTTGGAATTATTATATCATGACAATCATATTAATAAACCATGAACATCAAAGTGAGCATAAGCGGAAGCAATTATAATAGATCGAATAACATGTAATTAATTAATCATTAATTTAAATAGTAAACATACCGTAGTGATTCTAGCCCAAACAAGAATCAATGCAATCTTCCGGAACCAATGAACCCTAATTAGGGTTTATAAGGATTATGTGAATTACCCCTTACCTTTTTGTAATTCAATCCAAGAATCAAACAATAGTGTGTTTGAATCACGTTCTTGTACACACGTACTAATTCAAGAAAAAGTTTATGCAAGTAATAAACACAAAACAATTTTAAGATGCAAGAAATCGAAACCCTTAGGGGTGTTCGGTTTGAGAATCGACCAAGGAAAAGAAGGAGAAGAAAAACCCAAGTTGTGTGTGTACAAGTTATGTAAAAAACCTACATCTTGGGTTTGCTTATATACTACACATTACTTGGAGCTCAAGGCACAATGGAGGTGGGTTACCCCCTTGGGCCGATCGGTTCTAGCACCCCCATGGGGTTTCCGGAACCTTCTCTTGTTTCCATGTAATGTCTAGTAATTAGTTTCCTAATATTCGTTTAATAATTAATTAGTCATTAATCAATAATATTAATTATTATTTATTTGTTTTGTGTTTAATAATTAATTATAACATTTTATAAATAATTATTACATTTCCTCTTCATACGTATTGTGTGCAATCCCGTGATCTCAAGTTCGATCCTAACACACGACTATTATTATTTTGTCTATAAAACCAACATAAGGTCGAATCAACGTCGTTTAACTAGATTAATCATCATTGTACAAAGGTGAAACTAGTGTTGTGATTGGATTTAGAGACCCTAATGACGCCTCTTTACAAGTGGGCTAGTTCTAGACATCACTAGCAATTCATTAAAGGGTTTGTCTAACAAATGGTGTCCTCAAAACATAGGTTAAATATGATTATTAATTAAATGAACTCACATTTTCTTTTTCTAATCACGTAAGACAATACAATAAGCACATACATTAGACAAACTTTTGATTCCAATACAAAGGTACATCATTAAAATGACCATGAAATATAATAGTTGTTATTTATCACATTCGGTTACAATAACGACTCTTCTAAATCCAATCCATTTTGGTCTATGCCCGGGAATCGTTTTGGTGGATATTGATTTATTAGAAAACAGGCAAAAAAGTTGAATTATTCCCTAATTTTTCAAGAATGTTTCTCCAATAGCTGACATCATCATCTTCGAAAACACCATGATCGTTCCTGTTACTAGCTCCATATACCATGTCACTCATGTCGAGTGTGCTTTGAATTCCTTCGTTTTTAGGGTTTTCAAGAGTGTTACAAACTAATTCTGAAGTTTCCCAGTTGTTCATATGATATTCTGTGGTTATCCCTTTTAGAGCTCGTGGTTCAACACACTCAACAACATTCATGATCGGCATTGTTTGGTGTTTAAACGCAAGGCTATCTAAATTAGAGAGCTTACACAAAGTATTACCTTTCCATGCTTTGAGTACATCGAAGCATAGTGGTTGTGGTACTAAACTTGATGTTATAGGAGCCACATGTGTTCGTTGATAAAAGTTAGAAACAACCCTAGAGGGACGAACAAACCTAGCCTCTGCTTCAAGACGTACATTCTCCCATTGTGTCATATGACTCACATTAACGTCGATAGCCGTTTTTGACTTATGAGTTATTGGATCAATACCCATTTTGTTTAATCGCTTCTTAAGATGTGAATTCCAGTAATTTTTTTATCTCGTTATCTGTTCTTTTGGGCAGATGTGTTGCAATAGTTGACCATCTGAATCATGTAACAAAAGTAGTAAGAGTTTAGAAATCTACTTCACTCTAATATTTAAGGTCAAATTAAAGATGAAAAAGAACTTTCACATCCACATCTAAAAGAAACTAATGAGGAGTGAAAAGTACTAGACGATGGGCATAAAATTTTTATGGATAAGAAGATGAAAGAGCGACATGACTTCCATATATGAACTCACACAAATAATTAACTAAGAGTGCTCGGTATAGTGATGGCGAACAACATGTTATTCGTCTGCCTCTCATCCCCTCTTAATAACCAAAAAAAAAAAAAAAAAAAAAACCTTTGATGCGACGATCGGAAACCCTACAGTGTGTTCGCCGGTGCAGAACGATGGCAGCTTTCGTTCGTGGTAGGGCAAATGGCGGACGAACGACGGTCTGCACCGAGCACTCTCAATGTATTGCAAAGATATGCGATACGTATGGCATATTTTAAAGGATGGTCAACTTATATATATGTCACATTTTTTATTTAGTTGATTGTGAGTGTCCATCCACTACTTGCCTTTGAGTTCTTTAAAAGACATATACTACTTCAGTAAAATACAACATGGACCTAACTCTCCATTGATACATCAAAGTCAAACAGTAATATTATATTAAGTTTGGAATAACTATGAACTGTATGAAGTATTATATACCAACAAAGATTTTTCACCTGCATTCATATTTTTAAAGCTCCAAGTTGCTATTATTGTTGGCCATTTCATCTAATTGTATTATATGTACGTTTTCTTGTAAAAAAAATATAGATTTCTTCATTAACAACGTACAATACTTCTAGTCCATGAAATTGACGTGCGATGACAAGTGAAAGTTTATAAAAGCTCTTATGCAATAGCCACGTAATGTATGTTTTGTAAAAAGACTATGTATGATCGAGTGTATTTCATAACATGCATGTACTGGAAACTAGAAGAGTTTCTTAGAAGCTTTTACTATGCATGCATGACAATAACCAAAAGCTCATTACCTATTGCCAAGTAGTGCATGGAATTGGATGATGATTTGTTCTTCTTGCAAACTAAACTTTCCTCTTTTGATATCTGGTCTCAGATAGTTCTTCCATCTCATTCTACAACTCTTTCCACATCTTTGTAACCCTGCATATGTATTTTCAGTCAACTATAGTAAGATATACGCTCGAAGAGCAATGACGCCCAAGGCTACATATATATTAGCACACATAATGTAAAGCATGTAATTAAGATTCTTTTATGACACATTGTTTGTGTGTGTGTGTGTACCAGCCTTAAGAGGCAATGCTTGCCAACTTCCATGGCCATGTTCTTCGATGTAGGCCACAAGCTTTTGATCTTCTTCCAGCGTCCACGACCCTTTCTTCAACCCCTTCACCAAAGTTGATCTCCCCATTAGTACGTCTGAATCAAACGAGGATGGTAACGTATTGAAATCGGTTGGTGTAACTACTTGGACTTCTAATTTTTGGGATTTAAATTTACTATTTCTAGCAAGTATGATGGAAAAGCTGGCTAGCTTAATTTGATACACTTGAAATAGAAAAGTGAGAATATATAATGAAGCCATGTAACATGATCATGAACAAAGGTCATTAAATGTGCACATCCGACATAGGTAGTATTTCGTACCAATGTTTTATGGTGTACGTAATCACCGTCTGAATACAGAGGTTATTTATTTATTTATTTTTTTAATTTTTAAATTGGTGCTTTTTACAAAACTTTTAACAAACATAAGTTCGTTTCAATTCTTTGTATAGTTATTAGGTCTTTCAATACAAAGAAAACAAAAATGGACATATCAGATAAATTGGCTTTGTTTACACATTTTATTTAGCCTATTTGTTTATTAAATATTGTTTATTTATTCCATTTAGAATCTAATGATTTGTTTACGTATTTCATACGGGCCGGGAATAAATGTTTTTCTTATACCTAAAACTGGTTTAAATAAGTAATTGTATTTACACGTAGTTATTTTAAAACTAAATTTTCTATTTACGTAAAATATAAAATGTCACATTAATTTTTAAAATTAGCGTCACTACAAATAAATAGTCAAATATACACATTTTGTAAAATTTTGTTAGTTTATCAATACTTAAAAATGTGTAAAAATTTAAGTATTACATTATAAGTGTGAAATTTTTTTTAAACAATACTGATACTTATAAAAAAAAAAAATGTTCACGCTTTTAAGTATAGAAAAATTGGGTGTTACAATTAATTTTCACACTTGAGGTGTGGAGAAATTTTGGGATTTCTTCACACTTTTAAGTGTAAACTTTTTTTTTGATACAATTATAAGTGTGGAAAAAATATTATTTAAAAAAATCACGCATATTAATGTAATCAATTTTTATATATTACTAAGTGTTATCGAACATATAAAATCTTACATATTTTTTAAAAGTATGAAAATAAAATTGTGTAAATTGACCTATTTTTTGTAATGTGTTGATAATATCTATTGAATAATAATAATGAATATTGATTTACTACTACTATTTTCAGTTATATTGGTATAACTATGAAAATATATGAAACAATTATGATAATAAATATAACAAACTGTTTTGATAATATTGAGAAAAGTTCCATATACACCCATTTTTCTTTAAAGATCTGATGAACTTTTCCTCGCCCTTTTTCTGTTTGATCTAATGGTTCATATGATTTATTTATTTATTATTTTTTTTTGTGAAAGTGAAAGTATTATAGATGGGAGGTGATTTACACACCAACTTCTTTTATTCTTGCACCACACTCTATGCATTATAGTGTTGACTGAGCTAGTACTCTTTGTGCATTACAGTGTTGTACAAAATGGTGTGTTTATAAAAAAAATGATGTGCGAATCAATCCCCATTATAGATAGATGGAATGTTTACAAAGTCTGAACATTTTTGCAGAGACAGGCCACTGGAAAATACAGACCTAACATTATTATTTATGTTTTTTAATTAAAAATTAAATGAAAAAAATGGATGGGGTATTATTGTCTTTTCAACTAACTACATAACACTCTTATCACCTTTTACAAACACAATTACTTCCACACATTTTTTCATGCACACCTCCCTCAAACTCTTCATCCTAATAAAACCCTAATTTTTTCCCCACTATCAATAATCACAAATATGATCAAATTGATTAATTAAAAAGTGAATCGTGCAATTCACATCTAATTAAGGCCCGATTCGTCTTTTATTCAACCAAATTCATCACAAACATGATCCAATCGCTTTTGAGTATATGTTTTTATGGTGATTTTTTACTCTGATTTGATTTTTTTTCTGCGTATTAGGGTTATTGAAGATGTTAATTAGATTATTATAATATCCAGAGTTCATATTATGTATTTTAAATATTTTAGGGTTCATACTTCATAGTGATTTAGTTACTGATTATTGTTGTTTTTAACCTTTAATTATGATGGTAATAAGTATAAGTTACAATTCTTGAGTTGTTATAATTGTAGATGAAGAACAAAATAGAATCACATCTGATTTGTTACAAATTATAGTATGTTATTGGTCTTTGTGATAGTTATAGAAGTTTTTATTTAGATTTTCTTGGATTGTTGTATTGTGATTATTGTTATTGTGGTTTGCTGTTATAATTGTTGATGCATACCATGTGTATGATGAGATGCGTCTCTGATAATCACATGTGATTTAGCAAATATGAGTATATATTTTAGATTGTAAAATCATATGTGATTCTTAAACATACATATGTATAAATGATTACTCAAAAATATATTTATTGTTTCTTTATCCTTGTCAACCAGGTACTCAAAGGTTATCTTCCAGGTCTAGAAGATAACTGGTTTGGCTAATAAGTTGAATGACGATTATGGGGGAGATGAAAAGATGTTTATCAAAATAGAAGCAACAAGATTATGATGATGCTACAAAGATTTCCATTATTGTTAATGCAATTACAACAGGGTTCGGCATGAAAGCCAAGAGTAGTATTTAGATTTGATAGGCTCTTGACGGTCGTAGTAGTGATGGTTGTAAGCTTTTGATGGTTGATAACTTATTTGGTGTAGTACTTTTGTAGTGGTAAGAATATGTTAATGGTAGTCTTTTGAAAGAACATGTTTATGGTCGTGGTTTGTTTATCATAGTCTGGACAAGTTGTAATGATCTTTGAACAAGTCATATGTACATTAACTAGTCTTTTTCTGAATGTTTTAGCATGTGTCTTTCTTAATTTTGGTGAGATAACTGATGGTCGTAACCTGAACAAGTTATACAGCTAGATTACATGTGATTCATATGTTATTTCCACATGAATCACATGTGATTTAGGCATAAATCACTTGTGATTTTAACATGAAAAATCGTATATGCTTTTGACATGAATCACAGTAATTTTGAGATGAATCACAAGTGATTCTAAGATGAATCACAAATGATTTTAAGACGAATCACAAGTGATTTTATTCAGTGTAATACCAAATCTGATAGAACATCAAAGAAAAAAGTATTCAAGTGAAATTTAAAATCAATATAATGTTTTTGCAGAAGTTCAAAAGAAAAGTGAAAAAAACAAATATTAAAAAAACAAGGTTGCAAAAATCGATAGGCGATAGCTGCGCGGCCGGGTACCGCCTAGCGATTAATCGGTTAGGCGAGGATTAATCGGATTGATATATATATATATATATATATATATATATATATATATATAATTTTGAAACTATATGCTCGATTTGGCTGATCTAGACAATTTTTTTTTTCTGATTTGGCCGATTTCTATCCGTTTTGGCCGATTTCTATCCGTAACCGAGTTGGCCAATTTATCCGATTTGGTCAATTTATGCCTGATTTGACCGATTTATGCTCGATTTTTGACCAAACCGATTTATAAAGCCGACTAGTTAAAATCAGGGCGGTTAATCACCGCCTAGCGATTAATCGCCGATTAATTGGTCGCCAAGACCGATTTTTGCAACAGAGAAAAAAAGTATGAAATTCAAGAATCGTTAACTATTTTGTTTTGCCATTTTCAATTGTTATTTTGGATTTGATTTGGTGTGCTCGTTAGTCTTCTCTCCACAACATCCACATTTGTTTCCCAGCATAGCTCTAACTTCAAGTGCTATTTATCTTTTAGTTTTTCTATGTGCTCCTTTCACACCACGTTTGTTTCATTTTTTTCTCCATATTTATTTGTATTTCTTCTCAATGCAGGTGGTATTACATCCCTTCTCCAACGCTTCAAATTGTACTTCTCCATAATCACTTCAATATCACGATTTTATAAATATCCACGGACCCGTCTTCAACAAAACGCAGAACCTTATTATAAAACAGAAAAAAAATATTAATACTTATGCTAAAATCACCATGTGATTTTGACCCAAATCACATGTGATTGTTATAACAGACGATAATAGCTAATAATTTTTTTAAGATTGCAAATAAATTACCTTGTATTACGCTACATTTTCACATTCATGCACATTTTTTTTTAAAATTTTTTTAGTGCATGGCGAACAGCCTTGTGTTATTTCTTTTTGAATAAGGAGAAATATCGTCCTTGTATATTTCTTTGCCTCTCTATTGTTGTTTTACAACAGATGAAAACTTTCCCATCAAAAGGTAAATAAGTCCTCTCGACATTAGGTTCCTAATATACCAATCTTCCGTGCATTTAAGTATGTGCGTATAAAATCGGTCTCGGTGTAGAATATGTTACAAAATCATATGTGATTTTGCTTCAGAATCATGTTTGATAACAACAACTGAGCACCCAATATACAAATCCTCAAGGCGTCTTAGTATGTTCGTATAAAATCGGTCTCGGTGTAGAACCTGCTATAGAATCACATGTGATATGCTCAAGAATCACATGTGATTATCACAAACACATTTCATCAAACACATGATGTGCATCTGGATCGTCAACAGCTTCATCTAACCTGGATTTCAGAATCCACAACATGATTTTCAGCATCCATAACCTAAATATCAACTAAATTTAAGTCGTTAACTGATTATCATTCATTTTTTACCAAATCGTTTTTTTATTTATGGTTAAATTGATCTAAAAATGGATCAAAATTTGATGAAAATCAACGTTTTCTAGTGATCGATGATCTGAGATGATGATTTGAAGGTGAAATCGGAATATAATTTATCATGATTTGAAGCTGTAATAGTGAGTGTGTTTGTCTGTATGTTTTTGCCTTAACTTTTTTGGGGGAAAAAATGAAAACGACTTGTTATTTTTTGTTTATATAGTAGGATTTTTTGCCCTTGATATGTAAATGTTATATTTGATCTCAGCGTTTGGATTAAAATGGAATGGATGGTTGGAATGGATTCATCGGGTATATGGAGAATAAAAGGTCTAGAGGGATCTCATCTCTGATAATATCACGTATATTGGTAATCTATACTGATTTAGAAAATTAATTTGTTCTTTTACTTAAATGAAAGACTGAAAGCTAATTTAGAAAACTTAAAGCTAAAGTATCTCAAATATAGAAATTAGCTATTAAAATTTGTTATTTTACTTATAATCATTGTATCTTACAATAATCTACTGTTATATTTTGATTTTTTTACGTTGTATAAATAAATGTTATACGATACACCTAACCAAAATAGCACA
The DNA here is from genome assembly GCA_030686995.1 of Artemisia argyi. Classification (NCBI taxonomy): domain Eukaryota; kingdom Viridiplantae; phylum Streptophyta; class Magnoliopsida; order Asterales; family Asteraceae; genus Artemisia; species Artemisia argyi. The sequence goes on from CM060706.1 coordinate 118,079,785, forward strand.
ATCATAATTATGTGCAGCGATAAAATCTCATTTCTATGCAGGGGTACTCATCTAACATGTATTAAATGATATCAGTTGTTTAGCTAATGAATTTAATGTTTTATTTTTGAGAAAATTACCAAAATGGCCCGTTGCCCTGCAGTCTAAGCATATTTAGCCCGTTTTTTAAAAATTCCCGTTTTAGCAAAGGTTGCCTTGGGCAACTTTCGTATAGCCAACCGAAAGATGAAAAGTGTCCTCAAGTTGCCGAAATACAAAAAAGTTGTCAAAAATACAAAAAGTTGCCCCGACGTGGCACCCTGTAGTTGGCTATACACTAGTTGCCCAAGGCAACCCGGGCTAAAACAAGAATTTTTCAAAAACGGGCTAAATATCCCTAAACCCAGGGCAACTGGGCTATTTTACTAATTATCCCTTTATTTTTTACCTTTATTTATTTATTTTTTATTTATTTTTTTTTTCTTCATCATTTCACAAAAGAAAATGATACTAACGATTTTGACACTAAAATATTTTCATTTAACTTTTGAATTAGGCATATGTGCTCAACTAACATCATGTAGCTTAGGAAAATGAACTCAAATTAAGTAAATACATATTTAACACGGGTTATGTTATTAAGACCTTTTATGATATGACAACAACGGGTTTTGATTAAAATGTACAAATCACGATACACACCGTACAAACTCGCAATGCACAGGCTCCATGAAACCCCCTATAGGGGGTCCGTATATACTCCCCGTTTAACATTAATGTCAGCTGAAGGTGTTGGCAGATCACTTGTGACGTTGAAATCTATCGTACTGAGTAACAGATCTTATATTTTGTCATATCTTCTTAAATGCAATACGTAGAATATGATGTATACATTCAAAAAACATGGTATAAACTCACGTTTCTTTATGGTAACTAGAGAACAAGATAATAATTTTAGCTAATGTAAAATGTGTTAAACATTGAACCCCATAGCTAATACTTTATTAGTTACCTATTTATAGATTACAAATGTAAAATAATTATAACACTAATATACTTGGACCACAAAAACCGGGCTTGGGCCAACTAGCTTATTGTATCCTCTAATAAAATGTGAAAGAAGTTAAAGAAATATGAAGCCTTAATGGTGAGGTTCATATTTGTAGTCTTTTATCACACTTGACAAAAGGCTTGTGGTCCACTGGACATGTCTTATTCAGTTAAGCGTGCCTAGTGGAGAGTAGTACCGGTTTGGGTGACCAAACCGGGAAGTCCTCCTTTGTGGACCACTGCCCTGTCGGTACGATTTCAAAGTCCTTCAATGAAGGTTTCAACCTACTAGGGTTCGAATCTGGAGAAGGCAGAGTTTACTTCAATTTAAGTGTCGTGCCTTCGGGCGGCTTAAGTTGAAGATTTTCCCCTCATCGGGTTTCAAATTGAACATGGATTTCCCTTGAAAGAAAGTAACCGTTCAAAAAAAAAAAAGTGAAAATAACTATAAGAGTATAAATGTCAATATACAATAAAGTAGAGTGTCCTAATTATTTTATGAAGCGTGCAAATCACCACTCATTATAAGAGACACTATTTAAAAATAATTAAAATAAATAAATAAATAAAAAATAAAAAACACTATTTATAGAGATACCCCCGTATCTAGAAATTATACTGTTGAAGAATAATTAATATGTCCTTTTGTGGAATAGGGTTTTTGTTGTGTATGCAGGTACCCATTCATAGATTAGTTGGGGCATTTCATCCATCCTTGATGTACATACTTAATATATTTTCAAAGCATCATATATACTCGATCGATATATGCATTAAAACCTGAATCTTTTGCATCTCTTGCATACAGCGTATAAGTAATCTTTTGCATCTCTTGCATACAGCGTATAAGTTTTATTTGTTTGAACAGGCTAGCTATAGCTTAATTTTTCATGCATGTACTACTGTCCTAATCTTGATAATAACGATTTTATCTCGTGTGAAGTGTGTATAGTATTACCTATATTTTAGTTACTGATGTGTACGTGTTGCCTATGGTTTATCTCGTTTGATGTGTGTATTGATGCGCACCATTCTAAATAAAATGTAACAGAAGCTAAAGATAATGGCAAAGGCATTGCAATGGATTAGAAGCAGCAAAATGGTGTCCGTTCCATGTTGGCAGTTCACGATCGAACACAGTATTTTGAACCAAGTCCTTTGATATATGGTTGAAGTTACCTCTATGTGTACGTTTTCAGTCCTTCACTAACTAATATTGGAAATCCTTTGTGTGGAGTAATATATAGTTAAAATGGATACTAACGATTTTGACACTAAAATAAAATATTTTCATTTAACTTTTGAATTAGGCTTATGTGCTCAACTAACATCATGTAGCTTAGGAAAATAAACTCAAATTAAGTAAATACGGAGTACATACTTAACATTGATGTCGACTGAAGGTGTTGGCAGATCACTTGTGACGTTGATATCTATCGTACGGAGTAATAGATCTTATTTTTTGTTATATCTTCTTAAATGCAATACGTAGAATGTGATGTATACATTCAAAAAACATGGTATAAACTCACGTTTCTTTATGGTAACTAGAGAACAAGAAGATCAAAATGTAATATTTATAATTATGAAGGGAGGTAAATAAATAATACTTTTAGCTAATGTAAAATGTGTTAAACATTGAAACTCCATGGCTAATACCTTATTAGTTACCACTATTAGATTACAAACGTAACATAATCATAACCCTAATATACCTTAAGTTCAAAAACCGTGTTTGGGCCAACTAGCTTATTCTCTTATCTAAAGTCCGGTTTGTGGGATTATAGTCTATTAGCTTATTCTATCATCTATTAAAATGTGAAAGAATTGAAAGAAATATGAAGCCTTACTGGTGGGGTTCATATTTTTAGTCTTTTTGCACACTACACAAAATGATTGAGACATTTTAATTTATTATGTTTTGACATTTATACCCTCACATGAATAAAAATGTAAAAGTAACTGTAAGAATAAAAATATCCAAACACAATAAATTAAAGTGTGCAAATTATTTTATAAAGTGGTCAAATTAGCTCCCATGGTAAAAGGCACTATTCTAAAAGAGGGATAATAATAATAATAATAATAATAATAATAATAATAATAAACACTGATAGATACCCAGAAATTATACTGTTGAAGAATAATTAATATGTCCTTTTGTGGAATAGGGTTTTTGTTGTATACGCAGGTACCCATTCATGGATAATTAGTTGGGGCATTTCATCCATCCTTGATGTACATACATAATATATTTTCAAAGCATCATATATACTTATCGATGCATTAAAAGCTGAATCTTTTGCATCTCTTGCATATAGTGTATGCAGGTATCATATTAGGTTAATATAACGGGAATTATAATGCTATTAACAAGTTTAAATTGTTTGAACATAGCTTAAGTTTTCATGCATGTACTATTGTCCTAATCTTGATAATAACGATTTTATCTCGTGTGATGTGTGTATAGTATTATATTACCTATGTTTTAAATATTGATGTGTACGTGTTGCCTATGGTTTTATCTCGTTTGATGTGTGTATTGATGCACGCCGTTCTAAATAAAATGTAACAGAGGTTAAAGATGAAGGCAAAGGCATTGCAATGGATTAGAAGCAGCGAAATGGTGTCCGTTCCATGTTGGTAGTTCGCGAACACACTCTTTTGAACCAAATCCTTTTATATATGGTTGAAGTTACCCGGCAAATTATTAAAAAAATATTATACTTGCCACTTTTCATATTTTAAGTAGCAAACTATCTTTTTTTGCTTGTGAGAGTAAATTTTTTTCAAATTCATCATCTTTAGGGTATTTTGTGAAATTTTTGGACATTTTTGCCACTCTTAGCTAATCCTCTTTGGGCAAAATTTTTTGGACGTTTTTGTCTGTTTTTATACGTTTTCGTCCGTTTTTATACGTTTTCATCCATTTTTCTTACGTGTTTGTCTGTTTTTATTACGTTTTTTCCGTTTTCATACATTTTCATCCGTTTTCTTTACGTTTTTCCTAGTTACTCAAAAATATATATTGAAAACACCAAGGAATGTTTCACATACTCTAATGAGTAAATTACATGAATGGTCCCTGTGGTTTGACGAAAATTTCACCTACCGTCCCTCATACTTAAAAGTTGCATGTATGGTCCCTGTCACTGCCAAAGAATAACAAGAATGGTCTCTCAGACTAACTGTCGTTAGCTTTTTCCATTAGTCCATTTGCACCGTTAGTCCTTTAACGACCATTTGCAATAAACATTTGCACTGTTAGTCCTTTCATACGTTTTTGTCTGTTTTTATAAGTTTTCGCCCATTTTCTTACGTTTTCATCCATTTTTCTTACGTGTTTGTCTGTTTTTTTCTTACGTTTTTTCTGTTTTCATACGTTTTCACCCAGTTTCTTACATTTTCATTCATTTTTCTTACGTTTTTGTCCATTTTTTTTTACGTTTTTCCAGTTTTCATACGTTTTGTCTGTTTTTATACGTTTTCGTCCGTTTTTATACGTTTTCGCCCATTTTTTTACGTTTTCATCCATTTTCTTACGTTTTTTTCCGTTTACATACGTTTTTGTCCGTTTTAACCCGTTTTCTTACATATTCATCCATTTTTATACGTTTGTATCTGTTTTTGTCCATTATTATACGTTATTCTTACGTTTTTCCTTTTACATGCGTTTTTCTTATAATTTGGTTTATAAATTTTTGTTTTCTTATAATTCTTTTTCTTATAATTTTTTTCTTAATAATTTGGTTTTCTTATAATTTTTTTTCTTATAAATTTTAAAGATATATATGGAAAAAAATTATAAGAATTTTTTTTAAAAAAATTATAAGAAAACCAAATTTAAACATATTTAGGAAAAAACGTATGAAAATAGAAAAAACGTATAAAAAACGAACAAAAATGTAAGAAAAAACAGACAAAAATGTCTGAAAATAAAAAAACGTAAGAAAAACGGACAAAAACGTAAGAAAAACAGACGAAAATGTAAGAAACTAGGAAAAAACGTAAGAAAAACGGACAAAAACGTAAGAAAAACGGATGAAAATGTAAGAAACTGGGTGAAAACAGAAAAAAAAAAAAAAACGTAACAAAAACAGACAAACACGTAAGAAAAATGGATGAAAACGTAAGAAAATGGGTGAAAACGTTTAAAAACGGACGAAAACGTATAAAAACAGACAAAAACATATGAAAATTGGAAAAACGTATGAAAACTGAAAAAACATATGAAAATGACAAAAATGTTAAAAAAACGGATGAAAATGTAAGAAACTGGGTGGAAACATACGAAAACGGAAAAAACGTAAGAAAACAGACAAACACGTAAGAAAAATGGATGAAAACGTAAGAAAATGGGCGAAAACGTATAAAAACGGATAAAAACGTATAAAAACAGACAAAAATGTATGAAAGGACTAACGGTGCAAATGTTTGTTGCAAATGGTCGTTAAAGGACTAACGATGCAAATGGACTAACAACAAAAACTAACGACAGTTAGTCTGAGGGACCATTCATGTTATTCTTTGGCAGTGATAGGGACCATACATGCAACTTTTAAGTTTGAGGGACGGTAGGTGAAATTTTCGTCAAACCACAAGGACCATTCATGTAATTTACTCTATTATCTATATGGTGCATGAAATGGCAATAGAATATAAGGTTTCTTGTCTACTTGTAGTGTCTTCTTTTAGGGTGCTGCCGGCAGCATATTTTGACGATAGAATCACAACGAATAACAAAAAACTGTTGTCATACCTAAAGTTGATGATTTGTTCTAGATAAAGGAGAGCGGTTATCTGTGACAAAGGTAATAGCAAAGAAGTTAGTATCCACAAATAGAAATAAAGTGTTACAACAACTATAAATATCGAGTCAATTATAGAAACCATTCAGATAGGCACTATATTTCAAACTTCAACCAATTTTGGGCAAAAGTGTATTTTGTATGCATTTGACTCAACTAAAATCAAACTTGTATATGAAACAATATTACAAAAAGAGGATAGCTGACGTCACCTAACTACACGGGTGGTGTTGCTTTAGGATGTGGAAGGCTTTGATGTTCCTGAAAATGCGTTTTTATCTGTGACAAAGGTAATAGAAAAGTAGTTAGTATCCAAAAATATAAAGAAAGTGTTACACAATCTATGAATATCGACTCTATTATAAAAACAATTCAGATAGGCACTATATTTCAAACCCCAAAAAATTTTGGGCAAAACTGTATTTTTTATGCATTTGACTTAATTAAAATTCAACCCATAAAAGAAATAATATAACAAAAAGATGAGAGCTGACCTCATCTAACAGCATAGGTGATGCTGCCTAGCGATGTAGAACACTTTAGTATTACAAAGACCGAAAAATGAGGCTCGGATCTGAATAGTAGGAACAACACGTACCACTTGCCATGGCTGTAACCACATTTTTTCCTTGATGCATACAAGGCGTACCAACAGATTCTAATATAGGAGCCTGACGAAGACAAAACAACATTCTACACCAATCAGGGTCTTTATTGCTACACCAAAATGCCTTCCGGTCTAAAAACCGTAGGCGCCACCTACTAAGCATTGGTAGACTGAGAATTTAAATCTTAGATAGGTGTCAACCTCGAGGCATGTTGATGGCTTGGTTATCAAAAGCAAGACAAAGGATGCCTTATTGCGTGACATCATTGAAACCTTCCAAAACCTTCAATGCATCAACATGAAGCTAAACCCAGCCAAATGCACATTCGAAGTAGAAAAAGGCAAGTTCTTGAGTCACATAATCGACGCCACGGGAATCAGGGCTAACCCCAAAAAGATTAAGGCAGTAGGGCCGAGAAAAATATCTGAAAACCGACTCGAACCGACAAACCGACTGAAACTGGGCCAAACCGTACCGAACCGACCTTATTTGGTTCGGTTTTTGGTTTTGTATAAATATTTCAGTTTTACTCGGTTCGGGTCAAAACACGCTTTTTTAGGTTCGAAATAGCTTTTTCTCAGTTTCGGTTTAGTTTCGGTTTTGATAGTTTTTTCTCGTTTCGGTTTTTGGTTCACATTTGACCTTTATTCTATTTTCGGTTCGGGTCGGTTTTGGTCGGTTCGGGCCGGGTTTGACCCGCTGCTCAGCCCTATCAGGTAGTACTAGACATGACTCCCACCAAGAGCCTGAGAGAGCTACAAAGCTTAAATGGGAAACTCGCAAGTTTCAGCCAGTTTCTCTCACGAGCATCAGAAAAGTAGTCGCCATTCTTCAAAGTATTAATCAAATGCGACAAGAAAAAGGTATATGAGTGGGAGGAAGAGGCTGAAGTAGCATTTCAAGACCTTAAGGTGTTCCTAAACGAACTACCCACCCTGCCGACTCCAATACCGGTGAAACTCTCACCATGTACCTGGCAGCATCCTTGGAGGCAATCAATTCAGTACTTTCAGCGGAATGATACAAGGTCCAAAAACCAATCTACTTCTTCAGCAAAATTTTGCAAGATGTGTAAGTCACTACCCTCCACTGGAAAAGTTGGTGTTCACCTTACTGTTATCATCCAGGCGGTTCAAAAGGTATTTCCAGGTACATATGATACACGTCTTAATAGACAAACCCTTGAAATAGGTTCTATCAAACCACAAGCACACATGCACAATGTCAAAATGGGCAATCGAGCTAAGCGAGCACAAGATCATCTTTGGATCCAGGTACTCAATAAAGGTACAAATCATGGTAGACTTTCTCGTCGAGGTCGATACACCGCCTCCAAAAATACCAATTGTAGGTTCCCATTTCTATGAACTAAACACAATATGATGGTGACTTGATGGTGGTGATGGTGTACGATAAGTAGAAAGGAGAAGAAGGGAAGTGAGAAGTTTTATATCACACACCAAAACACCTACAAGCAAACATACACAAGTGAGACTTGTGTGCATCCTTATACCATCCCAATGCCTACAAGATGGGCTTGGTTTTGGGCTTTTACTCGTGGGCTTTGCCTAGTATTACATAACTTTTAGCCTAGTAGCTTAGTACCTATAACCCGTTACTAGATTCTTACATATTCTATATTATCGTTACATAGTTCCTAAACATAGAATGACCATAACTTCTATTACTTATATTACTAAAAGTAATGCTAACATCTTGTGTCTCTTTAGGAGACTATTATGGGGGTCTTTATTACCTCGATTCGACCATCTTAATTTTCTTGGTTCATTTTATATCTTCATTCGAGGAATTTTATTTGGAATCTGTTAGTCTAACACGTTGCAGACGTGTTATAGACTTACTACCAACCACTGGTGTGAGGATCAACTTTTATATTATAATTCATTCTAAATTTCTCCCTGCTCATTCTCTCCCCCTAAATGAATTATCAATTTAAACATCCGATTTTGTGCATTGCGGTGGATTTACTATAATACATGTCGCACAATTACAAAATCTCATAATGGAGTACATAAACGGATCAAAACATATGTAAACAGTTAAAAACGGATAAAAATGTAAGAAAAATAGATGAAAACTTTTAAAAACATATGAATACGTGTTGATATAAATAATTGTCTAAAAACGTTATTCATATCTTTCGATATCTCTATGTTTTGATAATCACAAAACGAAAACTCATCAAACCCAAAGATCATGACATAAACAAGTATTTAATAGTAAATACTCACCTTTACCATCTAATCACTTAAGGTATGAATAAACAAAGTGTTTAATGTATTATAAGATCAAAGGAACACTTTTGTTAATCACTAAATATTTATAAAATGTTACAAAATATTTTATATCTTTTATAAAATATTTTTGGTATTAAAAGAATATGTTTAATTCATTACAAATTTATGAATTCAAATTTTAACCAAAAATGGCAAATCTAATCCAGAAAAATTTCCCTCACTAAAGGACAAGAAAATCCAACGTTCAGGAGGGCGGCCCCCATAATTATACTAGGCGCCCCCCTTAATCATTAAGGGGACCGGCACGCTCCAGAACAGTATTTTCTGGCCCTTTAAATATTGGATCATTCCACATATTTTTCTCACCTTTTTGCACTAGAAACTTTCTGATCTAAACATCCATTTCCTTTCTCTAAAACTCCCTTGATCTTATATACTTTGATCTTTGTTTCAAAGTGATTCAAGCCTCAACACTCAAGTGCAAAGAGAAAAATACTTCTATTAGAAGTATTACAACTTAGTATCATCTTGCTATCTAAGTTGCTTGTTTATCTTTTCTTGTAAATCTCTCATATTTTGGTGAATAAGGTGTATGTATTAGTTAGCTAGATTTAGTTATAGAATCTAGAATTGTTGTAAGTGTGAAGTGAAACTTGAAGTGAAGAAGTAGTGTTGGATAGTAATGGTTAAAGGAGATAGTAGCAATAGTGACTAGTAGTGAAGAAATTGAAGCTTCCAAGTGGAGAAGACTAGAAAACATTAATAGATTGAAGTTGTGAAGACATTAGTGGCTTGAAGGTGTGAAGACATTAGTGACTTGAAGTTGTGAAGAAGCTAGTGCCTTGAAGTTGTTAAGTTGCAAGACATTGAAGTTGTGAAGTATTCGTGAAGGCGTGAAGATACTTGTGGTGTGAAGAAGTATAGAACAAGTAAAAAGGTGTGAAGAAGGTGTGGTGTGATATTTGGTGTGAGATTGGTTCTAGCTATGATTAGAACTCGACATTTTGCTTTGTGTCGTAAATTGGTGTAAGCTTTTGGTGTGTACGGTTTTCTCCACCATAAGGGAGGTTATTGACTTAGTGAAGAAAACTCTCGAGTTCGGTGCTCGGGGAGTGGAGTAGGGCAAGGAAGGTGTCCTTGTAGCCGAACCACTATAAATCATTTGTCCCTCGGTTTGATCTTTCCATTTCTCACTCTTTGCTTGCTTACTTACTAGCTTTTCATACATAGTTATAATTGTGCATATATTGATTTCACATAAAGATCAAACTAGGTTCCATTTAAAACATTAATTATACATTAGTAAAATATAAGTATATACAATCATTAAAACACATATACATATATAATTACAAACTTATAATTAAGTGAGATATATGAAATTATAATTTCTATTCAACACTTTAAATAAGTAGTGTCTATGTGATATATGTGAATTAAGTTGTATCTACACTTTAGCTTCAAAGGTTTTTACAATTACCATCGATTCTTTGAAAGCGAACTTTTATTAAACGAAAAAGACGCAAAACTATTCAACCCCCCTTCTAGTTTCCACAATTGGTATCAGAGCCAGGTTTAGCAAGATTTTTAAAATAGATTGTATTTTAAAACTTGTAACGATCTATAGAATTTGAAAAATATTTAGAAGTGGAATTTACGCAAAAACCACCATTATTTGAAAATGATCATTTTCTTGAATGGAAAAAGAAATTTGAAAATTATGTGAAATCAATAGATCTTGATCTTTGGCATATCATTTCAATTGGTGATCTTAAACCAACCAAAATGGATTTTGAAAATCAATATAATAATCTTCAAACCAAAATTGATAAAAACACTAAAGCCAAATTACTTATTTTCAAAACTCTACCAAGAGTTAAATATGAAAGATTATTTCGTTGTAAAACGGCAAATAATATTTGGAAATGTCTTTTAAAGTTTCACAAAGAGAAATGTAAAACCAAAGATGATAAACTTGATATTGCACAAGAAATAGTTAATCTAGAAAATTTAGTAAATAAATATTTAGTTGAAATAAACACATGTACTACTAGTTCAAATGTGATCATTGAAGGTATCTATAACGAAAAATACATGAGCCAAATCCGAAGAAAGAGCGTTAATAAATCATGGTGCAACAAGTGCGAAGAAGACGATGATAATACGGCTTGTGAGAATATTCAAACAAATGTGAACACAAGTATTTATGGCAAGGACTACATGCTTATAGATCCAAGCGAAACTACAAACAAAACATGGAGCGACATGGACAATGGAATTGATCACCGTATAGCATGTGAAGAATGTACAACTACAAATAAGGTACAATCCAAAACCAAACATTTTTGCTATGATCAATTTATATTAGAATTTTCAAAAATGGAAAACAACTTCAAACATTTTTGCAACATTGACTCAAAAATTATTTTTAAAAACAAATCTTCAACATCCGCTGAAAACAACTTTGAAAAAGAAATAATTTTAGAAGATAAAATGTCTAGACTTGAAAGTAATATTGAAATCGATCTTGAATGTAAAAAATGTCAAAACTACAAATATAAAATTAAAATGGAAAATGAAAAAGCAAAAATATTGGCAAAATTCGAAAATTGTTCTAAATCTTTAAAATATCTTCTCAACATTCAAAAGTCATTTTATGATAAAACCGGTTTAGGATTTACTGCAAATGATTCTTTAACAAATATATCAAAACAAATAAAATTTGTTAAATCTGGTGAAAAAATTTAGAACTAATATTATTTACACTCATTATTTGTCACTCTAGTCAAGAAAGTCATTGTTTGTTAATTAAAACAAACTATTGATAAATTCTTGTACTTCTCGATGAGATCCTCATCATGTACATTTAAATGCAATGGATGTTCTCAACTAACCAACTCGGACCCATGAGAATCTGGGTACCAAGCTTTTTTTCATGTTTAGGTAATTAACGAACGAAGAGTCTATTACGTGTTGATTTGCTCATTTCGCTCTTTTACCTTTGACGGCTATTGGTTCCTATCACTATGTTTCACATTCTGCAAATGTTTTGCCTATGACGTCGTTGCGGTCAATTTTTTTGTCTCGGCTTTTTGTTCTTCACTCTTGGAGTATTGGTATCATGGTGTGTCCGTTACTATTTCAAGATGAAGGCTCCAAAGCACAATTACTCTTAGTCTTCACGACTTGTGATGATTGGTGTGATCGATGAAGCATTTCGGATCAAGCTCCCTTGATTTCTATTGCGTTGGAATGTCACTTTGCTACTTCGACATGTTTTGGACAAACTTTCAAGATGTCTTCCATTTCTCTTATGCCCACTCTTAAAGGAAAGCTGGACCTGAGATAAGTTTTGTTTTCAAAAACTTGCCAATATTACATTATATTTAAGAATGCTTTAATTAGTATGTGAATATGATTTAACTTATAAGTTGCCATGCTTTTAGATCATTAATACTAATATATGCATATATGATATTAGGATTATTAACCTTCTTGTTGTTTAGTCTATTATCATTTTTCTTAGTCTTCATCTATATTGAAGATCCTCTATGATCTATAGTAGAATACTTTCCACTTAAGCTATATGATCTTACTAGTTGCATTAATAGATGTATTATAATTAAGACTTGTTAGTAACTTGATATTATGATGTTCTTTGCATACATACATACATACATACATATATATATATATATATATATATATATATATATATATATATATATATATATATATATATATATATATATATATATATATATATATATATATATACATGTCTATCTTGTATCCATAAATAATTTACTTTGTCCCTTTCTATCTAATTGCATTTAGATCATAAATATCTACCATCTCTCTTTCATATCTTTAGTTGTCATTAGAGATGATTATGTGTGACAATGGGCTTAATTGATTCTCTTGAGCATGATAAGTTTCCATTTCAAATCCTTCACTTGCAATCTCTTGTTATCATGATCAAAACATCATGTTTAAAACGTCTCTCTCTTTGAATAAAAATCTTTCAAATATCTATATTATTTTTCTTCAAACAATTTGCTTAACTATAATTTTTTTAACCTTATTTTAATAAAAAAAAAAAACAAGATTGAAATTTCTTATTACATGTTATGAAACAAAATTCAATTTATTTTATTGTAATGCACACTTGAATTTATTTCAAAACATTGTTGAATAAAACTAAAAACGTTTTGCTTAAAACACATTTGATTATCTCACTTGTGTCATACACTTCTATGGAAATGACATTCACAATTTAATCAAATTATTTCATGAGAATCATGGCTTGCCCATATGGATCTTGTTTGTAACAAGTCTTGAAGTCCATATAATCATATCCTCCTACTTGTTACTTGTTAACAATCATCAATATGTTTGCACTAGACTACATGTTATCATCTTCATATAGTTACACATTTAACTAATTTGCCTTATTGCCTCCTTAGTTGCATATCTTAATTGATAAATTAATAGATAGCATGATTATTAGAAATTAATCGTCTAATTTAATTATTTCTATATCACTCTCTACATTCATGAATAGTATGCCCTATATTGCCTCAAAGAGTTGAACTTACTTGAATCCAAATCCAAAAACACAACCTTTTTGAAAATTTTCTGCCAAAAACCCATTTATGGCATTCTGGGAATCACCAGATGGGCGGCCCCCTTAATTATATAAGGCGGCCCCCTTAATTTTAAGGGGACCGGCCCCTAATTAAGGGGACCGGCCATCTGATGGTCGGGGATACTGTTTTCTTTATCACTTTTTGACCCATTTCACCCTATACTTCCCAAAATTCACAAACATATTTTGTCCCATACTATCCCTCAAAATTTACCTTCCTAAACCACATTTCTCATACACTATAAATACCCTCTTCCCATCATTAATGCCATCACATCCAAACATGTCATCTCCCAACAACCAAAAACCAAAGATTTCAAGAACCGCAAGGGTCTCCGTCAAACCAGTTTGGAGGAGGAAACTTGATTCTTGTCATAACTCAAGTGATGTTGTTCCAAGTCAACCAACAACTAAACCTCAAACCCACACTAATGACTCATCTCACAACCTTTCATCCACTCATACTCTCATTAATGATTCTTATGATGAGCATGCTCAATCCCAAAACAACAATCCCAATCTCTCAATCAATACTTCACATGTTGCTCATTCAACAAAAACACCACTCACTCATGGAGAACCTCTTCCACCCATTTCATGTTTTCATGATTACCCAAGCTCAACCATGTCTCCACCACCAAGAGTACCACCACCACATCCTACAACTTCACATGCCATTCCTATGTTGCATGTTCAAACCTTCACCCAAGACAACCATCATGTTCCACCATCATCACCTTCTTCCGAACACTTGAAGTTCGTTGATGAGCTAAAAGAGGCTCATGAGCTTAGTGCTCTTTTAGCATTACATCTTGCTCAACGCAATTTGGATCCACCCCAATCAAGCTCACCATCATCACCACACAACATCAACCAAATTGAGAAGCATGTAAACAATTGCCCTTGTTGCATCCTCCTTCAACAACAAACCATTGCTTTGAATGAACACTTCACTTGGATTGAGTATCTTCTTACAAGATCTCAACAAACACCATCACTTGAACAACATCAAAACCCTCAATCAACAAACCCTACTTCAAATCCACCACCTACAATTTCCACATCTCCAAACTCACCAACATCCATGCAACCAAAAGTTTATCTCCACTAAACAACCAAGCATTTTATATGCTTATGTTTCTCATTGTCAAATAAAACTCTTCAACCATTTTGGGATTCAAGAAAGTTTGGTGACACTCCTTGTTAGCACAATAGGATGCTATACTTAGTTTAGTATTCTATATTTATGGCTTTTGTAACAATGATTATGGGTTGACATAATCATTTTCTATTAATGAATAACTTAATATGTGTTTCTAATTATCTTTTGCCATGCTTATTATTTGTTGGTATTATGATATATGTGTTTGCTTGTGCCATGCTTGTGCTTCTAATATTTTTCTTGCAAGAATCCCAATACTCGAACCCTTGGTGCCCTCAAACGAGGGGGAGCATACATTAAGGGGGAGCTTCCTTCTTATTGGCTTAAACCTTTTTGATTCTACCAAAAGGGGGAGAAGTGAATATAAACTCACTAAATACTTTGTCTAAAAATTGATTTTTGGATTTAATGAGTTTAGGTTTTGTAATCATCAAAAAAGGGGAGATTGTTGATATAAATAATTGTCTAAAAACATTATTCATATCTTTCGATATCTCTATGTTTTGATAATCACAAAACGAAAACTCATCAAACCCAAAGATGATGACATAAACAAGTATTTAGTAGTAAATACTCACCTTTACTATCTAATCACTTAAGGTATGAATAAACAAAGTGTCTAATGCATTATAAGATCAAAGGAACACTTTTGTTAATCACTAGATATTTATAAAATGTCACAAAATATTTTATATCTTTTATAAAACATTTTTGGTATTAAAAGAATATGTTTAATTCATTACAAATTTATGAATTCAAATTTTCAACCAAAAATGGCAAAATCTAATCCAGAAAAATTTCCCTCACAAAAGGACAAGAAAATCCAATGTTCAGGAGGGCGGCCCCCTTAATCATTAAAGGGACCGCCCCCTAATTAAGGGGACCGGCACGCTCCAGAACAGTATTTTCTGGCCCTTTAAATATTGGATCATTCCACATATTTTTCTCACCTTTTTGCACTAGAAACTTTCTGATCTAAACATCCATTTCCTTTCTCTAAAAATCCCTTGATCTTATATACTTTAATCTTTGTTTCAAAGTGATTCAAGCCTCAACACTCAAGTGCAAAGAGAAGAATACTTCTATTAGAAGTATTACAACTTAGTATCATCTTGCTATCTAAGTTGCTTGTTTATCTTTTCTTGTAAATCTATAAGGTGTATATATTAGTTAGCTAGATTTAGTTGTAGAATTTAGAATTGTTGTAAGTGTGAAGTGGAACTTCAAGTGAAGAAGTAGTGTTGGATAGTAGTGGTGAAAGGAGATAGTAGCAATAGTGACTAGTAGTGAAGAAATTGAAGCTTCCAAGTGGAGAAGACTAGAAGACATTAATAGATTGAAGTTGTGAAGACATTAGTGGCTTGAAGGTGTGAAGACATTAGTGACTTGAAGTTGTGAAGACGCTAGTGCCTTGAAGTTGTTAAGTTGCAAGACATTGAAGTTGTGAAGTATTTGTGAAGGCATGAAGATACTTGTGGTGTGAAGAAGTATAGAACAAGTAAAAAGGTGTGAAGAAGGTGTGGTGTGATATTTGGTGTGAGATTGGTTCTAGCTACGATTAGAACTCGACATTTTGCTTTGTGTCGTAAATTGGTGTAAGCTTTTGGTGTGTACGGTTTTCTCCGCCATAAGGGAGGTTATTGACTTAGTAAAGAAAACTCTCGAGTTCGGTGCTCGGGGAGTGGAGTAGGGCAAGGAAGGTGTCCTTGTAGCCGAACCACTATAAATCCTTTGTCCCTCGGTTTGATCTTTCCATCTCTCACTCTTTGCTTGCTTACTTACTAGCTTTTCATACATAGTTATAATTGTGTGTTGTGCATATATTGATTTCACATAAAGATCAAACTAGGTTCCATTTAAAACATTAATTATACATTAATAAAATATAAGTATATACAATCATTAAAACACATATACATATATAATTACAAACTTATAATTAAGTGAGATATATGAAATTATAATTTCTATTCAACACTTTAAATAAGTAGTGTCTATGTGATATATGTGAATTAATTTGTATCTACACTTTAGCTTCAAAGGTTTTTACAATTACCATCGATTCTTTGAAAGCGAACTTTTATTAAACGAAAAAGACGCAAAACTATTCAACCCCCCCTTCTAGTTTTCCACAAAACGTATAAAAACGGATAAAACGAATGAAAACGTATAAAAACGGGTGAAAACATACGAAAACGGATGAAAACGTATAAAAATAGACAAAAACGGAAAACGTATATAAACATATGAAAACGTATGAATATGGATGAAAACAAATAAAAACGGATAAAACCACAAGAAAAATGTATAAAAAGGTAAGGAAAAATGGACGAGAATGTATAAAAACATATAAAAACGTATGAAAACCTAAAAAAAATGTATAAAATAGACAAAACTTATGTAAATGTAAGGAAACATATGAAAACGTATAAAAACAGATAAAATTGTATGAGAATTTAAGAAAACGTATAAAAATAGATAAAAACGTATGAACACATAACAAAACGTATAAAAACGAAAAAAAGGTAAAAAAGCGGACGAAAACATATAAAACATATAAAAACGTAAGAAAACGGGCGAAAACGTATACAAACGGACAAAATGTATAAAATTGGATGAAAACATATAAAAATGGACGAAAACGGATGAAAACGTATAAAAATGGACGAAAACGTATAAAAATGGATGAAAACATATAGAATGGACAAAAACGTGTAAAACAGACGAAAATATATAAAATGGATGAAAAACCTTAATTTATAAGCGACCATTATTATAAATGATAGACGATGCAAACAGTCATTAGCTAAAAGGGCTAACGTGTAAATGATAACATAATACACTTAACACCAGTTTATAAAAGGACAACGGGTGTTATTTTTTTTCAAAGATAGGGATTGTGCATGCAATTTTAAACTTTGAGGGATGGTAGATGAAATTTTCGGCAAACCACAAGGACCATTTATATAATTTACTCTATTTTATAACATGTCCCATAAAGTAAGAGTTTTTTTTTTCTCACAATTATTGGTTTTACAATCAACTGAATATGTTTTATAAACGCTTCAACAAAAGCAGTTCGTGTATAAACACAGGCTACATGATGTTCAATATTTATTCCAATAGCTCAACATGTGGTAGTATTCACCACCATTACCAAAAATACAAATTGAAAAACCATGCTCGCATTTTATAAGCTAAGCCATTAATTACGCTAATCTTAAATTGCGTATTTGATGATCATTTTGACGATGCATCGATTCTAAAACTCAAAATGATCTAAATGGCGGATGCATAGGCCTATATATATCCCATTTATATTATTTCTGAAACTTTATATGACAAAGTTCTTACTTTAATTTGGTGATGATAGATGAACAATTAATTTTCAAGGAAAACAATTAAATTAACTTTTTGAAGAAACTTATGGTTCTTCTATACATTTCACATCATCATTGACTCGTAATCCAATCGGTCATGCCACTCAATAAAATAATCTTGGCTTATATACTTCTTGTTCTTGTTATGACCACGTGTGCTTCAATTGCATATTTTTATGTAAAATTCGAATAATAGAAAGAACTTGATACATTATCATATTTCTCCAAGCAAATTTATATAACCTGTTTTATTGCTTCCACATATAAAATATTTACATTAGCCTATATAATATCAAACATGAAACATATCTCACAATTTGCTTTAACATTGGAGTACCATTCAATGAAGTGTCTCATGAGCAAATAAAATCATAAATAATGCACGCGCATATGAGAGACTCAATGACATGACAGTTAACCAACACTATCTTATTTTTTAAACTTAACGGTAATGTTGTAAGTTTGTAAGGTTCATAATTAATTTTTGGTCAAATTATATCTTACAACATCCAGTTGCCCATCAACTAAGGGTGGAAACGAGCGAGCCGTTCGTAAAAAGCTCGGGATCGGATTGATAAAAAGCTTGAACGAGCTGAGTCTAAACGAGCTCGAGCTCTATACAAAAAGCTTGAGTAGGCTCGCGAGCCTAAACGAGCCCTATAAATATATACTTTATATATATTGTCTATACTTATAAATGAGCTTAAAAGTAGTAAATGAGCTCGAGCCTTATGTAATTAACGAGTTGAGCTTCATTTTAACTTTGTTTTCTTTAAAACATAATACAAATTAGTCGAGCCCGAGCTCAACCTCAAGCTTGTGAAAATTTCACGAGCCGAAATCGAGCTCAAAATATTAGGCTCGAAACAAGCTCGAGCTTTATATATATAAACGAGCCGAGCTCGAGCTCTGACAGGCTAGGGCTCGGCTCGGCTCGGCTCGTTTTCACCCCTAGCATCAACCATCATATCCATATCATATATGCAATTATATTTACTTCAAATACGTCCATAATTCCGATATTTATATTGATCAAACATGGTCATACTCATTTCAAATGGTAGAACGTATTCAATTGGACGAGCTTAACAATAACTTAAATACTTAGTAGAAGCTTGTTTATATTTTTATTGGCGAAAGAAAATATCAATATAATACATTACTTACAATCATTGTTAGATGTTTTTACATAAACAACCTTATTTCTGCATAAAACAATTACAGTAAAACACAACTAAATGGCTTGATTCTGTTAGAATATGAGAATCATGACGATCATAATATAGGTAAACACATATGCGGAAGCGTAGGAACATCTATAACACATAAAAGATTAACATAAATTAAATATGAACGTACCTTTGTTGATTCTAGCAAAACAAGAATCAATAAATAATCTTGAACAATATGATGAACCCTAATTAGGGTTTATATGGATCAATGATTAACCCCTTACCTTTTTGTTAAACGATCCCTTGATAACAACAATAGTGTGTTGTTACCTCGTTCTTGTACACACGTACTATAACCCAATTAGTGTTAATGCTAGTTAATGTAAACACAAAAGTTTGTTTAGTAAAAAACAAACCAATCGACCCTTGTGAAGGGGTGTACAATCGGCCAAAGAACAAGAGGAGAGAAAACAAGATTTAGGGTTATAGCTAGTGCACAAAAGGTACTAAGAATGAACCCCTAAGCCTTGTATTTATACTAAGTGAAACTTGGAGAACAAGTTGGCTTGGGATTGGGTTTCCCCTCCCTACCACGACCGGCCACAAGGCCCAAGGGTCCTTCCGGATCCTTCTTGTGTCCAATTTTCACTCTAATCCTTGTTCTTTGATACCCAACGATAGTTAGCCAATTCCGTTAACTTCTAACGATCGTTAGTCATTATTTTGTGTTTCTAATAATTAAATATACACAACATTTTATATATTAATTATTATTCATTAATTCCTTCATACGTAATGTGTGCAATCCCGAGGTCTCGAGTTCGATTCTAGACATACGTTTATTAATATTTATCCATAAATTCCAACAGCTCCCACTTGGATATCTATTAATAACATAATGACATTGGTAAGCGTCTAGCAACATGCCAATGCCCCTAGTTCAACTCGAGGTAGGTTTCCTGGAAAAAACCTATAATGATTCATCATTATAATTATTATCATCATTTTGTTTCTAATACCACGTTAATAAAGATATGGATCTTAGTCATTCTTTAATTAACAATTCTGCTTCTCGTTGTTTATAATTGATCAAGATTACCAAAACATCTGAACGTATTCCAGATAGACTTTGAGCGTGCGCACGCAAACATCTTGTTAACCCTACGATGGGCCCAGCAGTATTAAACTTCAAAACAAATTTGAAGGAACAAATTCTTTCTTGACTACAAGAATAACCCATGGACTTTGCAACACTTCTGAATACAACCCTTATAACTCCCTATTATGGTGAGCGGTAGATTGCTTCACAAAAATGCACTACATCCATGACACTTATCTGGTATCTCAAGTCTAAGGATAACAAATTCATGATTTAGTTACTAACAAGATCTATAAAGTAAAATCATGTAGTTGGGATTAGTCATATATTCAATTCATTGAATATCATCTGAAATTGGTATGTCAACGCATCAATATACTTTCAAGTATATTCTAACCAATACTCAGATTTGTCTTAGTTTAATGATATTCCCGTATCATTAATCGACAACGGATAATTTAGAATAACATAAGTTATTCACGGATTTAAACATGCAAATATAGGACACAGTTTATTATTAATGAAAACAAACGTACTAAGTATTTTAATTCATTATAAATAATAATTGTTTAATGTTCTTTATCTAAACACTAAATAGATCAATGCATGATAATTCTAGTTAATGAATTATGCCTCAAGTCATGTCATTCATACTTGTTGACAAGGCATAAATCAACTAACGTTGATCTATAGGAATTTTGAGAATACTTATTTCAAGAATTCAATTATTGAAGTTCTTGTATGTGTGCATTCAACAATCTTGATATTGCCAAACAATACTTCATAAATGACGTGTCATCCTCAATCACCAATTTATGACAATTAAACTTTCAAACAACTTTAAAGTTTAAAGTATTCTAATTCTTTAATGTATAATGCAACTATGCTCTTATTTGAGCACAACTAGTTCACATGGCTATTAATAAGGATGAAATCCTTCCATGACTAGTTATTGAGTGTCATCTCAATTAAACCAGCATCATTGTATATTAAACACAATATGCTCTTTAAAATTTCCGTAAACTTAATATCCATTGTGTAATTTTTAGGAGCCATTCCAGGTTGAGGATCACTATTCTAATTTCAAACATTTTCCATTAGAATATCTATTACACAAGTTATATAATAACTTTTAATTAGATATTAAATATTGTCAAATCATTAAGCACTTAAGCATGATACAACAATAATGCACATGAAAATCCTTCAGTCAAACTTAGATTTTATTCATGTTTGTTTTTTTTACAAATATGTATATCCATTTAGTCATCCAAAATAATATATCATATTCTATTTAGAATTTATTTACCGCACTTGTTCATTTAATAATAAACTTTAGTTCCAAGGTTGTATGTTTTATTTCCTAAATCTTTCAAGTAAAGTTTTATTCCAAATTAAGTCTAACATTTTACTTATATGGAATGTTACTCTACAATATATATGATTTAGTAAATCAAACATAATACTCCCACTAGCTTTCAGGAATACTTAGAAATTATCTTATTTCAATTATAAATCAATACATGGATATAATAATTAAACATAAGATTAATCTCCTGGATGCATGCATTTATCCATTCATGGATTATTGCACTTTGTATACTTCCAAAGATTTGCATGAATTCATAAACTCCTTTTGATTACTTATCGTCCTCGCTCAAGTAATCATTCAAGAAAGAGTTTTTGATATTCATTGTCAAATTTCATATTCATATAAATATGACAATTACCATCTTTGTATCTTTAATATGCTTAGGAAAGAGTATTCAATCATAGTTAATAGCTTAAGTATGATTAATAATCTTGTCATAAGATATGCATTAAGATATGTGTACAATTTTGTCCATATGATTATTACACAAAAATTTAAACCACTAGGGTTATATTATCTTTGAATAAACTCATCTTCATTCTCTAACCATTAAGAATTAAGATAAACCAAATTTTTAAATTTGAATATCTTTATGAACAACATCTATAACATTCATGGTATGAGTATTTTACCCAATTCATTATTTGGTAATACTACATCATATAATCGTCACCATATTAATTAAATACCTGAGATATCCAAGTGGATCTATGAATGATAATTCCATCATCTTGAGGTTTATCATTTACATGTTTTGCCTCATCATGATTTTTACTAGTGTGTTTTTAGAAGATTTTGTATCTTGTAATTCTATCTTATCAAGATAAAATACTCCCACTTGCCTTTAGTATTATATAGAATATAAATACTCAGCAATTAGAGCAACAATCCGACATTCTCTTTTAGGACATTACAAATACACATTGACAGTTCCTGACATTCTTTTGTTAACAACCTACTCATAAGTAGCTTAACAAATTCAGAACTCTAATTTAAGACTTAATGTGATTCATCGCATTTCATAATTCAATAACGTCTTATTAATCTTCTAGGAGTCTAATTGAGTATATTCAATCCATACTCAATTTTCTAACCTTGATAATTTTCGGAAGAAAAGAAGTCATAGTTATCTGTTGGGAATTCTGCTAAGAGAGAATTCTGCTGAAGAATCTGCTGATGGATTCTGCTGAAGAGACAAATTCTGCTGAAGTAGAGATTCAGCATATTATGTTTCTACGGATATAGTTATTCCGTGTTATTTATTAGTTTGTTAGGATATGCATGAGCTATTTTAGGTAGTGATATGCATTTATTTTATATTTTATTATTGTATTAGGGTTCCTTATGTATAAAAGGAACACTAGGCTTTTATTTTAGGTACGCCTCTTGAATAAAAACTCCAGGAAAAACATTTTAGAGAAAATAATAGAGATCTATAGAGGATCATTGTTTTATTAGAAAAACCTTGTTGGTAACTTTGATTGTGTTCTTGATCATTATTCCACTGTGCATATTCAATCATTGTTTCTATATCCTAGATTGGGCTTAAACGATCTTAACAAGTGGTATCAGAGCCTCGGGAAAGTCTCTGTGATACTGAGAAACACAAATCTTACACCAAGAAAATCCAAACCAATCAAGGAAAATGCCTGGATCAGACGATGAAGTTGATACAACCCAGAACCTAAACACCACTTCTCTCCAACAACTCAACCTCTCCAACAGTAATGCTAAATTCCCATACTTGAAGAATGCTGAAGACTATGATTTGTGGTCTATGAAGATGCAAAACTGGATCACAAACATAGACTGGAATCTTTGGGAGGTTGTTCAAAAGGGGAACAGCCTGAAGAAGCATGTTAAAGATGCTGATGGGGTAGTTACAATTGTAGGCCCCAAAACTGCTGAAGAGGTTCTAGCCGTGCAAAGGGAGAATAAAGTAAGAAAAATTATGCTCCAAGCTATACCAGATGACCACATGGGTGACTTCCACTTCATGGAGGATGCCAAGGACATTTGGATGGCAATAAAGGCTAGATTTGGTGGGAATGATGAATCAAGAAGGTTGAAGAAGTCAATGCTGAAGCAGCAGTTTCAAGAGTTTCAGATATCTGAGGAAGAAGGAATCCATAAAGGCTATGACAGGTTCCACCGTATCTTAAGTCAGCTTAATCAGCTGAAGGCTAGACTAGATAATGAGGACTGCAATGCTAAGTTTTTGAGATCTTTGCCACCATCTTGGTTGCAAGTCAGTATTGCTCTCAAAACAAAGGGTGGATTGGACTTAATCTCCTTTGATGACCTCTACAACAAGCTCAAATCTCTTGAGCCTGATGTTAGAAGTCCAATTCGTCCATCCACTCACTCAGCCTTTGTCAGCACCACCACAAAACCTGTGCACCAAGCCTCAAGTTCTTACACCTCGGGAGCATCTTGTCAAACCCAGACTAAATCAGCTCCTAAATCAAAATCAAGTAGTGTATTGGATGATATTGTTCATTCATTTGTGGCTGAATATGAACATCAGCAGTTTCTTACTTATGAGGATTTTGAACAGGTGGATCCATTGGAGATGGAGGAGATGCACTTGAAATGGCAGCTAGCAATGATTTCAATGAACATTAAGAGGTTTGAGACTAAGTCTGGAAGAAAGTTTGGTTTTAATGGAAGAGAGGCAGCAAGGTTTGACAGAAAGAAGGTTAAATGCTACACTTGTGGTCAAGTGGGCCATTTTTCAAGAGAATGCAAGGAGAGGAAGTCTGGTGATGAAGTTAGATATGGCTCATATCCATTGGAATCAGGGACTTCTAAGGCTACACCTTCAAAGGCTTTGGTGACTCTGGATCACCAGATTGATTGGGCTGAACATGAACCTTCTGAAGAGGAAGCTTCTACTTCTACACAAGGGAATCTGTTGGCATACTCACCTTCAGAGGACAAGGAGGAACAAGTCTCCTTGATGGGAATCTCTCAGGTATACAATTTTGTGTTTGGATGTAGTGTAAGATACAATGAACTTAAACAAGAATTTGATGAATTGAAACCTAAGTACAATGAGTGTTATATTAAAGTAGAGGCCTATAAAAAGGCTTTAAAAACTTTAGAGAAACAGAAAGTTTGGTTTCAAAAGAATCAAATTAAATATGATGAAAAGATAAGAGTTCTAGAAAGTGATTTAGATTGTGCTAAGATAGACTTAAGACGTACTGAAAAAGAGAAATCTGATTTAGAAAAAGAAAAACAAGAATTACAAGTTAAGTTAGATAAAGAGATAGCTGGTCGTATGAAATGGCAGGAAGGAGCATCTAATTTGAATAAATTGATTGATGGTCGCCAATCTGTTAGGTCTAGAAAAGCATTAGGATATGAGAAATATATAGATCCTGAAGAGTTAACATATCCTGATATGTCTAGTGTTTTTGACGCTGAACCAGCCTTAGCTTATCAAACACCTGTTAAATTTGTTAAGGAAGGGGGAATGAATGCTGTCCCTGGACCTATACGAGGGGAACATATGCCTATAGACCTGTCCATACCTGTTGACTTTGATGGATCACACCATCACTATGGCAAAAAGTCAAGTGACTTGCCAGACCCTATTATTAAATCTACTGACTTTGTCTCTTGTTGTGACAGTGACAAGTCTTCTGATGAAGGGTCTACCTCATTTCCCAGTTGTGATTCAAGTGAGAAGTCAGACTTGCCCAAGACCACTCCCAAGACCACTTTCAAGACCACACCAAAGACATCACCCAAGACTCCCCACAAGCCTTCTAGAGTTGTTGCTGATAACAAGACAGTTTCTACTAAAGACTTGTTTTTTAATTCTTTGCAAAACAATATTTCTAGTTCTGTTAATCATTGTGGTTTGAATGCTTTTTCATGTTATGGAACTTCCTTCAGTTTGAATAAATCTTCTAAAAAGAAGAAATGTTTTGTGTGTGGAAGTAAATCTCATTTGATTAAGGATTGTACTTTTCATGAGCAAAGAATGGGTGTATGTTTTAGTCAAAGGAAACCTAGGCAAATGTGGAAGAATGTTAATGATATACCTTCTTTTATTCCAAATCAGCAGAAATCCAATTCTGCTGAACCACATTCTTCATGGAGAAGAACCAGTAATAGACCTTATGTTCGACCAACTCGTTCTTTCTTTTCTAATGGTTATTGGCCTAATCACTTTGACTCAATGTATTATGGTGGAGGGTATTGGGATACTGCTGTGAAGCCCTCAGCAGGTTGTTCTTGGACAAAGAAGGGACCTAAATTGCATTACAGGCCAAAGAACAATGGTGGATCCAAAACATCTACATGGCCTATCTCTAATGATCCACAAGGCAGGCTCAAGTCAGCAATGACTTGAGTCTCCAATGTGTACTAACTTTTGTATAATTTTGTTGTTGTTGTAGGATCATCCTTTAAAAAGTACTGAAGTAGGTATTGTTGATAGTGGTTGTTCCAGAAGTATGTCAGGGAACAAGGACAAGATGCATGACTTTGTGCCCATAGAAGGAGGAGGCAGTGTAACTTTTGGTGGTGGAGATGGCAAAATTACTTGGAAAGGAACTATTAAGACACCTTTGTTAGATTTTAAAAATGTTTATTATGTGAAGGAACTGGAGCATTTTAATCTATTCTCTGTATCACAAATTTGTGACACTAAGAATAAGGTTTTCTTCTCTGAAGATGAATGTCTTGTGCTCTCCAAGGACTTCAAACTTCCAGAAGACACAACTGTTTTGCTGAGAGTTCCTAGAACCTTTAACTTGTACACATTCAATCTGAATGATGTCAAGCCAGAAGGTGATCTAACACGTTTGGTGGCCAAAGCTTCCCAGGATGAATCTACCAAGTGGCACATGAGAATGGCTCATGTTAATTACAAGACTATCAACAAGCTGTCTAAACTTGGTCTTGTTCAGGGCCTTCCTTCTAAACTCTTCACCAATGAACACAATTGTATTGCTTGCAACAAGGGAAAGCAACACAGAGCCTCTTACAAAGCCATAAAAGCTGTGAGCACCATTTCAGAACATCTTCAGTTGCTGCACATGGATCTCTTTGGTCCAACTCCTATCAGAAGTATTGATCATAAGTACTTCTGCCTGGTTATCACAGATGAGTATAGCAGGTTTTGCTGGGTATTCTTTCTAAAAACAAAAGATGAAACAACTCCTATTTTGAAAGAATTCATCATTTTAATTGAAAACCAGCTTAATAAAAAGGTTAAAGGCATTAGGTGTGACAATGGGACAGAATTCAAAAATGTTGTTTTCATAGAATTCTGTAAGTCTAAGGGGATTAGAAGGGACTATAGTACTCCAAGAACCCCACAACAAAATGGGGTTGCTGAAAGGAAAAATAGAACCTTAATTGAGGCAGCAAGATCTATGCTTGCAGACTCTAAATTACCCACTATGTTTTGGACTAAAGCAGTAAGTACTGCTTGCTATGTCTTGAACAGGGTATCCATCACTAGACATCATGTCAAGACACCTTATGAACTTCTCACTAAGAAAGTTCCAGACATTCATTACCTTAAGCCTTTTGGTTGCAAAGTGACCATTTTGAATACTGCTGATACACTGGGCAAGTTTGATGGGAAAGCTGATGAGGGATACATTGTGGGTTATTCAGCTCAAAGCAAGGCCTATAGGGTTTATAATCTGAATGCCAAAAGGATAGAGGAGACCCTTAACCTAAGATTTCTTGAAGATCAGCCTAATACTCAGGGACAAGGCCATTCTTGGTATTTTGACCTAGATTATTTGACTGATTATTTGGGTTATACTAGACATGCTTCTAATCCTAATGCAGGTACCAAAGATCAAATTTCTAGCCCTGTAGGTTCCATGGATGATGACTCAGAATGTGACTCTGAGCCAGAAGAACATACCATTGTTGTACCTTCTTTTCCACCTAACCATTTTGTAGGGAATCATTCTGCTACTGAACAAGGTGATGAGTCACATTATGCAGAAGATCTTGCTAGACTTAAAAAGTAAGAACATGTTGCTACACAGGAAGCTCAGAGACTCAATGACAAGGTTACACAAGAGACTGAAGCCATCCTAAACTAATCAGCACAAGCAATCAGTGGAAACAAGGATGCTGCTGACAATTCTACTGAAGGCACACCTATTCCCACTGATAAGTTCAACGCTGCTGATACTCATGATGCAAACTCTCCCATTTCTACTAAAGCATCTACAGACTTGGAGAAGCCCTTTACAAGATTTCCAAGTCCTTCTGATCTTGGTAATTATCAGCCCAAGCCTGGCCTGTTTCACTCAGCTTCTTATGATACTGATTTTGGGCCTACAGTCAACAACCTTGATGCCACAATTGATGTTAACCCTACAGCAACAAAGAGGATTCATAATGATCATCCCCTTTCAAAGATTATTGGTGATCCTCAAGCACCTGTTAGAACAAGAAGTACTGTAAAGAACACTAAATATGGTGAAGTTGCTTTCATTTCTTATGTCTACAATCAAAAGAGGGACAATCACACAGACTTCAAACATTGTCTGTTTGCATGCTTTCTTTCTCAGATTGAGCCAACTAGTGTTCCTCAAGCACTGGCTGATTCAAGTTGGCTTGAAGCAATGCAAGAAGAGATGCTGCAATTTAAGAATCAGCAGGTTTAGATATTGGTTCCTCTCCCTGATGGTAAATATGCCATTGGGAAAAAATGGATTTTGAAGAATAAAAGAGATGCAAGGGGGATTGTGGTGAAAAACAAAGAAAGATTAGTGGCTCAAGGGTTTAGACAAGAGGAAGGCATTGACTATGATGAAGTCTTTGCATCAGTGGCCAAAGTTGAAGCTATTAGGATATTTTTGGCCTATGCCTCATATATGGGCTTTATGGTTTATCAGATGGATGTTAAAGGTGCTTTCTTATATGGTGAGATTGAAGAGGAGGTTTATGTGACTCAACCCAAGGGATTTGAAGACCCTGATCATCCTGAGTATGTGTACAAGGTTGTCCAAGCTCTCTATGGACTTCATCAGGCTCTCAGAGCTTGGTATGTTAGACTTTCCACATTTCTGCTGAAGCATGGCTACAGAAGAGGTGCCATTGACAAGACTCTATTCCTCAAAAAAGATTCCAGGGATATTATTCTTGTGCAGGTTTATGTGGATGATATTATCTTTGGTTCCACCAAAGAAGCATGGTGTAGAGAGTTTGAGGACTTGATGAAGGGAGAATTTCAAATGAGTGCCATGGGGGAACTCACTTTCTTTTTGGGTTTACAGGTTCAGCAGAAACATGATGGTATTTTTATTTATCAGAAGAAGTATGTAAAGGATATGTTGACTAAGTTTGATATGGAGAATGCCAGGACTGCCACTACTCCCTATGAGGCTCCCAAACTAAAGAACAATATTGATCCTGATCTCCCTGTGAATGTTCATTTATACAGGTCAATGATTGGTTCTTTGATGTATTTGACTGCCTCTAGACCTGATATTACATTTGCTGTGAGTGCATGTTCAAGGCACCAAGTCACTCCACTTACCTCTCACTTGAATGCTGTCAAAAAGATTTTTAAGTACCTAAAAGGCCAACCCAAATTAGGTCTTTGGTATCCCAAAGAATTTCCATTTCAGCTAGCAGCTTATAGTGATAGTGACTATGCTAGTGCCAATATGGATAGAAGATCCACAACTGGAGGTTGCCAATTCCTTGGAAGGAGACTGATTTCTTGGCAATGCAAGAAACAGACCATTGTTGCTACCTCTACTACTGAAGCAGAGTATGTTGCTGCTGCAAATTGTTGTGGACAGGTTCTATGGATTCAGAATCAATTGCTGGATTATGGGTATAACTTCATGAATACTACTATTTTCATTGAAAATCAAAGTACCATTTGCATTGTTAAAAATCCAGTTTTTCATAATAGAACCAAACATATTGAAATCAGGCACCATTTTATTAGGGATGCTTATGAGAAACATTTAATTAAAGTGGTAAAAATTTACACAGATGAGAATGTGGCAGATTTGTTAACCAAAGCATTTGATGGACCAAGGTTTCAATATTTGGTGGTCCATATTGGTATGCTTAACCTTTAAATGCAAAGTTTAATGGGAGGCATAAGCCTCAGGGGAGGCATATGCCTCAGGGGAGGATTGTGAGTGTAAACTTTGTAGAATGTGTATAATTTGTATATTTTTTGAGTTTTTAACACTAACCAACTAATGAATTACAAGTTTGTTTGGTCTTTTTGTTAGTTTATGTCTGTTTTGCTAAAGTTCTGATGTTGTAAGTTATATATTGAAAGTCATCAAGAGCTGGAGTCAAGGGAATGTGGTCAAGTATGCTGAACATGGTTTCTTCTGATTATACTGAAGGTCATACAAAGTTAATTAATGAAGAAGAACTTTTCATTCATTCAAAGAAACAAGTTACAGCTTACATTCAAAGTTCCAACTGGATTATAAAGACCATTCCTATACATTTGCCTAATCGAGTTCTACTAGCTTCTATCATCTATTACAAAATACTTGAGGCTATGACAGGTACAATGATGAAGCTGAAGATGAAAATGGAAAAAGAAGAGAAGGAAGATGATGAAGATGCTCAAGTACCAAAGGCAAGAAAATACTCAAGAACTTTGGTCCATGGCAACATTCCTCAATCATCTACTCCATTTTCCCTTTTCCCTTACGTACAACCTCTGCCTCCTTGCTTTGTCCGATGTGTTCTTGATAAAAAAGATCAGGTCCTGAAGCAGGAAGATCTAACACCACATTTCGTGATGTTGGAAGAGATGGATCTCTCTTACTTGACCTTGGTTGGTATCTCTCTGGTGTGGAAGGAGGAAGAAATGTTGGATCTTCATTTTCCTCCTCTGAAGAGTCTTCATCAGAGGTACATATGAAGGGAGAGACAAGTTCTCTCTCAGCAGGAACGGGAACATGGCTAGGTTCACCCCTTTTATGTGCATTTCATCGTCTTTCATGTGCTTCCCATTGACTCTCCATTTCTCTCTCATAGTCTGAATTAGAAAGCTCCCAAGGATATGGTGGTAAATCTTCTTCTGATGATGAAGGAGAGTGAGAAGAGGAAGTTTGATCTAAAGTTTCTGGTTTGGATGACATGATTTTGGTGATGAATTGAGTTTAATTGGGAAATTAGGGTTGTGAGATGATTTGGGGTAAATTGATGACTGAGAAGTGTTATTTGGGGGTGATTAAATAAGCCAATTTTAGGCGTTATGATAATTAATGCGAGTTGGGTGGCATAGTAAAAATCAAGATATTCACCAAAGATATTTTTACATTTGCTTGGTTTTTGCTGATGTTGATCATTCCTCAGCAGATTTGACTTTCATTTCTGCTGAAGGGTAATTTTTGAATATGGAAGTTTTTACGTTACACGTCAGACTTGGTCAATAATTAGTTCTGATAATTTTGACCACGATTGGGGAACTTCTAAATATAACCCACTTCGCATATCTCTTCCTAAACAAAATTATTCGCTTGTTACTCCATTTAAACCCATAATTCTTTGAGTGATTCATAACCGTCTCACACAAATTTGTTCAAATGGCGCAACTAGAATTGAAGAGAGATCATAACAAGTATGCTATTCTGAAAAAGGCTAAGGGACATGAAGAATTTGATTTAATGGTGGAGTTTCTACAGAGATCAAAGATTCATTATGCTTTGACACATAGTCCCAATCTGATTTGTGAATCAATGGTGAAGCAATTTTGGGCATCTGCTGCAAAGAGATCTACGACAGAGATTGTAGCTGTAATTGATGGTGTAGAGTATGTGGTGACAGAAGGTTTGATCAGGACAAAGCTTCAGTTGGATGATGAGAATGGTATATTTCACTCCAACACTGCAGAGATTCTTGCTGGACTAAGGGAAGCTGGATATCAAAGTACTGATACAACTAAGTGGTACAAGAATCAATTTTTTCCTAAGTGGAGGTACTTGGTACATTTACTGCTTCAATGTATAAGCAACAAGTGTGGTGGATGGGACCAATTCTCTCTACAATTGGGTTGTGGTATTGTTTGTCTTTCTAAGGGTCTAACTTATAATTTTTCAAAGTTTATTTTTGAAAATATGCTGGAAAATATTGATAAACAACAGCATAAGTTCTTAATGTACCCTAGGTTCTTACAAATTATTTTAGACATAACCACTGAAGATAGAACCCATGTGCCTATTAAAAGTCTTGGTTCTAAGTTGTTTGCCTCAATGAAAACAAATTATAATGGGGAACATCGCCCTATGTTAGCTGCTATGTTGACACATGGCAATGATAATGTAGTTGAGGGCGATGATGCTGGTAATGTGCCTACTCACAATGCTGCTGATGATGGTAATCTATCATCTTCTGGTGTTGCTGCTGATGGTAATCCTTCAGTGGTAATTGAGGAAGAGCCAGCTACAACTGCTGAACCATTACCTATTTCTACTGACCTACCACCACCTTCCCCTATACCTATGTCACCTAGTCCTACCATTTCACCAGCTCAGGATGCTTCAGTTGAGCAAACTCACGAGTTTGAAGATACATTTCAGCCTCTTGAGCCTGAGTTCACTAGACTACCTACACCTAGCCCTAGGAGAGAGCCATTTGATGAAGGCTTTCCTAATGTTGTACATGAGTCTGTTTCTCCTGCTGGGTTCAATGAAGCTCCTCTTACCACTGAGCAATCAGCTGGTAGAGCAGAGGACCCTATTACTCTTACTTCTATATATGATTCACTTTGCAGGTATATGAAAAGGACAGATGATCTCCAAAAAGAGCTTGCTGATACCAAGTCTACTCTTGGTAATGAAATTGAAAAGCTGAAAAGCAAGGTTAAGGATTTGGAGGCACAGTTGAATTAGCAGAACATAAGTAAGGGTGGATTGGATACTACTGAAGTGCATCAGGAGGAAAATTTGGATTCTCTTGAAATTCTAGCTGAAGTTGCTAGACAGTCTCATGTTGCTCCTTCTAAAGCTGCTAAAGTACTTTCATCTAAGCCACCAATTCAATTCAGCAGAAGAAGAAGTAGAAGACAATATTTGGCAAAGAAAGCTGCTGAATCTTCCAAAGTGTCTAGTGGTGATGATGTGCTTATGGCTGAAGCTACTGATTTTCTTCAGGAGAAACAATCACCAAGTGTTATTGCTACTGATAAATCTACTGATAAAGGTCATACATCAGGAGATACATTCTTTGTAGCAGGGAAAGAGTATTTGAATTCCCCTGTTCATAATTCATCTGGGAATAAGCAAGTTTCTCTTGATGACATCACTGAAACCCTCAAGCCTCAAGGATCTACTGATAACATACTTCATTCAGATGTTCAAGAATTAAATGATGGTCCTATGGAAGATTTGGAAGTTCCTCATGATGATTTTACTGAAGGAACTGAAGTGGCTGAGGATGAGATTGTTAGGGTATTTCAACACATTAGGGTATTTCAACACACCGATGATTCACGTTCTAAGTGTTGAACTGGTCACTAGTTCACCAGGGTGATGTCAGGATTCCACCAAAGGACTAGCTAGCCCAAGAGTGAGTAGCTACTTGGTAAAGGCTTGTCAAATCTACTCTTGTTGCTGCTGGTTCTGTTGCTGCTCATACTTAGGAGTTGCTTATGGTACCTTGTTCTTCAAAGATGGTTTCTAGTTGCTGCTATAGAAGTTGCTGCTAGTTCTCATATTCTGCTGCACACTTATTATGTTACAATCCTCAAGCTTCATATGTTCAAAGATTTATCCAGGAATCTTGAAGTTAACACAGTCAACATCAAGATTAGGGGAGGATTGTTGGGAATTCTGCTAAGAGAGAATTCTGCTGAAGAATCTGCTGATGGATTCTGCTGAAGAGACAAATTCTGCTGAAGAAGTGAATCTGCTGAAGTAGAGATTCAACATATTATGTTTCTACAGATATAGTTATTCCGTGTTATTTATTAGTTTGTTAGGATATGCATGAGCTATTTTAGGTAGTGATATGCATTTATTTTATATTTTATTATTGTATTAGGGTTCCTTGTGTATAAAAGGAACACTAGGCTTTTATTTTAGGTACGCCTCTTGAATAAAAACTCCAGGAAAAACATTTTAGAGAAAATAATAGAGATCCATAGAGGATCATTGTTTTATTAGAAAAACCTTGTTGGTAACTTTGATTGTGTTCTTGATCATTATTCCGCTGTGCATATTCAATCATTGTTTCTATATCCTAGATTGGGCTTAAACGATCTTCACATTATCTTTAATCAAACAATCTAACAAGAGTTTGATTTCACTAACTGAACATACCATAAAATGTGGTATTTCAATTAGAATTAATATTGTAAGAAGATCTAACAATATATATAAGATAACCATAATCCTTTTGGTATACCTATTTACCAACTAAGTCAACTTAATGGTATAATAGTATTTCCAAACCAATTGCATGCTTTATAACACAATTACTTTTAACCAAGTCACTTCATGTTCATGTCTCATCAAAACCTGAACATGTTATAATCCCACTATACGTTATTAATCATTGATCATCTCAATGACTTCTTATATATGTCTTAATTAATAGACCATAACAAGCTAACGTCTTACTTTATTATGAGTCTTGTAATACTTAAAGGACTTCATATTTATAACTATACAATAATGTATAAACATGTATAATTAAAGTAATCATGAACACAATCATTTGGTTTCAATAATATTTTCAAATTAACACACTTCTTCATTTATTTGTGTCATTCTAAGAATACATAATTATTGAAGTAGTATTATATTACTTCATGTATTTATGTCATTCTAATAATACATAAATATTAAAGTTGAAGTAGTATTGTTATTGATACATGTTCTAATAGATGTCTAATTTAGAAACTGTAAATTATCCATGTTGGACTCACACATACCTGGAAATTCACCTTGTTGTTAATATTTAGCCTGCGTCTCACGTTTACTAAATTTCAACACCAAGTGTTTCTGATTGGCCTCAGATAGTCAGATAATATTAACCAAGTAATGGTCAACAAGTCAAACAGTTAGGCCAATGCTTCCGTGGAATACAGTGTTTCCCCGGGTCGTAATGTCCCAACGAGGTTGTGATGGTATTAAAAACGAATCTGTGATCGAGTGAATATGAACAGGAAAGGATATAAGTGTGTGTGAGTGTTTAAACTAGGGTTTTATAAAACAAAATAACTTATATAAACTATTTTAACGATTACGTAAAAGCCAGGTATTTAAAAACGTTTAATAACTAAAACGCATACGTTTAATTTGAATCTGCGTAAACGTACGAAACAAAAACGATTTTAACTAAAGTGGTAATTTGCATGCCTTAGGGGCTTAAATGCAAATTAAATAAACTTAAAATATTTATTTTATAATTACTAATTATTTAATTAATTATTTTTATTTAATAACTATTTATAGTTATTTAATAATACACTAATAATTAAGAAAATGTAAAATAAGTCTTAGAAAAATAAAATTAAACTTTGTAAAAGTCTAAAATATTATAAAACTTATTTTAAAAATAAAATTATATTTTTAAGACGATTTATCTAATTATTATTAATTATTAACTATTTAATTATTATTTAACTAATTATATGATTTAAATTATTATAAATACTAAAAAGACTTAGATAATTAAGAAGATTTTTATAAATCTAATTAACCATCACAGGAATCCTAAAAAATTATAAAAACTTTATTTTATCTATTTTTAAACTAGTTTACTAATTATTATTCTATTTATTAATTAATTACCAATTAAACTATTTAAATTATGAAAACTAGTAAATGAACAGTAAAAATTCTAGAAAAATTACTAAAATTATATTATGTTATATAAAAGCTAAGAAAAATATAAAAACTAGGTGTTACTTTATAAAAACTAATTATGCTATTTAAAACTTATTTATTGATTAATTATTAATAAAACTATGTTTAATTCTAATAAATACTAAATGAAATTATAAAAATCTAATAAAATTACTAAAAATACTTTAATATAATAGGAAATTAATAAAAATATAAAAACACAACTTACTTAATAAAAATCTAAAAATGAAAATTAAAATTAAATTATATTAAATAGAAACTATCACTTATTATTATATTGTTTTTTCTTGATTTTTATTTTACAAAACTATATTATACCTAAAAATAGACAAATTTTGTAAAAAAAATATTTTTATAACTTAATAATAAGCTAATTATAAGCTACTAACCAAAACAGTTGACTTAGTTTGACCAACTAAGCAAATAAGCTCAACTGAGCTTGTGTGGGACCCACTATGGATTATTCAGGTTCCAATAAGTTACTTAAACAAGTATGAGCTAGTTTTGATCAGATAAGCCTTTAGAATAAGCTAATAAGCAATTAAAAAGCGCTTGGCAACTTGTATGAACTCAGAAAGTGGAACAAATTTATGTGGCTAAATTAGGTGGGACCCAGGGGTCTTATGGTCAAACAAATGGTCAACTAAGGATCCCTGGTAGGAGGGGATTGGATGAAACAAGATTTTAGGTGTGGGGCCCACTGTGGGGGTCACAAATCACCACCAAAGTGGTGGTGATGGGTGGGTTCTGCTGGTGCAGGACAACCACTTCCCCTGCAAGTCACTTTGGAGCTCAGTGGGGCCCAGAGGAAAATTGGCAAAAATCAAAAGATGATGAGAACTTAAAAATGAGCTGGTATACTACAAGTCCACAAAAGCTCAAAGCCTGAATCTTGATACTAAAATCTATAAAAATCCCACTAGTTTTGTGAAAATCTGAGAATGACAATTTGACTTTTTATGAAACTTGAACTAGTTTGACTAATTTGGATTTCTAATGTACCTAGATGATTAATTATGCTATATTAAGATATAAAGTGACTAAATTAAGCTATACTACAAACTTATGTATTGGCTTGATGAGATTTTGTGTCTCAAAATCCTCACAATTAACTGTGAGGATGGATAGTGTATGATTTTGACTTTTAGTTCAACAACAAACTAATTTTATGATGTAAGTAACCTATTAGGACCTAATAGGGACTGTCAACACAACACTTAACCATTAAACACAACAAATGCACAGGGTATTCCCCTGTGCCAAACACCCCTTTAAATAGCTCAAATTATGATTTTCAAAGCTAATGGTGAGTTTAAACCACAACACTGAGTTCTAACACTATATTGAGATTATTTAAGATCAAATGAGCCTGAATCAACCACACCACAAGAATATACCTCAGATTTGTCAAGTTTGAGTTATACATTGTGTAATTTTTGATTTTTAGATCCAAATGAATTCCAATGAACAAGCAACTGGTTTTATGCTTTATACTAATTTAATTATATCTAAGAAACATAAATAAGCACAACAAACCAAACAATAAGCAGTGGAACAGTATTATGCAAAATTAAAGAAATAAGCTTACAGATGTTTTTCAACTAAGAACTAAAGAACCAGAACATGACCTAAAGCCTCCCATAAGGCTACTAAACCATGAGAATCCAAAATCCACAGTCCCCTTTCTTTCTTTTCTTCTTCTCTCTATATTTTTTTATTTTCTGTGGAATTTTTTATATTTCTTTTATTTTTGAGTTTTCTGAGTTACACTATTTCAAATGATTGGAAAGCTTTTAAAAACTTATCAGGGACCTAAATTGAGTTTAAATAAGCATACAACAACAATATTTGACAAATGAAAAAGAATTTG
Source organism: Artemisia argyi (assembly GCA_030686995.1). Lineage (NCBI taxonomy): Eukaryota > Viridiplantae > Streptophyta > Magnoliopsida > Asterales > Asteraceae > Artemisia > Artemisia argyi. Next base: position 118,117,032 of record CM060706.1, read on the forward strand.
TCAAATTCGTCAAAATTGCCAAATTCTAAATTGATGAACAAGATGGTAATTAAAGGTTCAAGAAAGCTTGTATTTCACTAAAGCAACTTAATACAACTAATTAAAATGAAAATTACAACTGAATTGGAAAAATACACTACATACGATTTAATTACTCTAAAACTAATCTAATACATCTTCTCCTTGGCTTCTTTTCATCTTTATAGAAACTTTTTGAGTTCCTACTAGTGTTCTGACACAATCCCACTCATTTTGAGCCATTGATATGGTCAAATGAATCCTGGCCGTTTGAAACTGCTTTTCGCGCCAATTTAGTCATGGTGTCAGTGTGTTGTGTGGAGAGGTTTTTTAGGCATTTGGAAGGTTGTGTGAGGTGGAGGGATTGCGTGGAGAGGCAGAGGGGTTGAGGTGGAAGCAAAACAGTGGGTATGGAGGTGGTATTGGTTTGCAGTGAGTGAGGGAGAGGAGATGAGAGGGAAGGGTGTGGGTTGACTGGGTTTGATCCTGGTATTAAATAGCAGGGTGGGGTTTGGGCTTGGGTTGTGTTTGGGCTTGCTGGATCATATAACAAAAAGGGTGGGTTGGGTAGTGTAGTTTGGATTGGTTTTATTTTTGGTTTGTAATAATAAGTAAGGGTCCGGTTGGTTTTATGGTTTAGTAAACAAGGACCAAAAATGTAAAAACTTGAAAGTTGTGGACCTGTGTTGGCAAGTTTCAATAGATATCAAAAGGGAATAAACTTGCCATGTTTAAATAACCAAAGGATCAAAAATGTAATTTTCCCATTTTACATCACCCGGGGACCATTTATGTCATATTTGGATTTTTGAGGGACTGATTATGTAATTTCCCAAAAGTTATCAAAATGTTCCAAATTAAAAGTTATGAATAGTACAAGGGTAATATTTGTTAAATTTTACTTTTTGAATACCCAGGGACTAATTTTGCCAATTTTGATACTTAGGGGTAAAAGTTGCCAATATGTGTAAACTTTTATCCAGGGACTATTTGTGAATAATTTTGACTTCCCATGGACTTAAGTTGACTTTTTATTCATTTTAAACCTTCAGGGACTAGTTTTGCCAATTTATGAAACTTGAGGGACTGAAACTGCCAATTATGCAAACTTTGTACGTTTTTCATCTGTTTTTGATTATTTTGCATTTGAAACATATAAAACACACTTCTAAGATATTTTCAGTATTTTGATGCATATTTGAGTGTTTTTGGATGTTTTGGCAGCTCAGATTAGTATAAAATGATGAGTATTTAGACACTCATCAATCCCCCACACTAAACTATTGCTAGTAACTAGCAATCTTTTGAGAAAAGCTTAATGGATTTGAAAAACTCTTTACCAAAAGCCATCACTTCTGGAGTAGCCAGATGTAAGAACTGTGGTACACCTAATAACCGTGTGATTTTGAGTAAACCACCAGCTGTCAACGGATTTGATTAGTCTTTACCAAAAGTCGTTTGCTTCTGGACTAGCCAACTGTTGATGGAATAGTCAACATCTTGGTGAGCTGATTACCAATTATGGTTTTTCCACTGTCTTTACCACAAGCCATAATCTTGCGGGCTAACCAACTCATTCGCTTTTTAGGATATGGCGAGTTGAGGTACCATACAATTTTGGGCAAATTACAAGCCATAAACGGATTTGAGTTATCTTTACCAAGAACCGTTTGCTCCTGGATTAGCCAATTCTTATGTGGGTTAGACATGGCGGACTGATAACCATTTATTGCGTTCTAAGTGAGAAAAAATTTTAAAATTTGGGCTAAAATGGGGGTTCTTGATGGAACATGTGTTTAAATTCGTTAGAATAACGAATCTCCCCCCACACTTAGAACTGAATATTGTCCTCAATATTCAAAGCACCGGGTGTTAAACCAACACTTAGAACGTAAGAAGAAAATACTCCATAGCCTTTATTTAAGTTTATGTACACACATTTTTTTTTAATTGGATATATACATATATACAACATGTGGGTTAGTATTTCCCCCACACTTAGGGTGAAAACCCTAAGTACATGCTACTGTTTTTATTTACCGAGTCGCTAGCTTGACTCGACCCCGAATTCATTTGTCCATGGGGAAGCATGATGTGGAAGAGACAATCTGCATCGGACTTTCATTCAAGATATTTGGATAAACATTTGAAGCACGTGAAAGTTCCACACCGATGAGATATAAAGACACCCGGCTCAAAATTTATAAATGAGAATGCCGGGGTCAAAGATAATGTCCTCACTCCCGAAAGAGTGAAGAACAGGATAAGCCACGGGATATATGAAGAAAAGAATGAAAGTCATGATGAAAATCATGACTAACTCCTCATCTTCAATAGGAGAATTCATTGTTTCATGAATCTCCTCTTTTAAGCTCGTTTGATCAAGACATATTATGGGTATGTCTAGATCAAAATAAAAATTATCATACTCCGGTGGAGATATGATATGAGTGAGTTCACCGGAGAACTCCTCAAAGGTGAATGAATCATATTCGGGATTGATTTGAGTGAGTTCATTGGGGAACTCCTCAAAAGTAAATGATTCATAAACGGGAAGAGAATTATAAGAATGAGAAGTGGTGATACCACTTATCTTCTCTCCCGTTTGATCAAAATGGAACGTTTGCAATTCCGAAATAGAATCATTGATCAAAACCTCACTATCCTTGACGGGGATAGGAGATGAAATAGGCTTTTCATTAAAAGCCTCGATTCTAGAAATGAGAAGATTAGCATTTAATAATGTAAGACGAAGAGCTTCGTCTTGAATTATTTTTTCATCATTCTCTTCTTCTGAGTTGACAAGCTCAGAAGGTAATTCCCCCACATAACTTATGTCTCCACAAGATAAAGAATAGTCCTCATCAGAATCAGAGAACATCTCAATATGATCATTTGGAAAGACAAGAGGGGGAGGAATATCACACACATGATCAAGAATTCCCTGTGACTCACTTGGGATTGAGACAAGGTTCTCAACCCTAGACTTTATGAATTTGTCCGATTCCTTTTCAGGAACAGTGTCAAGATGCTCGTCCCCCATGCTCAGAGAGTGAGTGGGAACCTCGGGTGTGATAACATCAAACTGAGGGAGCTGAGAAGGACTAGCATACATGGATTTTATAATTTCCATTTGTTCTGCTGCTAGTAATTCTCTCATACTCTTTTCTCCCTGTATTTCCATGGAAGGAGTCTCAGCTGATGAACTTGATGAGGTATCATCATTTTCATCATCTTCATCAAGAAAAGCAGCTTTGTGAAATTTGGAACGTGTTATAGCTACTCGTTCTAAGACTAGTAATTCTTCCATGCTTCTTTCGTCTCTAGCTGCACGTTCTTCTGCAAGTAATTCCGCGATAGATTTATCACGAGAATATTGAGTGAGTGGAGACTGTGGGGGTGTGGATGTGTCAAAACCAGATGTATAAGAACTAGAACAATGTTCAGGTTTATAATACGGTTGACATTGGAAATCATCATGAGGACCCCCACAATGTACACAAGAAAAACTTGGTGTATTGTGAAAAGAAATATTTGCCAACTCCTCCTTAAGGTCTTTAAGTTTCTCAAGAACCTCTAGACAAAGGTCTTGCTGGTTTTGAGGAGTTGCTTGGTTCATTTGGTACTGTAGAGGTGGGTTTTGAAACGAATAGTCGTAATTGTTACAAGGAAATGGATTCCCTGTTTGACAATCCGAGCTAAAGTGAGGACCTCCACAGTACTCACACCAGTTGAACTGATGTGACTGTGAGTCGTATGTGTTTAAGTCATAATTGTTATTAGGAACCTGCTCATAGACAAGCGTGCTTCCTGATTGACAATCAGAACTGTAGTGTGAACCACCACAATACTCACAACAGTTAAACTGCTGAGTCTCATGGTGTGGAAGCTGATGGAATAAATCAGTCATGTCAGGGTAGGAATAGGGATTCTGGTTATAGACAGACCCGTTTCCTAACTCTACCATGCCACAACTGGGGCAATTACCACCATTATAAGAACTACCACACCATTGACAGACAAGAGGGTGAGAATAAGACATAGAAAGAATCAAAGGGTTTAGGGGGTGAGAAATGAAGAATCAAATAGGTAGGATAGTAAAGGTGAATATTTTTGGTATTTTTGAAAATTTTTGTAGTAATAATAATAAGGAAAATATTTTTGGTTTTTTGTGTTCGTTGAAAACTGATTTTAAAAAGTTTTCGGGAACAATTTTGTTTTTATATGATAATAATATGAACAAGGATGGATAAATATACAATGAGCGTGTATTAAGGTTCACTAATACGCAAAATCGTTTAGAATAAGCGCATAACCTCCCCGGCAGCGGCGCCAAATTTTGATTGGCCTTAGACAGTCAGATAATATTAACCAAGTAATGGTCAACAAGTCAAACAGTCTAGGCCAATGCTTCCGTGGAATACAGTGTTTCCCGGGTTGTAATGTCCCAACGAGGTTGTGATGGTATTAAAAACGAATCTGTGATCGAGTGAATATGAACAGGAAAGGATATAAGTGTGTGTGAGTGTTTAGACTAGGGTTTTATAAAACAAAATAACTTATATAAACTATTTTAACGATTACGTAAAAGCCAGGTATTTAAAAACGTTTAATAACTAAAACGCGTACGTTTAATTTGAATCTGCGTAAACGTACGAAACAAAAACGATTTTAACTAAAGTGGTAATTTGCATGCCTTAGGGGCTTAAATGCAAATTAAATAAACTTAAAATATTTATTTTATAATTACTAATTATTTAATTAATTATTTTTATTTAATAACTATTTATAGTTATTTAATAATACACTAATAATTAAGAAAATGTAAAATAAGTCTTAGAAAAATAAAATTAAACTTTGTAAAAGTCTAAAATATTATAAAACTTATTTTAAAAATAAAATTATATTTTTAAGACGATTTATCTAATTATTATTAATTATTAACTATTTAATTATTATTTAACTAATTATATGATTTAAATTATTATAAATACTAAAAAGACTTAGATAATTAAGAAGATTTTTATAAATATAATTAACCATCACAGGAATCCTAAAAAATTATAAAAACTTTATTTTATCTATTTTTAAACTAGTTTTCTAATTATTATTCTATTTATTAATTAATTACCAATTAAACTATTTAAATTATGAAAACTAGTAAATGAACAGTAAAAATTCTAGAAAAATGACTAAAATTATATTATGTTATATAAAAGCTAGGAAAAATATAAAAACTAGGTGTTACTTTATAAAAACTAATTATGCTATTTAAAACTTATTTATTGATTAATTATTAATAAAACTATTTTTAATTCTAATAAATATTAAATTAAATTATAAAAATCTAATAAAATTACTAAAAATACTTTAATATAAGAGGAAATTAATAAAAATATAAAAACACAACTTACTTAATAAAAATCTAAAAATGAAAATTAAAATTAAATTATATTAAATAAAAACTATCACTTATTATTATATTGTTTTTTCTTGATTTTTATTTTACAAAACTATATTATACCTAAAAATAGACAACTTTTATAAAAACAATATTTTTATAACTTAATAATAAGCTACTAACCAAAACAGTTGACTTAGTTTGACCAACTAAGCAAATAAGCTCAACTGAGCTTGTGTGGGACCCACTATGGATTATTCAGGTTCCAATAAGTTACTTAAACAAGTATGAGCTAGTTTTGATTAGATAAGCCTTTAGAATAAGCTAATAAGCAATTAAAAAGCACTTGGCAACTTGTATGAACTCAGAAAGTGGGACAGACTTATGTGGCTAAATTAGGTGGGACCCAGGGGTCTTATGGTCAAACAAATGGTCAACTAAGGATCCCTGGTAAGAGGGGGTTGGATGAAACAAGATTTGAGGTGTGGGGCCCACTGTGGGGGTCACAAATCACCACCAAAGTGGTGGTGATGGGTGGGTTCTGCTGGTGCAGGACAACCACTTCCCCTGCAAGTCACTTTGGTGCTCAGTGGGGCCCAGAGGAAAATTGGCAAAAATCAAAAGATGATGAGAACTTAAAAATGAGCTGGTAGACTACAAGTCCACAAAAGCTCAAAGCCTGAATCTTGATACTAAAATCTATAAAAATCCCACTAGTTTTGTGAAAATCTGAGAATGACAATTTGACTTTTTATGAAACTTGAACTAGTTTGCCTAATTTGGATTTCTAATGTACCTAGATGATTAATTATGCTATATTAAGCTATAAAGTGACTAAATTAAGCTATACTACAAACTTATGTATTGGCTTGATGAGATTTTGTGTCTCAAAATCCTCACAGTTAACTATGAGGATGGATAGTGTATGATTTTGACTTTTAGTTCAACAACAAACTAATTTTATGATGTAAGTAACCTATTAGGACCTAATAGGGACTGTCAACACAACACTTAACCATTAAACACAACAAATGCACAGGGTATTCCCTTTGTGCCAAACACCCCTTTAAATAGCTCAAATTATGATTTTCAAAGCCAATGGTGAGTTTAAACCACAACACTGAGTTCTAACACTATATTGAGATTATTTAAGATCAAATGAGCCTAAATCAACCACACCACAAGCATATACCTCAGATTTGTCAAGTTTGAGTTATACACTGTGTAATTTTTGATTTTTAGATCCAAATGAATTCCAATGAACAAGCAACTGGTTTTATGCTTTATACTAATTTAATTATATCTAAGAAACATAAATAAGCACAACAAACCAAACAATAAGCAGTGGAACAGTATTATGCAAAATTAAAGAAATAAGCTTACAGATGTTTTTCAACTGAGAACTAAGGAACCAAAGAACCAGAACATGACCTAAAGCCTCCCATAAGGCTACTAAACCATGAGAATCCAAAATCCACAGTCCCCTTTCTTTCTTTTCTTCTTCTCTCTATATTTTTTTATTTTCAGTGGAATTTTCTATAGTTCTTTTATTTTTGAGTTTTCTAAGTTACACTATTTCAAATGATTGAAAGCTTTTAAAAACTTATCAGGGACCTAAATTGAGTTTAAATAAGCATACAACAACAATATTTGACAAATGAAAAAGAATTTGTCAAATTCTTCAAAATTGCCAAATTCTAAATTGATGAACAAGATGGTAATTAAAGGTTCAAGAAAGCTTGTATTTCACTAAAGCAACTTAATACAACTAATTAAAATGAAAATTACAACTGAATTGGAAAAATACATTACATACGATTTAATTACTCTAAAACTAATCTAATACATCTTCTCCTTGGCTTCTTTTCATCTTTATAGAAACTTTTTGAGTTCCCACTAGTGTTCTGACACAATCCCACTCATTTTGAGCCATTGGTATGGTCAAATGAATCCTGGCCGTTTGAAACTGCTTTTCGCGCCAATTTAGTCATGGTGTCAGTGTGTTGCGTGGAGAGGTTTTTTAGGCATTTGGAAGGTTGTGTAAGGTGGAGGGATTGCGTGGAGAGGCAAAGGGGTTGAGGTGGAAGCAAAACAGTGGGTATGGAGGTGGTATTGGTTTGCAGTGAGTGAGGGAGAGGAGATGAGAGGGAAGGGTGTGGGTTGACTGGGTTTGACCCTGGTATTAAATACCAGGTGGGGTTTGGGCTTGTGTTGTGTTTGGGCTTGCTGGATCATATAACAAAAAGGGTGGGCTGGGTAGTGTAGTTTGGATTGGTTTTATTTTTGGTTTGTAATAATAAGTAAGGGTCCGGTTGGTTTTATGGTTTAGTAAACAAGGACCAAAAATGTAAAAACTTGAAAGTTGTGGACCTGTGTTGGCAAGTTTCAATAGATATCAAAAGGGAATAAACTTGCCATGTTTAAATAACCAAAGGATCAAAAATGTAATTTTCCCATTTTACATCACCCTAGGACCATTTATGTCATATTTGGATTTTTGAGGGACTGATTATGTAATTTCCCAAAAGTTATCAAAATGTTCCAAATTAAAAGTTATGAATAGTACAAGGGTAATATTTGTTAAATTTTACTTTTTGAATACTCAGGGACTAATTTTGCCAATTTTGATACTTGAGGGGTAAAAGTTGCCAATATGTGTAAACTTTTATCCAGGGACTATTTGTGAATAATTTTGACTTCCCATGGACTTAAGTTGACTTTTTATTCATTTTAAAACTTCAGGGACTAGTTTTGCTAATTTATAAAACTTGAGGGACTGAAACTGCCAATTATGCAAACTTTGTACGTTTTTCATCTGTTTTTTATTATTTTGCATTTGAAACATATAAAACACACTTCTAAGATATTTTCAGTATTTTGATGCATATTTGAGTGTTTTTGGATGTTTTGGCAGCTCAGATTAGTATAAAATGATGAGTATTTAGACACTTATCAATTTCTCAGATTAGATTTATATTAATCATATTAGAACCATAGTCTCTTACTTTGTAGTTAAGAGAATCAGTTAAATCATATTCTTATGTGTTGTACCTTGCACATAATGTAGATTTGATGAGGCAAAAAATGAACCACTTTTAGGGGGCCATTTAAGCCCGGAATTGAAATTATTTGATCAAATATTGCCCTAAATCGTTCCTTTTATGATTTTAGGTACTTTGGGAGTGAAATCTAGAAAAGAAGCCATTTTGGACGTTTTTGGAGCATAAAAGTGAAGAAAACGGCAAAGTCTCAATTTTCCAAGCTGGGAACAGTAGGTGACGGCGTCAAGAAGAAATTTCTGACGGCGTCAAGAGTAATTCCATAACTTTCCATGACGACCCAGTACAGATTTGACGGCGTCAGAAGTAGGGCGTCAAGAGTAAAATGCATGACGGCCTGGAAAACGCTAACACATGACGGCGTCAGAAGTAGATCAAGGCAGTCCGAGAAGTATTTTACGGCGAGATGACGGCGTCACAAGTTTTGTCTTGACGCCGTCAGCCCTTATTTCCTATATATAGTTTTCTAATTTTCACATTAAAAAGGGAGGAGTTTTGGAGAAACCCTAGGTCCGACTTTGGTACGAATTTTACAGGTTTTTCAAGGGTTCTTTGCCCTTGATCCCTTTCATGTGTAATTGAGATAAGTATTCTTCTAATTCAATCAATATGTCTATGTGTTGGTTGTCTATATCTTGTTCTTGTCTTAATTCCATCATGCTAGGCTAGATCTTCCTTATGTTTGCTTAGATCTAATGAAACCTAGATGTTAATTATGTGTTGATTACTTGTTTATGGTTGTATTGGATGAATGATTTCGATGTTAGGCTTAAGAAAACTGGCAGATCTCCAATTGGTAACATGCTTGAACATCTTAAGAAACATGAACCGATGTGCACTAGGTTTTATTGGTTGTATTTACTACATGAGTAATTTCTAATGATCCCATGTTAGGAGTTTTTAACGGCTCGACATAGGAGTGAAGTAGGCACTCATAGGATTGGGGAAGTAAGTGCGCCACCCCATGAATGGTATTAAGGAATACAATCCGTCATCCACGCAACTATAACAAGTAATTAACGTGTAAAAGATGTCTAGGGAGTAGTGAAATCTAAGTAAACACATTTTCTCCACTTAATTGCTCACAACCTTAGTTAATTTAGTTTCATTTTCATTTCTTGTATTTTATTTTGATTGCATCTTAGTATTGGGTTTGTTGACTAGCAACTAATTCCGCTCAAATCCTTCAAACCCGAGAATTTACTTTACTTTCTAAAAAATATAAAAATACAAAAATAATCTTCCATCATCTTTAGAACTAGTAATTAGGTTCTCTAATCCTAGAGACATTATTCCTAGCTGAACGATCAATCCCCCGGTACTTGTCACTATACTATACTACAACGATCAGGTACACTTCCTGGTGGGGGTTGTAAGCTTCTCGAGATCCCTTGAGAGGTAAAGCCTGGTGCGATTCCCACGTATCAAGTTTTTGGCGCCGTTGCCGAGGAATAGTTATTGTCTAGGTTAGGATTTATTTTTATTAGGTCTACTTGCTAGATTCCTTTCTAGTAAGATTTTATTTTTATTTTTTAGGTTTCTTTAGTCTATCTTCTTCTTTGTGTCTTTGTTCGTAACTCTTCACCACCCGACACCATGGACAACGGGAACATCTTTGAACCCGTCATCCAACCACAACAAAACCCACCACTAGAACCCCTTAGGCCCCGAACCTTAGGAGAGTATTCCCGACCTAGCCACCAAGGCTACCGAAACACCATTGAGCTCACCGGAGCCAATGTGACCCCCTTGCGATCCGACACCATCCAGTTGGTGCAAAGCGGATGTGCATTCCATGGACTTCGTTCCGAAAATCCAAATCAACATCTTAAGGACTTCCTTAAAATCGTAGATTCTATAGACCTAAGTGTTGAAACTAGAGAGACTACCCGATTACGCTTATTCTAATTCTCTCTACGGGATCAAGCTAGTCAATGGCTTGAGCGTTTACCCGCGGGATCCATCACCACATGGAATGATCTCGCCAATCGCTTCCTTACCCAATTTTTCCCACCGGAAAAGACTGCAATGCTTAGAAGGGACATTTTGATATTTGAACAACATCAAGGTGAAACTTTCTGTGAAGCATGGGCCCGCTTTAAGGATCTCCTCCACAAGATCCCTCATCATGGCATAAATCTTTGGCTATTGGTTCAGATTTTCTACGACCATGTTGACTATCACATTAAACGTACAATCGATAGGGCCGCAGGAGGGAAACTGCGTGATAAAAACGCCGAGGAGTCCTGGGCAATTATTGAGGAGCTCGCCGCCGAAAATCAAGAGGTATGGGAATTTAAGCATGCAATTAACGCAGCCATAAATGCAGTCTCAACACCGGGAGGACCCACCGATCTACCCGATGAAATCCTATGCAAACTCAAGGCAAAGGTTGACTATTTTGAGGAAAGCCAACGAAAACCCTTTAGTCTTAGACGAGCTACTGTCAATTCTGTCTCGAAACCAACTTCAAAACCATTATCTGAATCACCCTCTAGAGAAAACATCGAGACTTTTCAAGACTATGCCCCACCTTACTCCCCACCCGAGGAGCTTAGCTCGGAGTTTGAAGCTAGGATGAGAGAATACATGGCAGCTCATTCTAATCGGCTTGCTAGATTCGAGGAAGCAGTGTATAAGCAAAAAGAGGAGATTCAAGAGAAGATGAATGAGATGATGAGTCTATTGGAGGAGTATGCCAACCAGAAAACCCCCGAAAGAATGCTACTAAGGAAAGAAAGCGTCACCCCCACTACCCAATTTGTTAATTCCATCACAATTGTCCACAAGGATGACGAGAAGGTAGAAACCTCTGCTAAACAAACCTTGGAAGAGCCACCAAGATCCCAACCCCTGAGTCACTACCTAAAACATGATATAAACGAAAGCACCATAACAAATTGGATAAAGGGTGACGGGCGTAACCAACCTTCCAAACAGGGTTCAGAGGACGAGGAAGGGGGAAAAGATGAGTATGATACGTTACCTGGGGGGCCAATATTCGAGAAACTATTGATACAAAAGGTGGTTACTAAGCAGGTGGCGTGTGGGAACTTTGAGATACCAGCTAGCATCGGGGATTTGAAATATCTTAATGCTTTCGCCGACCAAGGATCAGAAGTAAATCTTATGCCCCTTACTATTTATATCCAACTAACATCAAAAATGCCGGCCCCCACTCGTGTTAGGTTGTCCCTCGCTGGACACTCATATGTATACCCCCTACGAATCGCAGAAGATGTATTAGTTAATGTCGCAGGGTTTATGTACCCTGTTGATTTTATGATCATCGGTGATAAGGGAGATGGATGCATGCCCATAATCCTCGGGGCGCCATTCCTTGCCACCGCTAAAGTTGTCATTAAGTATGAAGGGAGGAAAATTGAGCTTAAGTCTGGGAAAAGAAAGATTAGCTTCCCCATGACCCCACGGAATGGGTATGATAATGTGAGTTGGAGAAAGCTCAAAAACAACATTGACACGACACCCATACGCGTTCAGAATAAAATTCTTGCATGGGAGGCAAGAATCAAAAGCTATAAGGAGGGTAAGTATGAAAGAAGCAAAAGCGATAAGGTTCAGGTCGAATTTGAACATACTCAACTAGCAGAAAATCATGTACCATTTGAGGAAGGTAACTTGGTACTCCTAAGACACTCAGAAATAACAATACCACCCGATAAACCAAGTCCTTGGTGGTATGGGCCTTTCACGATTGAAGGCATGAGCCAAAATGGGATGGCTACCCTAAGAAGTAAAGTAGGTGGAGAGGTGATTGCAAGTGTCGACAGGTTACGGCACTACCACCACAATAGTAATGATCACAACTATATGGGGTACATCATCTCACGGGACGAGGTCACGTAGTAACCCATGACCTTGAGTCTAGCTACACGACTCATAAATAAAGAAAAGCGCTTCTTGCGAGGCAACCCATGCTTTGTGTGATTTTCATTTTATTTGTTTGTTTGGTTTGTTATTTGCTTCCGTATGCATGCTTTACTTTTATTGTTGGTAGATCATGTTTCTCAATTAAAATGTGGAAATACTTTACTTTGTTGTTTTGGCTTAGTCTTAACTCCACCTAAAGGTATTTTTGCAAAAGATAAGTGTAAGGGGAAACCCCAAATATGTTTTTAAGAAACAACTCGATCATGATTCTCCACAATATTAAATAAATATGTGTATTCGTATTTGTTAGAGTTAAATGCTTGTATTGAGTCATAATGAAGTTTTGCAGGATTTTCCAGGAAGTAGAACCAAGTTTTTCCAGAAATTTTCCGGAAACTTAACATAAGAATTTCTGCAGGTCAATCCTGACGGCGTCACGAGTTAACTCTTGATGGCGTCACGGGCATAAAAATCTGGAAATTTTACCGGTTTTGTTTTTCTAATGGAGTCTTATGGTTTTTGTGAATTATTAAGTTTTATAATCTCCAGGAAATCTGCAAACTTCATTCCACAAGCATTATATCTTACTTTGTTTTCTAGGATTTAGTAACTTATATTGGATGCCGCCGATTTTATGCGAGGTTGTCTTGTCTATTTCTCAGGATTTACAGGTTATGTATGACAAGAAGATGATTTATATTCTGGAAGGGAAGCTTTGATTGTTCATTTTCTTGGAGGAAGATTTAACCTGTCCACCCTATTATCCATACCGAGTGAATCAGGGGAGTATTTGATTTCATTCTTTTTACTTTTTCACTTTTACATTCTTTACTTGAACATTGGGGACAATGTTCATCTTAAGTGTAAGGGGAGGGTAAAATGATGATACCTTACATATGCACTTTCGCTTGAGTTTGCTTTGTTTAATGGTAGGTGTGTAATAAAACTATGAGAAATACTTGTTAGTGTAATTTTAGCGCCAAATTTAAAATTTTTTACAACATTTAGGAGTGAAACTTTAGCCATAGCAAGCGTCTCATGGATAAAAGATTGTATGACTAGCACATAACCGTATATTCAGAAAAATTTTCCACCCAAATATGTGAGGTTCGCCTTTAGATTTGATAGGAAAAGCATTTACTATTAGTGCTTATGAGTGTACCGGTAGCATTTAGATTCTAGAACTTGCGTTAGTGATGCATCCCGAGACCGCTAGTGAGACTACATTCATGTGGTAGGATTTACTACATGATAAGAGGCATTAGGATCACCCTTGTGTTAAACCCGTATTATAATTTCTTGACAACTTAAGTCATATTGCTTGACTACTTAAGTCAACTAAATTTTCCCACACCCTTAGCGTTGTACTCATTTTTAGTACACGAAACCCTTAGTACACCCCTCCGAGCCTATCTTTTCATTTCTAACTTTAAGCATTTTACTTAAAGGAAGAATTTGTTACACCCCACTTAAATGTACACCCAAATCGCCTTAGCCTTCCGTGTATGCGCTCATTTTTAGTGCATTACTGTTATTTGTTAAACCCTAAGTTAACTTTCTAATTGATTACATGGTTGCTAAGTCGAGTCATATCCTTGTACATATTGTTTTGGGACGATTGGGACTCATGGGTAAAGTACTTAATTTATGGAGTAATGGGGAAGAACATCATTTATTACCCCCATACATACGTTAATCTTAAAAGTGCTCCAAGTGTTTTGATTATCTTAATTCGAGTCATTAGATTAGTTTATTGTAAAGTATGTAAAGATTCAAGTGTAAGGGAAATGTTCATTCCCTATGATGTATTATTTTGGATGGTAGGGTAAAATTGTATGAAAAAAAAAATATAGAAAAAGAAAAGAGAAAAAACATACGGACTACCATCCCTTTTTATTCTATGATCATTTTAAGTTTTTTTTTTTTTATTTTTCATTTATTAGCTTAAGTCGAGTCTAGTCTTGGCTTAGCAACGCCATGTTGTACATGTAATTAACCAAGATTGTTAACTCGCCACCAGTAAAGACTGCCTATATCCAACAAAACCGTGTATTTCATATCCCTACACCTAACGTTACAACCCTTTAAAAGACATCTTTGATAGTTTATCCTAGGTGCTTACGCCATGTGGTGGAGGTTTGATCCTTTCCCAAGCCTATGGTAATCTATTATGCTATGACAGGTAGTGAGAGATATCTTCCGTTTCCATATTGTAATTTACACTTTATTACACCCGAGAGATGTGAGTATCTAAACACTATTTGTGAGTTGCTTGTGTATGACCTCCGTGCTTGTCTATTGGTCTTTAGTGGAACGATTATTTGTTGTAATTACTTTTATATTAGTGTTAAATGACCCCCTAACTTGTATTTTGACTAGAATAAAAGCGCATTTGCTTGAGGACAAGCAAATCTCAAGTGTAAGGGTATATGATGAGGCGAAAAATGAACCACTTTTAGGGGGTCATTTAAGCCCGGAATTGAATTTATTTGATCAAATATTGCCCTAAATCGTTCCTTTTGTGATTTTAGGTACTTTGGGAGTGAAATCTAGAAAAGAAGCCATTTTGGACGTTTTTGGAGCATAAAAGTGAAGAAAACGGCAAAGTCTCAATTTTCCAAGCTGGGAACAATAGGTGACGGCGTCAAGAGTAATTCCATAACTTTCCATGACGACCCAGTACAGATTTGACGGCGTCAGAAGTAGGGCGTCAAGAGTAAAATGCATGACGGCCTGGAAAACGCTAACACATGACGGCGTCAGAAGTAGATCAAGGCAGTCCGAGAAGTATTTTGGCGGCGAGATGACGACGTCACAAGTTTTGTCTTGACGCCGTCAGCCCTTATTTCCTATATATAGTTTTCTAATTTTCACATTAAAAAGGGAGGAGTTTTGGAGAAACCCTAGGTCCGACTTTGGTACGAATTTTACAGGTTTTTCAAGGGTTCTTTGCCCTTGCCCTTTCATGTGTAATTGAGATAAGTATTCTTCTAATTCAATCAATATGTCTATGTGTTGGTTGTCTATATCTTGTTCTTGTCTTAATTCCATCATGCTAGGCTAGATCTTTCTTGTGTTTGCTTAGATCTAATGAAACCTAGATGTTAATTATGTGTTGATTACTTGTTTATGGTTGTATTGGATGAATGATTTCGATGTTAGGCTTAAGAAAACTGGCAGATCTCCAATTGGTAACATGCTTAAACGTCTTAAGAAACATGAACCGATGTGCACTAGGTTTTATTGGTTGTATTTACTACATGAGTAATTTCTAATGATCCCATGTTAGGAGTTTTTAACGGCTCGACATAGGAGTGAAGTAGGCACTCATAGGATTGGGGAAGTAAGTGCGCCACCCCATGAATGGTATTAAGGAATACAATCCGTCATCCACGCAATTATAACAAGTAATTAACGTGTAAAAGATGTCTAGGGAGTAGTGAAATCTAAGTAAACACATTTTCTCCACTTAATTGCTCACAACCTTAGTTAATTTAGTTTCATTTTCATTTCTTGTATTTTATTTTGATTGCATCTTAGTATTGGGTTAGTTGACTAGCAACTAATTCCGCTCAAATCCTTCAAACCCGAGAATTTACTTTGCTTTCTAAAAAATATAAAAATACAAAAATAATCTTCCATCATCTTTAGAACTAGTACTTAGGTTCTCTAATCCTAGCGACACTATTCCTAGCTGAACGATCAATCCCCCGGTACTTGTCACTATACTATACTACAACGATCAGGTACACTGCCTGGTGGGGGTTGTAAGCTTCTCGAGATCCCTTGAGAGGTAAAGCCTGGTGCGATTCCCACGTATCAAGATTTCTCCCACTTGTGCATGGAACAACATCATGTACCACATAAAGAACACGCACGCGCTTGTTAATGTGAACAATATGATTTGTGTCATTAGTATAACTAGTAGATATAGAGTTTACTCAATAAATCAAGGAAACGCACATGAATATTCTTGAAAATATTAGTGTCTATATTTGGAAAGTATTTATCTTGAGATATTCAAAGATAAAGTAGAGTATTACCAAGATAACAATTCTTGTGACTCCCACTGAATTAGAGATCATTACTATGATTCCTTATTCAGTAATACACACATAATACTCCCACTGAATTCGACAACATTGTAAATGTTTCATAAATCCAGTGAAAAGAAAAAGTTTGCTATCCACTTTCCTACATCTTTGAGAAAACCCATTCGTAACAATTAATTAGGTACTAAAAGAATGTATTTTTCTACATAAATGTGATTCATCTCATTCCAAACTATTAACTTGAAAATTGGGCATGCAATTTCTTCTTGAAGAGATCTACCATTCCAACAATTGTATGTTGTTAGAATCGTATTTTTATTTATAAAAAGTGTCGGTCATTAATGTATTGTTATAGGTTGCCTTAGAATATCATTATGATGAAGTTTATGTTTAGTATTCATGTTTTGTAAAAGTCTAAGGGCTATCAGTGTAATAATGTAAAAGATTAGAGAAGCCCTAGACTATGAGTATAAATACTCTTGTAAACCTCATTTGAGAGGTTGGTTCTCTTAGTGATTCTCTTAGTATTAACAAAGTTATTATTCCACACACTAGAGTTCCCACTCACTCTCTCTCTCTACTTACTTTCTCTCTCTAGGTTTAGGCTTGATTCAATGTGAAATAGGTTGTTCTACGGTCCTACAAGTGGTATCAAGAGCCTAGGGATAATTTTAGGTTGTTCTAGATTGATTTTGGGTGAAAAATCGTGTTTTTGGGCGAAAAATCTCGGATCTCGTTACTGTTCATCATTTTTTTTCGAGTTTGGAAATTTTTTTTTTCGAGTTTGAAAAATTTTATCGAGTTTGAAAATTTTTTTTCGAGTTTGAAAAATATTTTATCGAGTTTGAAAAATTATTTTCGAGTTTGAAATAATTTTTATCGAGTTTGAAAAATTATTTTCGAGTTAGAAAACTTTTTTCATCGAGTTTGAATTTTTTTTCTGAGTTTGAAATTTTTTCTTTCGAGTTAGGCCAAGTTTCTTCCGAGTTTGGGGTTTAAATTCTTATCGAGTTTGGGGTTTAAATTCTTATCGAGTTTAAAGATATACCGAGTTTGGACTCAAATTTGGCGAGTTAGCCTTTTGCCTTATCGTACATCGAGTAAGGTTATTTGTGGCAACTAACTAGGGGAAACTCTGCTCAAATTAAGTCTACTTACCGAGTTTGATAGTTTTTAAGATCTACCGAGTTTGACAGATTTTATGATATACCGAGTTTGACAGTTTTCAAGATATACCGAGTTTGACAGCTGTTTAGACATACCGAGTTTGACAGTTTTAGACATACCGAGTTAGAGTAGCAAGAATCTTACCGAGTTTCAAAAAAAAAAAAAAAAAAAAAAAAAAAATTGGCGGGAAAAGTTGAGTAAAATTTATTTTTTACCGGAGATTAAACGTTCAATTTTTACGCGAGATTTAAATTTTGGTATAAGGTTGAAAATTTTGGCCCGAAATTCAAATTTTTTGGCCAAAATTCAAAAAATTTCGGTAAAATTTGGCGAAAAAATTTTCAAAACTCAAATTTTTCTGGTAACCTTAGAATTGTATTTCTTTGTGATTTTCAAATTTTGAGAAAGAAAATTTTCGTATTCATTTTTTGGAGGGAAAATTTGAAATCACAAAAAATTCAACCGAGAACGTTTTTCATCTTCACCAAAACATCTAATCTACAACAACAACCTTTGTTATCTTTCAAAAGATCCTAAGAACAACTTTTCACTTTAAATTGAATCAATGGCAACTCACCATGATCGTTTCACAAGTACTTTGTTCAATGGTTTTGCTTCACTCTTCTAGGAATTAAACATCCAACAACACAACAACAATCTGCAAGGATGTGCTTCGAGTATACAGATGGGGAATCAGACGCAATATGCAGGGCAGTATGTAGGAAATCAGATGGATCAGATTGCGAATTAGAATGTGCTTAATCAAAATGGGATTGATTGTTTCATGACTTCGATTCAGAAACCTACATCAGCAAGTCACAGCAGAAACAATGTCAATGCAATGACGAAGGTAGAAAAGATCCAGTATTTGTTGATGCTAGCCAATAAAGAAGACTCGGGAATACCGTTGACTGCTGAGGAAAACAACTTCATAGCTACAACAAGAGTTAATGACAATTCAGCAAATCTCAATGAAACCTACAACTTTATGGCAAATCAGCAAGCAACAACATCAAGCAGTGATTCTGATCTTCCTCCTACTTACGATTCAGATCCATTCCATGAGGTACCAAATAATGGTAATGATGCTAATCCGTTTGCTCATGAGAAGCCACATTATGTGCCACCTGAACCTAATTATGATACATATGTGGGGGAACAAGTTAATAGCAATGTTAACTATGAAACCCCAGATATGGATCCTAATGGAGTTCAAGTTGCACAAAATAGTGCTAATGATGAGGAAACCCGTGCTTTCTTTGAATCTTTATTGAATAATTGCAGCATTGAAATTGAGAAAGTGAAAAAGGTAAATCGCGATGTTAAAGCCGCGAATGTTAAATTGATCGCTGAGCTTGAGAGTTACAAGAAAAACGCTAATGCTTTTGAATTTCATAACAAAAGATTGTCTGAATTAGAAACTGGTTATCAAAATTCCGTTTCAAGGGAAAAACAATTGCAACTCAAGTTTGATACACTTGATGTTAACTCTTTCAAAAAGATAAAATCTTTAAATGCGGAAATTTCTGATTTACAAAACCAACTTTCTAAACAAAAATCAGCTTATACCAATCTTGAAAAAGAAAGGGACGAGCTGAAAAAGGACTTTGCAAAGAAAGAAGACAAACTTTTGGCCAAAATCGTAGAGTCAGAACACATGATTGCACATTTAGAAGAATTAGTGGTTAAGTCGGGTCAGTCAAGTCAAACAATGAAAATGATTTCAAATCAAACTAATCCGATTTACCATACGAAACATAAAGTGGCTCTTGGTAACAACACCCCCAGTAATCTCAAGAAAGCTCAGTAAGAACAGAATGTTTTGTATAATGGTAATGTGATTTACACCAAACATGATCCTCCCATCGTTCGGGATTCTGTGCAAACGATAGAACATGTCGAAGAGAGCATAAATAAAATGAAACAAAAGGATTTGAAACCCATTGATTACAACAAATTAAACAAACTTTCGGGAATTACTTTTGTTCCACAAAAAGAACCATCTGTGTTTTCCATAAAACGACCATTCTCAAAAATGTTTTCTAAGAAAGTAATTGTTTCCAAATCTCTTTCAAAAATGGAACAAATGTCTTCTAACAATACTTTTAATACAAGTGAGGCTAGAAACATTCTGGATGACGTTAAAAAGAGAATTCAAGAACTTCAAAATATTGTTGCTTCTAAAACTATAATCGATATTAACAACTGGCATTCCAGTTTTCATATTGAGCAGAAAAAAGTTTTTGAAAACGAAATTACTATCCTACTGAATAACATCAGTGCGAGGGTAATCCATTTTGAACAAGCTTTCTTAAAAGAAACGGCCGACTTTGTCAAGGACCACAAATCCCTGGTAAACGAAACTAATGAAACTCGTGAAAACATGAATGTTTTGGAAAACCTAAATGATTCTCTCTTCGAAGCTGTTATGACCACTGACATTATGTCCATCATTTTACAAATGTATTTTGTTCAAGACGATGAAAGACTGAGAGCTGAGACCTCC
Organism: Artemisia argyi; assembly: GCA_030686995.1. Classification (NCBI taxonomy): domain Eukaryota; kingdom Viridiplantae; phylum Streptophyta; class Magnoliopsida; order Asterales; family Asteraceae; genus Artemisia; species Artemisia argyi. Next base: position 118,137,126 of record CM060706.1, read on the forward strand.
GAAATTGTTTCCAAATATGAAAATGCTCTTATAAAGCTTGAAAAAGAAAATGTGTCATGTTTTAAACAACTTGATCGAAAAAAGGAAGAATGCAAGTATGACAAATTGTCGTATGAGCGTGCCTTCAAGAACATGAAAGAGCAAAATGATCTTTTGAGGGCTCAGCTTGAAAGTCAAAAAGGGAAGGGTGAGGAAACTAAGTTTGCAAAACCATCGACTTCGGAGAAACCAAATGTTTCAAACACGGTTCAAAAACCAAAAATGTCAATTTCAAGGTTTGCTCCAAGAGTCGATGAGAAAAAGGATTTGACAAAACCAGTCACTCCAACACCCTTGCCCCAGCAAAGTGAAAACGAAAAGATTGTTGATAAACAAAAATTGGTTTTTGAAAGAGACACAAATGCTTGTTCACCTGGCTCTTCTAGGAACAATACACCGAATGTGACCATAAAAATTGTAAAAGAGTCTGTTGGTTCTAATGACGTGGTCCAAAATCACCATCTAGAGGATGCCAGGAAAAAGATACAACTTCGAAAAGACGAAATTTTAGATATAAAACCTAGTGTGATGAATTCTACGAGATTCCAAAGCACTGCTAGTAGTAGTAAACCATTACCTAGGAACAATCAACAAATTACTAGGGATTGGATTGCATCTGAGAGTAGTGGCACAAAAGAGAATGCTAGGAACGTAGAATGCAACACAAAGAATTCCAAAGTCTCATCGATCAACAAACAATTTCCAAAAGACTGTAGTGACAAAGTTACAGTTGCTGTGTTAAACAAGAATGTTTAATTTGTCTGTGCTACATGTCAAAAATGTGTTTTTTCAGCTAATCACGATGCATGTATTGCACAATTTCTCAAGAAAGGAAAATCAAGTGTCAAAACACAATCCACTAAGACACCAAATAGAAACAAACCCGTTGATAAGAAGCAAGAGGTTAAGAAACCTAGTAGGTGGATACCGAAAGGATGTAGTTTTTCCAAGACTGAGACTTCCGCTGCATCTGATAAGAAAACTACGTCTAGATCTTACCTTAGGTGGATTCCCACGGGAAAAGTTTTTAAAACAGTTGGTCTTAGATGGATTCCCACAGGAAAGATTTTTGATAGTTGCACCAACACAAATAATAGTGATAATCTTCAGGAAAAGGAAGTAGAAACCATTACACCCATTGATAGTCAACACCCGCAGAGTGATGGTTCATGTACTTCTAACACTGTTATTTGTGAAACCTCTTCGTCTTTGGTTGCAGGTGCTTCAACTATCTTAGAACCCAGTTCTTCAGAGGGTTCAAATTCTGTAAATTCTATAAAATCATTATTTCAATCTTCTATTTTTGATTTTCCATTTCTTTTATAAAAACAAAAACAAAATACAAAAATATAAAATTTCAAAAAATACAAAAACAATATAAAATCAAAAAATCCAAAAATATTCTTCTCACGACATGTCTCTCGTATAAATCAATATTCTGTACATTTCTAGAAATGTCATTCAACAATGATACGGACATGTACTGTCACACCCCCGAAATCGGGTCCAGCGGAAGCTTACATGTCACTGGGGTGCAACACAATTGGTATCATAACATAAGGTACAAAGAATGGTTTCATTTCATTTATTTAAAATGAAAGTTGTTATCAAAAGCATTTATTTTAGATATTATAAAAGAAGAGTGGAAATAGTCCCATAATTTAGTTAAAACGGTCCCAATTAGTTATCAGAGTCTTCTATGACCATGCCATGCCTTGCAAAAGCCTCCAAAGGTAAGATAACGCCTTAAGAACCTGAAAATACATGCTAAAACGTCAGCATAAAGCTGGTGAGTTCATAGATTTTAGTAAACAAGTATTTCCAGTAAACGAGCATTTTTGGTAAACAAGTATTTTCCGTAAACAAGCATTTTTGGTAAACAAGTACTTTCGGTAAACAAGTATTTTCGGTAAACAAGTATTTTCGGTAAACAAGTATTTTCGGTAAACAAGTATTTTCGGTAAACAAGTATTTTGCGGAAGGCAAGACAATATAACAAATACAATGTCACAGCCAAAAATAAGGTATACAGTGCCTAAAGCTCATGACCCCGAAGCTCGACGTAATCGTATGCAATCAAGCATAAAATGCCCCAAGTAAGTGTTTGCCAGACACTCGGAAGTAATCCGAATGATATGCGTCCGTTTGACAGGTTGGCGCGACCAACTCGGACGGGGTGTCAACCCAAATAGATCTATCCACAGCATTCGCGCTCACACGCATGTAATTAACGGTTCATGATAAAGGGGACTTCAGTGGCAGTAATAGGTAACTCAGGCAAAGTAACAGCTTTGTATTTATGTCCGCAAAAGCAAGAACTTGTATCCATAAGAAAGTAATCAAGGATGGAATAAGAAATTCATAAGGTATTCAAGAAATCAATCAAGTATTTCAACCATCCAGTAATGTTTGAGAAAGTGAATTGCGTTCAAGTAAAACAAGCATTGAATTTAAATAGTAATGAGCATGTATCTTCCCCCAAAACAGTTGTAAAACAAGTAAAAGTAGGGGTTATGAACTCACCTTAGCAAAAGCAATATCCGATAGACAAAGTAGTAGTTGGAAATAAAGTCCGGGTACTCTAATCGCGGCCTAAATAATGCATATGTCTTAGGTTCGAAAACAAGGTCAAGCATGCAAGTCATACACTATATTATCACTTGTACATGTTGTTGGAAATTTTTATTGCCAAAAACGTAGGTAATCAAAGTAATCTCGTATTTAAGTCATCCACCATTTTAGAAAACGTAGCTTGTAAATCTCATGACCAAATATTTGTCGTCTTGTAAATATATATTTTGAAAAACTCTAACGCACCTAATAAGTATACACAATGTTCTACCATTTTTATATACGTCATTTTAGCCAAAATACAACTTAAAATGTCCAAAAGTCCATTTTATAAATTCCATCAGCTTTTAAATAAAAGCTGTCAATTATTATATAGTTTTGTCCAACTTCTTTAGGCCATAACTTTCGCGTCGTAGTTCCGTTTTTCAAGTTCTTTATATCCCCGCGAAGGTATTCAAGTGTACTCTAGTATTTTCAAGGTCTCGGTTATTTTAGAAATCATTAAACCTCAGTTTTCCTAGGTAGAAAATCGAGACAGACTTATTATTTTCAGAAAGTTATAGTTTTCGTCGTAAATATTGAAAATAGCATATCTTTTTCGTTATAAGTCCGTTTTAACCCGTTCAAGCGGCCACGTTCTCGTTATTAAATCTATTTTCTATATTTCAAGTCCAATATGGCCAACCAAGTACTGATTTTCCACAGGGGGTCGAAAAGGGACAGATTCATCATAATAATGTCAAGTTATTTTCCTAGTATTTTCTTGGCTACAATATTTTACCAACAACTCCAATCCTTGTCCTAGGTCATCCCTCAACTAGAAAAATAGTGATCTAAACATAAACTTAACAATATTCAAGGTCCATGTACAAGATCATCCAAGTATTTAAACTTTAAATCTACTAACATATATGTATATATAAAGTTTTTCATCATTTTCTTGTAAAGATTTTTACTAGTAAATTTTCTTGTAATCAAAACTTGTTCAAAGCATATTTTCTTGTCAAGAGATCAAGGTGGATGTAAAGTTTTATCAACATATACCAAGTGATACTAAGTATATATACTAGACAAGCACTAAAATCATGAAAATCATGAAGTATTAGTAGTGTAAAAGAAAAGATTACTTACAAAGGTGATTAGTGAGATGAGGGTTGTAAAACACTAATGTAACCCCAAGATTAGTACTCCAAACCCTTGTTAATCTACCCTAAGTACCCTTGAAAGTGACCACAACTTCCTTTTTCTTCCTTGCTCCTTGTGGATGTCGAATTATATGTAAGAGTGGGAGGTGAGTGTGTTTTCTTTTTAACTAAAATGAAGACTAGTTTAGGTGTACACATATATATAGCAATGTGGTCAAAGTGGTCAAAAATATCACAAGGACTTGGTCCTTGTGATGGCCGGTTTTCATGGGAAAGGAGGGGGGCAAAAAGTTGCCTTAGCCACCCTCATTAATTGCATGTCTCTAATGATAATAAGATTGAAATTTTATTAGATTTTGTAGTGCTAGTTTTATACATTGTAGGGGGGGGCGGCTCATATGTCTAGGATAGGAAGAAAATGGTTTTTATTTGTATAAAATGTATATATTGAATGTATTGGGTAGTAAAAATATGTATTGGGTATTAGTTTGGTAGTTAACGGAAGTTATACGTAATTAAACGTAAGATATAAAGAATTTATCTTGGACATCGAAAAATATTTTTAGGACTTTGGTAATAGTTTTGGAAGTATAAAAATACCCTAAAAATAATTGTTGAGAAAGTCGGGTATGTCAAGTGTTACATTCTTGAATAAAAATTTACATTTTATTGAATTTAAAACCGTACGTATTTAAAGAATAGAAATTTGTTTTATAGTATAAAATTATGAATTGGGGAAGGAGCAAGGTACCGGAGCGTTGTGGACTAAAATTAGCCTAAGTCCTAGAGTACTTAGAATTTAATTAGAAATTCGCGTCGATTCAAGTAAAAGGCTCATGTAAAAATGTTTCAAATCAAACGTCAAAAATTTAAATTCTAGTTTAGAAATTAGTATTGACCTGGGAAATAGTGGGTTGTGACATTCTACCCCCCTAAAAAGGGAATCTCGTCCGCGAGATTCAGTCAGCGTTGGTCATTGGAGTGTTTTTGGTGAAGAGGTGGGGGTACTTCAGACGAATCTGGTCTTCTCGTTCCCAAGTGAATTCGGGACCTTGTTGAGAATTTCAGCGAATCTTAACGATAGGAATTCGACTATGTTTCAACTACTGGACATCACGATCCATAATCTCGACCGGTTCTTCGATAAAGTTAAGCTTGTCATCAAGCTGAATCTCTTCTAACGGAATGATAAGGGATTCATCGGCTAAGCACTTCTTGAGATTGGAAACATGAAACGAATTGTGCACACTGCTGAGCTCCGGCGGAAGCTCAAGTCTGTAAGCTACAGGGCTGACTCTAGCCAATATCTTAAATGGACCAACGTATCTCGTCTTTAACTTCCTGCATTTTTCGAACCATATCACGTCTTTCCAAGGCGAGACTTTCAACATAACTTGGTCGCCAATCTTGAAATTCTAATGGTTTGCGTCGCACATCGTATAGCTTCTTATGTCGATCATGTGCAGCCTGTTGACTTGGAGCGTTGTTCCAAGCCCTGATGTGTTCTAATGATCAATGAAAATGAAATGACCAAGGAAGCGTACTAATAGCCAAAAGAAGTAGATGTCAATGCTAATGAAAGGAGTGAGAAATACATTACAATACTCATGAAAGAACTAATGAATCATAAGAATAAAAAGGGAATCATGTCAAGTACCATGTTTCAAGAACAGAGAATGTTAAAAATGAAAGGTTGCAAACGAAAAGATCAACAATAGAAAGAACATTCGTACTAATATGAGCCAATAATGCTTGAAAGAAAGATTAAATATCCGTACGAATAAAGAAGCAAACTGCTATCGATTAACGAAAAAGAATTAATGAATCACAACAATAGTAAATAGAATTAGATGTCAAAACAAAGAATGATTGAAAGGAGATTAGATGTACGAATGGAGAAGGAAAACGCGATTGATTTATGCAAACGAAAGAGTCAATAAATCATAACAATAGTAAATAGGTTTAGATGTCAAGAACAAAGAATGCTTAAAAGGCATGTTTGAAATCAGGATGAACAAAGAAACAAACGAAATAATAGGTGAAAGAAGGACCAATAATGATGCAAATAAACGCAAATAAAGGAATCATAAATCATTACGATAGCAAAGAGGATGGATGGAGAATATCAACACAATAATAAATTAACCGAGAGAATCAAAGTGTTCAAATAATAATCAAGAGGGGTAAATACTGAAAGACAGAGTGTCAAATGAGGACAATCAAGAAATGAGACCGACAATAAGCATCCCATATGAGAATAAATGAGGACAAGCAATAAATGAGAAAAGCATTACGCAAATCGAATGCTAAGTAAGAACAATAATAAATACAAAAGACATTAAATTTTTCGAATGTTGATTGAAGGTAATTGGGAGCGAACAATAAATGAGAAAGACAATAAATGTCATAACTATGAACAAGTAATCAGCGAGAAGTCAATTAGTATTACGAATTTTGATTAAGATTGAATGTGAACAACAAATAACCGGTTAGACAATAAATGTCACGAATGAGAGCAATCAGTAAATGAAAAGTCGAATATTGATTGAGTAAGGATGAAGACAGTAATAAATGGGAAAGACAATAAGTGTCACGAACGAGAATGAGTCAATAAATGCAAAGTCAAATAAGTATCAAGGATGTTGATTGATTATGAATGAGAACAACAATAAATGTGATAATCAATAAGTATGGCGAATGTTGATTGAGAAGGACAGAATATTCGTACTCAACCTCTCAGGCTTTATTCTGGTCTAACGAGACCATTGGTTGGTCGTCAAGCAGTTTCTACTGGTGCGTGATGTTCCTTACGAGGCGCCATGCGTGTCACCGGTAATAGGGTAGAGTGGTGAATGGATTTTCTGGTGATAAACTCTAGTCGGGTGGGAAGAGTAAGATTATTAGTGGCTCTCCTATTCGTCTTTCGAGAGGTCTCATTATTGACTTCGAATGGCTCCGTCTCATTGTCGGGCATTAGTAAGTAGGTCAGTGATATGGGTGTTGGGAGGGTGGCCGACAAGTTTTCCAACTTGTCCTCGGAATCAAAAAATACATTAAGTAGGGGTAAACATTGCTGTCGAGTTCCGTCGTTACATTCCTGGTGACGTGATTCTTCAAAACCACAAGAAGTGAGGAAGAATGAGGTGTTATAAACCCGTGTCACGAAAGTAGGTGTTCCAAAGGTATAGTGTTACAAAAGCATGGGACGAGTGTTCAAACTAGTCTTCAGAAACGGCTAGTAAGGTAGTCAGGGAAATTGGCAGACTATAATGGGTTTTAATGTCACATAAAACGGTGTCACATATGATTTTGAAAATTTTTAGAGACCATTTGTATTAATCATGATATGTCGAAAGGTTTAGAGGACCTTCAAACGTACGAGTGTGTATGTTAGTTCAGTTACGCTAGTAATATGTCTCTAGCTTTTAAAAGTTGTTTTGAAAGACCAAAATGAGTGTCCTAACTTGAAGTCAAATGGTAAGATTACATAGGGGAAAAGGCGTAACGGTGTGACAGGTACGGTATGTATGTATAAGTGTATAGAACATACTTATAGTGAATAGCGTAAATCATGTAAAGTATAGGTTATCAAGTAACAAGGTATAACACATAGTTACATCACGTAGATCATTAAGTAAAATATCAAGTAAGGCAGTGGCTTGGCAGGCAGGCATGTGGCGGTCATAGGGTTAAGTTTTTGTAAAGGTAGTTATAGTCTGGGTTTTGGAAATACCCAATTCTCTATAACCGAGGCTCTGATACCAATCTGTCACACCCCCGAAATCGGGTCCAGCGGAAGCTTACATGTCACTGGGGTGCAACACAATTGGTATCATAACATAAGGTACAAAGAATGGTTTCATTTCATTTATTTAAAATGAAAGTTGTTATCAAAAGCATTTATTTTAGATATTATAAAAGAAGAGTGGAAATAGTCCCATAATTTAGTTAAAACGGTCCCAATTAGTTATCAGAGTCTTCTATGACCATGCCATGCCTTGCAAAAGCCTCCAAAGGTAAGATAACGCCTTAAGAACCTGAAAATACATGCTAAAACGTCAGCATAAAGCTGGTGAGTTCATAGATTTTAGTAAACAAGTATTTCCAGTAAACGAGCATTTTTGGTAAACAAGTATTTTCCGTAAACAAGCATTTTTGGTAAACAAGTACTTTCGGTAAACAAGTATTTTCGGTAAACAAGTATTTTCGGTAAACAAGTATTTTCGGTAAACAAGTATTTTCGGTAAACAAGTATTTTGCGGAAGGCAAGACAATATAACAAATACAATGTCACAGCCAAAAATAAGGTATACAGTGCCTAAAGCTCATGACCCCGAAGCTCGACGTAATCGTATGCAATCAAGCATAAAATGCCCCAAGTAAGTGTTTGCCAGACACTCGGAAGTAATCCGAATGATATGCGTCCGTTTGACAGGTTGGCGCGACCAACTCGGACGGGGTGTCAACCCAAATAGATCTATCCACAGCATTCGCGCTCACACGCATGTAATTAACGGTTCATGATAAAGGGGACTTCAGTGGCAGTAATAGGTAACTCAGGCAAAGTAACAGCTTTGTATTTATGTCCGCAAAAGCAAGAACTTGTATCCATAAGAAAGTAATCAAGGATGGAATAAGAAATTCATAAGGTATTCAAGAAATCAATCAAGTATTTCAACCATCCAGTAATGTTTGAGAAAGTGAATTGCGTTCAAGTAAAACAAGCATTGAATTTAAATAGTAATGAGCATGTATCTTCCCCCAAAACAGTTGTAAAACAAGTAAAAGTAGGGGTTATGAACTCACCTTAGCAAAAGCAATATCCGATAGACAAAGTAGTAGTTGGAAATAAAGTCCGGGTACTCTAATCGCGGCCTAAATAATGCATATGTCTTAGGTTCGAAAACAAGGTCAAGCATGCAAGTCATACACTATATTATCACTTGTACATGTTGTTGGAAATTTTTATTGCCAAAAACGTAGGTAATCAAAGTAATCTCGTATTTAAGTCATCCACCATTTTAGAAAACGTAGCTTGTAAATCTCATGACCAAATATTTGTCGTCTTGTAAATATATATTTTGAAAAACTCTAACGCACCTAATAAGTATACACAATGTTCTACCATTTTTATATACGTCATTTTAGCCAAAATACAACTTAAAATGTCCAAAAGTCCATTTTATAAATTCCATCAGCTTTTAAATAAAAGCTGTCAATTATTATATAGTTTTGTCCAACTTCTTTAGGCCATAACTTTCGCGTCGTAGTTCCGTTTTTCAAGTTCTTTATATCCCCGCGAAGGTATTCAAGTGTACTCTAGTATTTTCAAGGTCTCGGTTATTTTAGAAATCATTAAACCTCAGTTTTCCTAGGTAGAAAATCGAGACAGACTTATTATTTTCAGAAAGTTATAGTTTTCGTCGTAAATATTGAAAATAGCATATCTTTTTCGTTATAAGTCCGTTTTAACCCGTTCAAGCGGCCACGTTCTCGTTATTAAATCTATTTTCTATATTTCAAGTCCAATATGGCCAACCAAGTACTGATTTTCCACAGGGGGTCGAAAAGGGACAGATTCATCATAATAATGTCAAGTTATTTTCCTAGTATTTTCTTGGCTACAATATTTTACCAACAACTCCAATCCTTGTCCTAGGTCATCCCTCAACTAGAAAAATAGTGATCTAAACATAAACTTAACAATATTCAAGGTCCATGTACAAGATCATCCAAGTATTTAAACTTTAAATCTACTAACATATATGTATATATAAAGTTTTTCATCATTTTCTTGTAAAGATTTTTACTAGTAAATTTTCTTGTAATCAAAACTTGTTCAAAGCATATTTTCTTGTCAAGAGATCAAGGTGGATGTAAAGTTTTATCAACATATACCAAGTGATACTAAGTATATATACTAGACAAGCACTAAAATCATGAAAATCATGAAGTATTAGTAGTGTAAAAGAAAAGATTACTTACAAAGGTGATTAGTGAGATGAGGGTTGTAAAACACTAATGTAACCCCAAGATTAGTACTCCAAACCCTTGTTAATCTACCCTAAGTACCCTTGAAAGTGACCACAACTTCCTTTTTCTTCCTTGCTCCTTGTGGATGTCGAATTATATGTAAGAGTGGGAGGTGAGTGTGTTTTCTTTTTAACTAAAATGAAGACTAGTTTAGGTGTACACATATATATAGCAATGTGGTCAAAGTGGTCAAAAATATCACAAGGACTTGGTCCTTGTGATGGCCGGTTTTCATGGGAAAGGAGGGGGGCAAAAAGTTGCCTTAGCCACCCTCATTAATTGCATGTCTCTAATGATAATAAGATTGAAATTTTATTAGATTTTGTAGTGCTAGTTTTATACATTGTAGGGGGGGGCGGCTCATATGTCTAGGATAGGAAGAAAATGGTTTTTATTTGTATAAAATGTATATATTGAATGTATTGGGTAGTAAAAATATGTATTGGGTATTAGTTTGGTAGTTAACGGAAGTTATACGTAATTAAACGTAAGATATAAAGAATTTATCTTGGACATCGAAAAATATTTTTAGGACTTTGGTAATAGTTTTGGAAGTATAAAAATACCCTAAAAATAATTGTTGAGAAAGTCGGGTATGTCAAGTGTTACATTCTTGAATAAAAATTTACATTTTATTGAATTTAAAACCGTACGTATTTAAAGAATAGAAATTTGTTTTATAGTATAAAATTATGAATTGGGGAAGGAGCAAGGTACCGGAGCGTTGTGGACTAAAATTAGCCTAAGTCCTAGAGTACTTAGAATTTAATTAGAAATTCGCGTCGATTCAAGTAAAAGGCTCATGTAAAAATGTTTCAAATCAAACGTCAAAAATTTAAATTCTAGTTTAGAAATTAGTATTGACCTGGGAAATAGTGGGTTGTGACATGTACTGATGCTTGAACGAGAGTTCTTTTATATGTTTTTTTAAAAACATGTCGTTTCTCAAAAAAGTTTCTTCACAATGGCTTGTAAGTACTTCAGCTTACAACCCGTGCTTCAAAGTGAAATCTTTTCAAAACTTAAGTTCGGGTATAACAACTTGAAAAGATTTCAAATAAGGACTTAATCAAATGACTTCTTAGTATTTCAGCTAAGGACTCGTTCTTCAAAGAAAGGAAAGTGCTTAAACCAAAACAAAGGTTTTCAATAATTTTTGAGCATTGATTCGCCTCAAACAGTCAGATAATTATTGATCAACCACTTGTGAATGGCCAACTGTAATAGTCAAACAGCTGAGGCAAATGCTTCCGTGAAATACAGTGTTTTCCCGGGTCGTAATGTCCCAACGAGGTTGTGATGGTATTTAAAACGAATCTGTGATCGAGTGAATGTGAACAGGGATATGAATAAGTGTGTGTGTGTGATTAATCTAGGGTTTTATAACTTAAATAAACTATTTAGAACGATTACGTAAAACTTAGATATCTAAAACGTATAAACGTACACCAATTTAAAATCAGACGCGAATGCGTATTGAGAAAAAGGTGAGTTTTAAGAAAAATAAACTACAGGGTTAAAAATGAAAATTCTATAAACTTATATTTAAAAGAAAATTAAATTACAAAGAAAACTATTTTTTATATTATTTTATGATTTATTATTAATTATTTAATTAAAAACTATTTAACTAATTAATTAAAACTAATTTAAATCAAACTAAAAATTATAGATACTACAAATTAAACTAAAAATTTATAAAAATAATTTCTAAAACTTAAAATGAACTTGAATAAAGTATAAAAAATAAAAATAAATGTTTTTGTCTTTTTATAAGCTTTTTATTAATTAATAACTAATTATATTATTTAAACTAATTAAATTATTTTAAATTACAAATAATACTAAAATGACTTGGAAAATTAAGAAATTTTTTATAAATCTAATTAACCATCATAGGAATCCTAAAAAATTATAAAAACTTTATTTTATATATTTATAAACTAGTTTACTAATTATTATTCTATTTATTATTTAATTACCAATTACACTAATTAAATTATAAAAACTATTAAATGAACAGTAAAAATTCTAGAAAAATTACTAAAATTATATTATGACTTATAAAAGCTAGAAAAAATGTAAAATCTAGGTGTTTCTTTATAAAAACTAAATATGCTATTTAAAACTTATTTATTGATTAATAACTAATTATAATAAATACTAAATTACAAAATATAAATCTGAGAAAATTATTAAAAATACTTTAACCTACAAGGAAATTAATAAAAATATAAAATTACAAATTACTTAATAAAAATCTAAAAATGAAAATTAAAATTAAATTAAATTAAATAGAAACTATCACTTAATTTTATGTTTGTTTTTCTGGATTTTTATTTTACAAAATTATATTATATATAAAAACAAGCAACTTTTGTAAAAACAATAAATTTCTAGCTTAATAATAAGCACTGTGGAAGCTTATTACTTCCACAGTTGACTTTTGTTGACTGAAGTGGTAAATAAGCTCAAATGAGCTTATGTGGGACCCACTATGGATGAATCTGGTTCTAATAAGTTGATTGGACTTGTCAAAGCTCAAATTGGTCAAATAAGCTCAGTAGATAAGCTGATGAGCACAAATAAGCTATTCCAAAAACTGATTTCAACACAGAATGGGGACAAGGTTTATGGCTTATTCTAGGTGGGGTCCACAGGGATTTAGGTCAAACAAAAGGTCAATCTAAAGAGTCTGGTAGGAGGGGGGTTGGGAAAAGCTAATTAGGAGGTGTGGGGCCCACTGTGATGGTCACAAAACCACCACAAAGTGGGTGGTGTGGGTGAGTTTGCTGGTGTGCACGGGAACCTTATGCCCTGCAAGTGACTTTGGAGGTCAGTGGGACCCACACTAAAAATCCTAAAAATATGACAACTATGGGAAATCAAAGATGAGCTAGTAGGCTATTAATACAACAAGTTTCAAGTCCTAGAACCAAATCCTAAATTCTAAACAAATCTTTGAAGTTTTGTAAAAATCTGAGAAGTGTAATTTTGACTTTTGAGGAAAACTTGTTATGTTGACTTTTGTGAATTTCTAGACTATATTACTGATTGATTAAGTTATGATAAGCTATAATAGACCTAAAATAAGCTAAAACTTAAAGATATAAGCTAAATGGTGGGTTTATGAAACTAATTTCCTTGACAGTTAACTGTCAAGGGGTTTGGTTTTGGATTTTTGACTTTTTCCTAATGAGACCCTGGTTTTATGGTTTATTTGACCTAATACAACCTAGCATAACATGTTAGGACTGAGAACAACAACAATTACAAACTAGAACATCTTGATTCTCACTAAACCAAACAGTCCCTTAAACTAAGTTTTACACTATAACTTGTAATATAACAACTACAACTATGATTCCAATACTTAAAACAGATTAAACAAAGTTAATTAAAGCTATTAAAAGTAAAATTATGCTACAGAAACAATAAAAACTACATAAACTAAAAATTGAGATTTAGCTTACAGTTGAGTTTCAAACTGAGAGACACAGAAACATGGACCAATCTCACTTCCTAAAGTCCCCCATAGGACTCTAATACCAAGATCATCCAAAATTTATCTTGCTCCTTGATTTTCCTTCTTGTTCACTTGATTTTTCTATTTTTCACTATTTTATTTGATTTTTTAGTATTTTCTATTTTTATAAACTAAACAGACAACTGAGGTATTCCAAAGCTTATTTAAGCTTTGTCAGGGCTTATAAGAGCTTATGAATTGATTTAACTACAACTAACAACAACAATTAACTTTTTGAGATTTTTGAAATATAAGAAACTTGCATAAACTGAGACAGCAAATGAAACTTGAAATTAACTTTAATTAAAGATTAAGGTACATGAAATTGACTGAGAACAAGTTTTTTAATTGAAAATACAACTGAAATACAAGTTTACACTACCTACGATTACTTTTATCTAAAACTAAACTAACTATCTTCACTTCTGGCTTCTTTTCCCTTTTGTAGCAATTTTCTGAGTCAAGTGGGACCCACTTGACCTTTCCCACCACATCTTAGCCATTGATAAGGTCTGAGTTATCATGGCCGTTTAAATTCTTAACTTGGCGCCAAAGTCTTGGGGACAACTATGGATAATGTGGAGAGCTTTTCAAGGGTTTTGGAAGGTTGTGGAGGTGGAGGGTTTGCGTGGAGAGCTGGGGTATGAGGTGGAGGTGATACCAGGCTAGGTGGAGGTGGTGGTTTGGTGTCTGTGTGAGTGGGGTGGTTTTGGGGGGAGGAAAGGGTGGTATTTGGTGGGTTTGACCAACGGGCGTTGACCCGTTTAATATTATAACGGGGTGGACTGGATTGATAAGGGAAATGGGCCTAGGAAGGTGGGTGGGCTTGGGTAATGGTTGTGTTGGGTTTAGATTTGGTTTGGGATTATAATAAATAAGGATCCGTTTGGTTATTTTAGTAACAAATCACAAGGACCAAATATGTAATTAAGTGAAAGTTTAAGGGTGGCTGATGTGTGACTTTCCAAAGTTATCATGAGGACCTAATTTGTCACATGTGAATAGTACAAGGGCATTTTTGATATTTTTTTAATTTTTTAAATACCCGGGGACTAAAACTAACAAACTGCCAAACTTGAGGGACCAATTATGTAATTTCACCAAACTTCACACCAAGGACCATTCCTGCAAAAGATTATTAGTACAAGGATTAAAATTGAATTTCTCAAAGTTTTTACATCCTAAGGACCATTTATGTCAATTTCCAAAGTACAGGGACTAAACTTGTAATTTTGTGAAACTTTGCAGCAAAGGACTAAATATGTAACTTTATGATTAAAAAGGACCTTTGGTGATATTTTCATGTTTTTAGAATAACCAGGGACTAGTTTTGACAATTTATGAAACTTGAGGGACTGAAACTGTCAATTATGCAAACTTTGTACGTTTTTAATCTGTTTTTGCATATTTTGCATTTGAAACATATAAAACACACTTTTAAGATATTTTAAGTATTTTGATACATATTTGAGTGTTTTTGGATGTTTTGGCAGCTCAGATTGATATAAAATGATGAGTATTTAGACACTCATCAATCCCCCACACTAAACTATTGCTAGTCCCTAGCAATCTTTTGAGAAAAACTTAATGGATTTGAAAAACTCTTTACCAAAAGCCATCACTTCTGGAGTAGCCAGGTGTAAGAACTGTGGCACACCTGATAACCGTGTGATTTTGAGCAAATCACTAGCTGTCAACGGATTTGATTAGTCTTTACCAAAAGCCGTTTGCTTCTGGACTAGCCAACTCTTGATGGAATAGTCAACATCTTGGTGAGCTGATTACCAATTATGGATTTTCCACGGCCTTTACCACAAGCCATAATCTTGCGGGCTAGCCAACTCATTAGCTTTTGAGGATAATGGGGAGTTGAGGAACCATACAATTTTTGGCAAATTGCAAGCCATAAACGGGTTTGAGATATCTTTACCAAGAACCGTTTGCTCCTGGATTAGCCAATCCTTATGTGGGTTAGACATGGAGGATTGATACCATTTATTGCGTTCTAAGTGAGAAAAAATTTTAAAATTTTGGCTAAAATGGGGGTTCTTGATGGAACATGTGTTTAAATTCGTTAGAATAACGAATCTCCCCCCACACTTAGAACTGAATATTGTCCTCAATATTCAAAGTACCGGGTGTTAAACCGAACTTAGAACGTAAGAAGAAAAATATTCCATAGCCTTTATTTAAGATGTATATACATACAATTATTTTTTTAGATAAAACTTCTTAAATAGAAGCTATCACTATATTTACATTTTTTTTAGAGATGATATATATATATATATATATATATATATATATATATATATATATATATATATATATATATATATATATATATATATATATACACAACATGTGGGGCATCTCCCCCACACTAGGGTGAAACATGGGTGAAAACCTATGTACATGCTACTGTTTTTGATTTCCGAGTCGCTAGCTTGACTCGACCCCGAATTCATTTGTCCATGGGGAAGTAAGTGGAAGAGACAATCTACATCGGACTTTCATTCAAGACGTTTGGATAAACATTTTAAGCACGTGAAAGTTCCACACCGATGAGATAAGTACCCGGCTCATAATTTATAAATGAGAATGCCGGGGTCAAAGATTATATCCTCACTCCCGAAAGAGTGAAGAACAGGATAAGGAACAGAATATATGAAGAAAAGAAAGAAAGTCATGATGAAAATCATAACTAACTCCTCATCTTCAATAGGAGAATTCATTGTTTCATGAATCTCCTCTTTTAAGCTCGTTTGATCAAGACATATTATGGGTATGTCTAGATCAAAATAGAAACTATCATACTCCGGTAGAGATATGATATGAGTGAGTTCAAAGGAGAACTCCTCGTAAAGAGAATCATTCACAAGATGTAAATCCGTGAACTCATGTTCCTTTGTAGACTCATCACAATCCTCATTCTGAATATCAAAAATTGGATTATCAATCAAAATGAATTCAGATTCGAATTCAAATAGAGGATTGGTGATAGTAGTTTTGAATGCTTCAGGAACAAGGGGATGTAAATCTGTGAATTCTTGTTCCGCTGTGAACTCATCACAATCCTCATTCTGAATATCAAAGATTTGATTATCAGAAACCAAAGTGAATTCAGATTCGAATTCATATAGAGGATTAGTGAGAGTAGTCTCGACTGCTTCGGGAACAAAGTGATTATCATTCTCTTCTTCTGAGTTGACAAGCTTAGAAGGTAATTCCTCCACATAACTGATGTCTCCAGAAGATAAAGAATTTTCATCAGTATGTGAAGTACTAAGCTCGATGTTGGGATTAGAGTTTAAAAGATTTTTAGTTTCTCCCATATCGGCTTCGAAGTCAAAGAGATCATCATTACTTCCAGATAGAAGTGGAATGATGTGAGTGAGTTCCTCTGTGAAATCCTCAAGAAGAGGATCAACATCAGAATGAGGCAGTGATGCCTCAACATACTCAATGTCTCCATAAGATATACAATCATTACTGGAATTAGAGACATTCTCAATTTGATCATTTGGATTATAAAGGGGGGTAGGAATATCACACATATGATCAAGAATTCCCTGTGACTCACTTGGGATTGCGACAAGGTTCTCAACACTAGACTTTATGAATTCGTCAGATTCCTTTGCAGGAATAGTGTCAAGATGCTCGTCCCCCATGCTCAGAGAGTGAGTGGGAACCTCGGTTGTGATAACATCATACAGAGGGATCTGAGAAGGACTAGCAGTAATGGAGTCTACAAGTTCCATTATTTCTGCTGCTGGTGATTCAGTTATATTATTTTCTCCCTGTATTTCCATGGAAGAAGTCTCAACTGATGAACTCGATGAATCTTTTTGAATGATAACAATGTTATCATCATCATCACTGTCATCATCGTACTCATAAAAAGCAGCATAGCGAATATTAGCACGTATTTTGGCTACTCTTTGCTCAGCAATTAAATCTTCCATGCTTTTCCCAGAATCTCGTTCTTCAGCAAGTAATTTTGCGATAGATTTATCACGAGAATTTTGAATAAGTGGAAATTGTGGGGGTGTGGATGTGTCAAAACTGAAAGGTTGACATTGATCATCATTATGAGGACCCCCACAATATACACAAGAAGAACTTGGATCATGGCGAAGCAACATATTAGCCAACTCCTCCTTAAAATCTTTGAGTTTCTCAAGAACCTCTATATAAGGGTCTTGCTGGATATGAGGAGTTGCTTGGTTCATTTGGTACTGTGGAGGTGGGTCTTGAAACGGATAGTCGTAATTGTTACAAGGAAATGGATTCCTTGTTTGACAATCAGAGCTAAAGTGTGGACCTCCACAGTACTCACAACAGTTAAACTGTTGAGTCTGGCTTGGTGTATTTTGATACGAAGCATTATTGAGATTTGTATAATATGATTCTTGCTCGTATGAATGTGATGGGTAGTTGGAAAAATTTGAGGAGTCGTTGAATGAGTTTTGATTAGGATCATAAGCAAATGAATTACTCAATCCACAAAACAAACAACTCCCGTTTTGAATATCATTACCACATTGTACACATGTACACCAACGACATGGAAAACCGAAAAGAGGCTCACCACAACCGTCACAAGGGACAAAATCTGGAGGTGGGACAAGTGGTGTGCTCTTAGAGCTAGGAATTTCCACCACTTTCGTTATGGTCTCGGGTTTTGGTTCTTGATAAACGTGAAGGTTGGGCAAGTTGTTCTCTTCAGTCACTGCCCTAAGCTCTGTACGTTTGCTTGACAAACTTTTAACCGTAAACCGTGAAAGATCATGATTGATTCTTGAAGGTTTAGGAGCATTTGTGAGCTCAGGTTTTTGGACAACCGTGGTTTGGACGTATTTAGCATCTCATGCGTCAGAGGAAAGTACAAGGTCCTTTGTCACCTCGGTTTCATGATCTCTTTCCCTCACCGGAGAAGGAATAGGAATCGAAGGTTCATCATAATCAACATAACATCTCGACATTTTTGACAAGGCCATAAGTTTTTCAACTTTACTTTTACAGGCCCTTTGTTTAAATAAATCGTCATCGAGAGATGCCATTAGAATTAATTATGGGACAAGTGGAAGAAAGTAGAATCAAAGGGTTTTGGGGATGAGAAATGAAGAATCAAATAGGTAGGGGTGTAAAGGTGAATATTTTTGTGTTTTGTTTTATAAAAATATGGATAAAAGATGGTAAATATACAATGGATGTATATCCAGTTTCACTAATACGCAAAAATCGTTTAGAATAAGCGCACAACCTCCCCGGCAGCGGCGCCAAATTTTGATTCGCCTCAAACAGTCAGATAATTATTGATCAACCACTTGTGAATGGCCAACTGTAATAGTCAAACAGCTGAGGCAAATGCTTCCGTGAAATACAGTGTTTTCCCGGGTCGTAATGTCCCAACGAGGTTGTGATGGTATTTAAAACGAATCTGTGATCGAGTGAATGTGAACAGGGATATGAATAAGTGTGTGTGTGTGATTAATCTAGGGTTTTATAACTTAAATAAACTATTTAGAACGATTACGTAAAACTTAGATATCTAAAACGTATAAACGTACACCAATTTAAAATCAGACGCGAATGCGTACTGAGAAAAAGGTGAGTTTTAAGAAAAATAAACTACAGGGTTAAAAATGAAAATTCTATAAACTTATATTTAAAAGAAAATTAAATTACAAATAAAACTATTTTTTATATTATTTTATGATTTATTATTAATCATTTAATTAAAAACTATTTAACTAATTAATTAAAACTAATTTAAATCAAACTAAAAATTATAGATACTACAAATTAAACTAAAAATTTATAAAAATAATTTCAAAACTTAAAATGAACTTGAAGAAAGTATAAAAAATAAAAATAAATGTTTTTGTCTTTTTATAAGCTTTTTATTAATTAATAACTAATTATATTATTTAAACTAATTAAACTATTTTAAATTACAAATAATACTAAAATGACTTGGAAAATTAAGAAAATTTTTATAAATCTAATTAACCATCATAGGAGTCCTAAAAAATTATAAAAACTTTATTTTATATATTTATAAACTAGTTCACTAATTATTATTCTATTTATTATTTAATTAGCAATTACACTAATTAAATTATAAAAACTATTAAATGAACAGTAAAAATTCTAGAAAAATTACTAAAATTATATTATGACTTATAAAAGCTAGAAAAAATGTAAAATCTAGGTGTTGCTTTATAAAAACTAAATATGCTATTTAAAACTTATTTATTGATTAATTATTAATAAAACTGTTATTAATTATAATAAATACTAAATTACAAAATAAAAATCTGAGAAAATTATTAAAAATACTTTAACCTACAAGGAAATTAATAAAAATATAAAATTACAAATTACTTAATAAAAATCTAAAAATGAAAATTAAAATTAAATTAAATTAAATAGAAACTATCACTTAATTTTATGTTTGTTTTTCTGGATTTTTATTTTACAAAACTATATTATATATAAAAACAAGCAACTTTTGTAAAAACAATAAATTTCTAGCTTAATAATAAGCACTGTGGAAGCTTATTACTTCCACAGTTGACTTTTGTTGACTGAAGTGGTAAATAAGCTCAAATGAGCTTATGTGGGACCCACTATGGATGAATCTAGTTCTAATAAGTTGATTGGACTTGTCAAAGCTCAAATTGGTCAAATAAGCTCAGTAGATAAGCTGATAAGCACAAATAAGCTATTCCAAAAACTGATTTCAACACAGAATGGGGACAAGGTTTATGGCTTATTCTAGGTGGGGTCCACAAGGATTTAGGTCAAACAAAAGGTCAATCTAAAGAGTCTGGTAGGAGGGGGGTTGGAAAAAGCTAATTAGGAGGTGTGGGGCCCACTGTGATGGTCACAAAACCACCACAAAGTGGGTGGTGTGGGTGAGTCTGCTGGTGTGCAGGGGAACCTTATGCCCTGCAAGTGACTTTGGAGGTCAGTGGGACCCACACTAAAAATCCTAAAAATATGAAAACTATGGTAAATCAAAGATGAGCTAGTAGGCTATTAATACAACAAGTTTCAAGTCCTAGAACCAAATCCTAAATTCTAAACAAATCTTTGAAGTTTTGTAAAAATCTGAGAAGTGTAATTTTGACTTTTGAGGAAAACATGTTATGTTGACTTTTGTGAATTTCTAGACTATATTACTGATTGATTAAGTTATGATAAGCTATAATAGACCTAAAATAAGCTAAAACTTAAAGATATAAGCTAAATGGTGGGTTTATGAAACTAATTTCCTTGACAGTTAACTGTCAAGGGGTTTGGTTTTGGATTTTTGACTTTTTCCTAATGAGACCCTGGTTTTATGGTTTATTTGACCTAATACAACCTAGCATAACATGTTAGGACTGAGAACAACAACAATTACAAACTAGAACATCTTGATTCTCACTAAACCAAACAGTCCCTTAAACTAAGTTTTACACTATAACTTGTAATATAACAACTACAACTATGATTCCAATACTTAAAACAGATTAAACAAAGTTAATTAAAGCTATTAAAAGTAAAATTATGCTACAGAAACAATAAAAACTACATAAACTAAAAATTGAGATTTAGCTTACAGTTGAGTTTCAAACTGAGAGACACAGAAACATGGACCAATCTCACTTCCTAAAGTCCCCCATAGGACTCTAATACCAAGATCATCCAGAATTTATCTTGCTCCTTGCTTTTCCTTCTTGTTCACTTGATTTTTCTATTTTTCACTATTTTATTTGATTTTTTAGTATTTTCTATTTTTATAAACTAAACAGACAACTGAGGTATTCCAAAGCTTATTTAAGCTTTGTCAGGGCTTATAAGAGCTTATGAATTGATTTAACTACAACTAACAACAATAATTAACTTTTTGAGATTTTTGAAATATAAGAAACTTGCATAAACTGAGACAGCAAATGAAACTTGAAATTAACTTTAATTAAAGATTAAGGTACATGAAATTGACTGAGAACAAGTTTTTTAATTGAAAATACAACTGAAATACAAGTTTACACTACCTACGATTACTTTTATCTAAAACTACACTAACTATCTTCACTTCTGGCTTCTTTTCCCTTTTGTAGCAATTTTCTGAGTCAAGTGGGACCCACTTGACCTTTCCCTCCACATCTTAGCCGTTGATAAGGTCTGAGTTATCATGGCCGTTTAAATTCTTAACTTGGCGCCAAAGTCTTGGGGACAACTGTGGATAACGTGGAGAGCTTTTCAAGGGTTTTGGAAGGTTGTGGAGGTGGAGGGTTTGCGTGGAGAGCTGGGGTATGAGGTGGAGGTGATACCAGGCTAGGTGGAGGTGGTGGTTTGGTGTCTGTGTGAGTGGGGTGGTTTTGGGGGGAGGAAAGGGTGGTATTTGGTGGGTTTGACCAACGGGCGTTGACCCGTTTAATATTATAACGGGGTGGACTGGGTTGATAAGGGAAATGGGCCTAGGAAGGTGGGTGGGCTTGGGTAATGGTTGTGTTGGGTTTAGATTTGGTTTGGGATTATAATAAATAAGGATCCGTTTGGTTATTTTAGTAACAAATCACAAGGACCAAATATGTAATTAAGTGAAAGTTTAAGGGTGGCTGATGGGTGACTTTCCAAAGTTATCATGAGGACCTAATTTGTCACATGTGAATAGTACAAGGGCATTTTTGATATTTTTTAATTTTTTAAATACCCGGGGACTAAACCTGACAAACTGCCAAACTTGAGGGACCAATTATGTAATTTCACCAAACTTCACACCAAGGACCATTCCTGCAAAAGATTATTAGTACAAGGATTAAAATTGAATTTCTCAAAGTTTTTACATCCCAGGGACCATTTATGTCAATTTCCAAAGTACAGGGACTAAACTTGTAATTTTGTGAAACTTTGCACCAAATGACTAAATATGTAACTTTATGATTAAAAAGGACCCTTGGTGATATTTTCATGTTTTTAGAATAACCAGGGACTAGTTTTGACAATTTATGAAACTTGAGGGACTGAAACTGCCAATTATGCAAACTTTGTACGTTTTTCATCTGTTTTTGCATATTTTGCATTTGAAACATATAAAACACATTTTAAGATATTTTAAGTATTTTGATACATATTTGAGTGTTTTTGGATGTTTTGGCAGCTCAGATTGATATAAAATGATGAGTATTTAGACACTCATCAAGCACTTATCCTAAAAACATCAAAATGACTTGTGTACACCTTATAGTGCACAACTCAAGTTTTCAAAGAAAGGAAAGTGTTACGCAAAAATGATTTTGATCAACAAAGTGCACTTATCCTAAAAATGGACACTGTTGTACGCCTCAGTGCGACATTCCTATTCAAACAAAGAGAAGTCTTTGTTTTTCAAAAAACCTTGATGCAAAATTCAACAAATCTGAAACTTCTTTCTCTTTCAGAATTTTGCTTCATGACGACTCCTTCCCTCTAAACTTTAAAAAGTTTAACATTTCTCAAAACATATGCGAGTTTAGAGGGGGAGTATTTCTAAAACAAAAATTGTTCCGAATTCATGCAAAATTAATTCTGTCTTTCTCTCCAAAAAGCTTTTTCTTAATCTGTTGATATCAAAAATATCATGATATGCTATTTTTGAGGGGGAGAAGACATGACTAAAAAGTGATCAAAGATGTTTAGAGTTTGTGAGTGAATCTCAGAAGAGCTCTACTCAGAATGTACCAATGAATTGACGAAGCTTAAAATGTCAGTAATCGAAAAGACTTGTCCTAGACGGGTAATAATTTCAAGCTAGTCTATCTAGTGATGTAAGCATGTCTCGAATAGGACTTGTCTGAGTAGAATGTACCGTATCGAGAGACTTTCTTTGGACTTGACCAGGACGGGTAATAACTTCAATCTAGTCTAACTAGTGATGTAAGCGTGTCTCGAATCGGTCATATTCACTGAAAGTGGATCAATTCAAAAAGTGCAAACTCCTCACGCATGTGCAAATTTCTTAAAAAATTCATGAGCACATGTGAAGGGGGAGTCCTTCAAATGAAACAAAAACTCTCAAAGTGTCAACAAAAATATGTTTATATTCATAAACGCTTTGAGAGATTTTCAATCAAAGGTTTCATGGCAACTATAGGATTCATGGAGTTATAAGGTGACTAAGGTTAGGGAAAACCGTTCTATGATCCGCCAGAGCCGGAGGGATCTACCCAAAGACAATTCCAATAGATTAGAATTAGAAGTCCTTAGGTATGATTGAAAAAAGGAGAAAATGAGAAAGGAGAAAGTAGGGGTTGAAGAATTAAAAAGAAAAGTTATGAAAAAGGGTGAAAAGAAATATCCCTCCATATGTTCAACCTTAGGGCAGGCACCGGGTTCAATTCATATGCTACTGGTTGTTACTAAGGTGACACCGGTATTGAAGATAAAGACGTCATGGACCCAGTGACGCACTGCACTAAACCTTCTAGCCACTCAAGTTCTCTTAAAAGAGCTTGTTTCATTCTCACGGGGAACCGGCATAATCTATCGACCTGTCTCTTAGAGATGGTTGATATTGAAGCAGGAGACCTCTCCCTAATCTCCGCATAGGAAACCTAATGTGCACTTATCGAGTCTAGAGCCCCGAGATTCATCAAAAGATCTCATAGGAACACATGATATTTCTACACAGGTTGTTCATCATTAAGGACACCAGATGTAAACCTAAGAGTCCTTCGCAGATCTTAGCAATCTGCAGAGAACGTTTATGAGAGAATTTACTTATGTAGTTTCTCAATGATTGAACGGAAATTCCTGCCAGGGTCAACATCAAGCAGCCCTGACAGCAGGTCACTTCGGTAATTCTTTATGGGTTACGCTTAGTGTTCGCGGTGGTTTCAAACGGTCTACAGTCGTGGAGTGATCCCCAGCGACTCACCCAGTCATTGAGCTACTTAGTAGGTCTCGTAAGCTCTTTCGGGAGTATCTGATATGGGAACGGCCATGGTAAGGGTTAGAAGGAGTCTTCACACTATGCTATTGACGATCTCTAATTCCTTATCTGTAAGTACCGGTTGTTTATTGCTAACTGTTTACCTGCAGCTATACATCATCTCCATGGCAAAATATTCCACATGCTCATACATGCATCAACAAAGTAAAAGGAAAGTTCTCACAAAGATCAAAGGATAGCAACAGTCAAAGAAAGATTCTACGCCAAAAAGAAGAATCTACAAAGTAAAGTGACAAAGATCAACGTGAAAGAACGGGAATAACAAATGTATGTATGACAAAGACTTAAGACGTATGAGCATGTTGGAATGGCAGACAACCACCACAAACACAGAAGTGACGAAAGGCAGATGACATCATCGGATCACTTTAGCAACAATGAAGCATGATGAACTGGAACTATGTTTCATCTAGTGATTCCTAAAGACGTCAAGAGCTATGAATGTTAAAGTTTAAAGACAAAGATGATGACGTCGCGCAACCTCAATGACCAACACTTAGGGGGAGATTGTTAGAATCATATTTTTATTTATAAAAAGTGTCGGTCATTAATGTATTGTTATAGGTTGCTTTAGAATATCATTATGATGAAGTTTATGTTTAGTATTCATGTTTTGTAAAAGTCTAAGGGCTATCAGTGTAATAATGTAAAAGATTAGAGAAGCACTAGACTATGAGTATAAATACTCTTGTAAACCTCATTTGAGAGGTTGGTTCTCTTAGTGATTCTCTTAGTGTTAACAAAGTTATTATTCCACACACTAGAGTTCCCACTCACACTCTCTCTCTACTTACTTTCTCTCTCTAGTTTTAGGCTTGATTCAATGTGAAATAGGTTGTTCTACGGTCCTACATATGTAGTATCTTTAAATGGTCAAATCAAAACAACAAGATAAAATAATCTAATTCGTCTTTTATCATTTTGCAGTAATCAGTCTAGCTTCTAATTTAATAACTCATAAAGTGCAAATAATCTTACTATTAAATTTTTCTATGAGTTATGTATTTAGAATTTAGACAATTCTAATTTTTCTATTATATCTTTCTCATTCATGAAAAAGATTAGGATTAAGTCTTACACTTCTCTTATGGAAAGAAGACCAGGTTTATTCTTTTAGTAAAATTGACTCTAACCAAAAACCCTTACGGGTGTAGATCAATTTACTTGTGAAAAGAATAACTTACGTTTATGGTTTTAGTGTTGCATTAATACATTTAAAAGAATTTATAAAATTCAATTTTAGTATTTTCGATAATCAATTTTCAAGAAAACATAATACCCAAGGATATATTCATATAACCAACATATTTTCTTGAAAATCTAGGATCCAACTTTACATAGATTCCACCACATCAGTTGATCTGCTAGTGGTGAAAGTATAAAAGATGGTAATCTGTCGAAC
Organism: Artemisia argyi; assembly: GCA_030686995.1. Lineage (NCBI taxonomy): Eukaryota > Viridiplantae > Streptophyta > Magnoliopsida > Asterales > Asteraceae > Artemisia > Artemisia argyi. Next base: position 118,162,829 of record CM060706.1, read on the forward strand.
AATAATTGACAAACAATTTTCCAATTCCTAGATCATTATGGGATTTACATCAAATTGATTCATCAATTTGTCATGTAAGCATGTTTCATCCCATCTCATGCCTTAAGTTCTAGGTCTCACGCATCAACTTAATTAAGTCGTCTAACTTAGAAACTGCAAATTCTCCATGTGTGGTCTCACGCACACTCGGAAATGTACCTTGTCATTAAAATTTAGTCTGCGTCTCACGTTTACTAAATAATAACTTCAAGTGTTTCTTATAGTTAGATGGCATGTAACTTAAATTTTAGGGTATTTTAGTTTGATGTGAAAATCAAATCATGTATAAAGATGCATGCACTCATCTTTATAGCATAAGTTTAAAAAAAAAAATATTACCAATTCTTGAAATTAATACACAAAGTTTTTCTTGAGGTTTAAAACCTTAAGATGACTTTCTACAAGAATGATTTTAAAAGAAATTCGTTTAAGACGTATTCGTAAGTGTGATAACCAAGGCAGACTCTAAGGCTCTTTCCAAGCCTTCTTACCACGACTATGAATTTTTGTCTTAAAGGAGTTACTTTTAAAAGCATGTTGTACAAAACATCAATCAAGCAAAAGTTTATGGATTCAATCTCAAAACATGTAATAAAGTATGAATCTTGCTAGTCTTGCCTTGGAGCGAATTACCGTGCGAAGCGAACCGTTGTTGGCACATAAGACACCGCAAGATTCAATCTTTATCACTTAAAGTTTCACCATTATTAGTCCATATTATTTTCTTTATAAAAATTACCCTTTTATTGCTTACAAACATGTCCAACAATTAAACAATAGAACAAGTAATAAAGACAAATCAAAACAACTAATAACATAACAATTATAAAGTGAAACAATTAGCCACATGCATTCTTTTTAGAAAAGATCATAATAAAATCAATTCTAGGTTTCAATATGCATATAATCAACTAAGGCCTTCACCTCTTGATAGAAGTGAGCCACATACATTGACGAATCAACTGTGTAGGCCAAGGTCAATCACATACCACATAACACATAAATTGATTTTAATAATAATTATGGGGTCTTCCCCAATATAAATCTATCTAAAACATGTGACATATCTTAACAATTAAAACAATAATAACCCATGACTAACATGCATGTTTCGTCACGGATCAAAGCATAACAATTACCAATTAGGTCATAGGATACACCCAAATAACACATAAACATGTAGGCAACCTAGGGTTTCTAATCCAATTAATATTAAAAACCACAAACCCTAATTTGGATAAAGAGGTAATCGACCCCCCCCCCCCAAATTTTTTTAGGGTTTAGGAAATTTAAAGAACCCTAGATATAAAAAAAAAAAAAAAAAAAAAAAAAAAAAAAAAAAAAAAAAAAAAACCCCTAACATGTATCTAAAACAATCAAAATTCATTTTTTTATGTGTTTTATGTAATCAATTACATGTTATAGCAAGCTCGTGATACCACTATAGAATATGAGAATCATGACAATCATAATATAGGTAAACACATATGCGGAAGCGTAGGAACATCTATAACACATAAAAGATTAACATAAATTAAAGATGAACGTACCTTTGTTGATTCTAGCAAAACAAGAATCAATAAATAATCTTGAACAATATGATGAACCCTAATTAGGGTTTATATGGATCAATGATTAACCCCTTACCTTTTTGTTAATCGATCCCTTGATAACAACAATAGTGTGTTGTTACCTCGTTCTTGTACACACGTACTATAACCGAATTAATGTTAATGCTAGTTAATGTAAACACAAAAGTTTGTTTAGTAAAAAACAAACCAATCGACCCTTGTGAAGGGGTGTACGATCGGCCAAAGAACAAGAGGAGAGAAAACAAGATTTAGGGTTATAGCTAGTGCACAAAAGGTACCAAGAATGAACCCCTAAGCCTTGTATTTATACTAAGTGAAACTTGGAGAACAAGTTGGCTTGGGATTGGGTTTCCCCTCCCCACCACGACCGGCCACAAGGCCGAAGGGTCCTTCCGGATCCTTCTTGTGTCCAATTTTCACTCTAGTCCTTGTTCTTTGATACCCAATGATAGTTAGCCAATTCCGTTAACTTCTAACGATCGTTAGGCATTATTTTGTGTTTCTAATAATTACATATACATAACATTTTATATATTAATTATTATTCATTAATTCCTTCATACATAATGTGTGCAATCCCGAGGTCTCGAGTTCGATTCCATAAACTCCAACAGATTCACCAATTTAATCTTACGACCACATCGTTCAAATACCAAATAGGGTTAAACATACTTAGAAGAACGCCTTAGAACCTTGATACAGGAATTCAAAAGATGCATTATGCAACAATATTATGTTATAATTGTACGTCTTATATTGTCCATCGGTATACCATCCATACCATTGAATAATTAATACAATACATTCTTGTTAATTTTAGGTTTTGATTACATTACTAAAAAAACACAAAGTACAACAAGTTTACTTAAATAATGTCCTACTATGCTGTTTAGAGGTCGAAAAATAATACATAAACAAATTAAAAATTAAATTGCTGTAAGTTTTAACATAACCAACTAAAAACAACAACAATGAGTATGAGTTGGGTGCATTATATCTGTATCATATATTGGGGTTCGATCTGTTTATAAGTTTTATTGCATGTATAAATTTTAAATGCCAAAACTAAAATACAATAACAACCACTACTACAAAAATGGACATAGAGCCCCCTTAATAGAGCCCGGTTTTAATGAAAAACGGCCTCTAAAAGGATTCCATGTTATAAAAAAGGATATAGAGTCATGTTCTTTTTTACAAAACAGGGCTCTATGTTAAAAAAACATTAAAGCCGCTTTTTCTACCTCAAAACCGGGCTCTATTCTTTTTAAAGTGCCATGTTTTCTTTTATAAAACCGGGCTTTATCTATAAAACGATTAAAGCCATGTTTTCTTTTACACAACCGGACTTTATCAAATTGTGTTTTCTAACATCATAACATAGGTTCAAAATGAAACGAAATTACTTAAAACTTTTTGGCGGGTTATTTCCCTCCCCAATTTTCACAGCTTCACAAAACCCTAGTCTTTTTCCCCCCTCTTCACTTTCACAACCCTGAACCTTCTAACCTTTTGTGCAGCTTAGTTACAAAATGAGTATTATTTTCATAGCTTCTTAGCGTTGAGCCATAAGAGTTCAATTTCCTTGTAATTTATTTTATTGATTTATTAATTATATCTACAAATCTGTTGTGGTTTTGTTTTGATTGTGTGCTATTTTGTGAATAGTTGAATTGAAGAAGCAGATCTCTTGTTCTATGGTTTTGACCGACAAAACTAACAATCATGTTTGTTAAAATGGTATGAAAACAACTAACACAAGATTTATCAACCAACCAACCACCCCTTGGTGATATATTATTATTATAACAATATACACAAGAAGACTTGTCCCCAACACGGATGCAAGCCAAGAACAATACAAAAGAAAAGATAACAGTCCCTCTATTAGGTGCTGTCTACAATACTCACACTCTTAAACCAAACCCAGAATCAACCAAACTATAACACCAAAACTAACAATCAAGATCAAGTAGATCTTGATGTAAACTATACTTATCAAACTAAACTTATACCCAGAAACCCTAGAAATAGATGATGACTTGAGAGAGAAATCAATCAGAGAAACTTGTGTGAATGAAAACAATGAGAGATCCAAACCCTAGCTCGTAATGTTGTTTATATAAGCTCCCAAGTTACACTTAAGACCCTGTACAAACAAACACTAGACAAACACAGCTAGAGTTAAGTATTAGTTATAAATAAATTACATAACTAACCCTGTAGTTTCATGAGTTTGCCAAAGAGTGCTAATAATTTTAACACCCTCCCTCAAACTGATGAAACATACAGATTAACCATGCCCAACTTCTTCACCATCACACCATGTTGCACACTACCAAGAGCCTTAGTCAAAACATCTGCAGTTTGATCCTTAGACCCAATGCTCACAGTTTTGATCAAGCCAGATGAAACCTTTTCTCTAATAAGATGAACATCAATATCAAAATGCTTAGTTTTCTCATGCATAACAAGATTAGCAGCAATCTGAACTGCAGACCTATTATCACAACACAAATCCACTGGCAACAAACATTCACCAACACCCAGGTCCTTTAAAATTTTAAGAACCCACATAACCTCACAAGTAGCATAAGCCATAGACCTATACTCTGCCTCAGCAGAAGATTTAGACAAAGTATTCTGCTTCTTACTTTTTCAAGATACCAAATTTCCATTCACAAAAACACAATAACCAGAAACAGACTTCCTAGTAATAGGACATTTAGCCCAATCAGAGTCAGAGTAAGCAACAACATTGAACCCTAATTGACTCTTATTGAAACTAATGCCACTACTAGGAGCTAACTTCAAATATCTAAGAACCCTCAAACCAATCTCAAAATGAGACTGTAATGGTGAATGCATATGTTGACTAAGACAATGAACAGCATATGCTATATCATGCCTAGTCAATGTAAGATATATCAATTTACCCACAAGTTTCTGATAAGGAGTAAAGTTTTTCAAATACTTATCATCATCAGTCTCTTTATGGTTTAAGACAATGTTTTCAGGCAATGGAGTCATAACAGGCCTACAAGCAAGCAAACCATATTCATGAAGCAATTCAAGACAATATTTCCTTTGATTCAAACACAACCTAGTTTTAGTCTTTAAAACCTCAATCCCAAGAAAATATTTAAGTTCTCCCAAATCTTTAATTTTAAACTTGTTTTTCAAGAAAACTTTAAAATTTTCAATTTCATCAACACTATTACCAGTTAAAACCAAATCATCAACATAAACCAGCAAGTAGAAAACTGAACTCCCTTTATTTTTAATAAATAAAGAATGATCATTTTTGGACTGCTCAAAACCAGCTTCAAACAAAGCCTCAGACAGTTTATGATTCCACTGTCTGGGAGCTTGTTTAAGCCCATACAAAGATTGTTTAAGTCTGAGAACCTTGTTGGATTCTTCTTTAAAATACCCTGGTGGAGGAAGCATATATACTTCTTCAATCAAATCACCATACAAAAAACCATTGTTCACATCCATTTGAAAAACACCCCAATTATTTTGAACAGCCAAACTAAGTAAACATCTAACAGTACCCATTTTGACAACAGGACTAAAGGTTTTCTCATAATCAATACCCTCTTTTTGACTATAACCCTTAGCAACACATCTAGCTTTATATCTTTCAATTTCCCCTGTAGACTTATATTTGATTTTCCAAACTCATTTACTACCAATAGGAACCCTACCAGGGGGTAAATCACATTCTTCCCAAGTATCATTTTCAAGTAAAGCACATACTTCTTCATTCATAGCATTGTTCCAATTATGATTATTTTTAGCTTCTTCATAACTAGTAGGTTCAGCAGTCTTATTCAAATTGGAAACAAAACAACAATTTTCAGCACTTAACAAAGAATGATTAACAACCTTATTTAAACCATACTTAACTTTACCATCAAGAATAAAATCATTGAACTTAGGTGGCAACCTAGAAGACCTATTAGACCTTCTAGCACTAGTAGTTCCTTCCTCTGTATGACTGTGTAAAACATTTTGAAACCTAGGCATAGACACCTCTGGATCAGGAAATGGATTTCCCTCATAATTAAAAGTATTATTTTCATCTAAAGGAGTTGCTGAGTCATCACTTACTGGTTGCTATGAATTGCCAGATTGGTGTATCTGTTCAAAACTAGCAGTCTGGTCTAAATTCACAACCCTACCAGATTGTGACTGATTGCCATCTCTACCAACAGATGCTATATCATGACTGTTATCACTATCATCATTGGGAGAGGGACTAGGAGTTTTGGTTTTTGACTCAGAATCAATATTATCAAAAAAGTTTAACACATTAACTTCAGTTTGAAACTTAGAATTTTGATTCATTTTGTATGGAAAAATAGTTTCATAGAATTTGACATCTCTAGAGTATAAAATAGATCTATTTTCCAAACTTAAAAGCTTATATGCCTTTTTACCACTAGCATAACCTAACAAAACACATTTTTTAGACCTTTCACAAAACTTATCAGACTCTTTAACAATAGCAGCATAACAAAGACACCCAAAACTCCTAAGATGTGACAGACTAGGTTCCCTACCATAAACAAGAGAAAAATGAGATTTTCCATTCAACACAGAGGAAGGCAACCTGTTAATCAAATAAGTAGCAGTCAAAACACATTCAGGCCAAAACACAAGAGGTATCCTTCCCTGAAACATAAGACTTCTAGCAACATTGAGTAGATGTCTATGTTTCCTTTCAGCAATACCATTCTGCTGAGGTGTATATGCACAACTGGTTTGATGTAAAGTTCCCATTGTATTAAAAAATCACTCATTTTGTTATTAAGAAACTCTGTTCCATTGTCAGATCTTATAATTTTAATTTTCTTACCAAATTGAGTTAAAACCATGTTGAAAAAACTTACAAACATATCAAAAACCTCATGTTTTCCTTTTAGCATATACACCCAAACAGACCTACTGAAATCATCAACAATTGTCAGGAAATACCTAAAACCATCTCTGCTAACCACTTTATAAGGACCCCATACATCCAAATGTATGAGATCACCAAAAACAGCAGATTTATGTTCACTGATAGGAAAAACATCCCTGGTCTGTTTAGCCTTATGGCAAACATCACAAGGACCATTGTGATCAACATTGGTCAATTTTAAAGAACCTCTTAATAATTTTAAAACTTGATTAGCAGGATGTCCCAGCCTATTATGCCAAATCTCTTTAGAAACAAAACAACTAATAAACTCACTTTGAAACACACAAGCAGACAAACTATCAGATTTATCAAACAAGTATAAGCCACCATATTCACTACCAGTCCCCAGCACTCTCTGCTATTTCAAATCCTGAATATAACACTTAGTTTCATCAAAACCAACTCTAAACTTGCTATCCTTAATCAATTTGTTCACAGACATCAAACTAACACAATATTCAGGAATAACCAAAACATCAAACAAAACAACATTATTATTGAGTCTCAAATTACCACATGAGTAATATTAGCAAGAGTTCCATTAGGATGACCAACAGTGAGTTTTAAATCAGAAATATCCACAAGATTAAACATATTTAAAATGCTATTAGTAAGATGTTGATTAGCCCCTGAGTCAATTATCCAACCCATGTGATCATTGACTCCATTAAGTTTAATATTAGCACAAAAAAACTGAGAGAAACGCTGATTAAAAAATACACTGCAATTGAAAAAAGAATAAGAGGAACTACCTGCCATATTAGCATGAGCAGTAGTAACAGGTTTCTCATTTAAAAGATTCATCAACTTCATAACCTGTTCATTACTAAGAGACAAACTTCCAGCAGTACTCTTAAAACCATTGTTAGCCACAGAATTAGCCTTAGGATCATTAGGTTTATTAAAGCCATTGACAGGTTTTAGATTAGGATTCTTTTTAAAACCAGGAGGATAACCAATGATTTCAAAACACCTATCAACAATGTGACCTTTTAAACCATAATGAGAACAAAGTAAACTGTCATAATTTCCTCTATTATTACCAGAGTTATTATTCCAATTACCACTGTTTCTTCTTTTATTATTATCAAAGGCTTTAGAAACAAAAGCAGAGACTTGTGTCTTATCATTTTTCACATTAACACTAGTGGAAGGAACCCCTCTGCGAGATTCTTCTCTAGACACAATCACAAAAGCATCCTTAACTTCAGGAACGTTTTCCCTGGTTAAGAGAGCACTCCTTATGGGTTGATAAATGTCATCAAGTCCCATAAGAAATTGCATCAATTTTAATAGTTTAGAATGATCATTTAACTCAATCCTAGCTTCACAGGTGCAATCAGGCAGTTTGGTAAGAATATCAAATTCTCTCCATAGAGAATTCAACTTATGATAATATTCAGATATAGGCAACCCACCTTGTTTAAAACTATTGATTTTTTTGAAGCAAGTTAAACACAACATAGCCATCTATTCTATCATAAGTATCTTTTAAATCTTTCCAAACCACAGAAGCATTATCAGAAAACACATGTCCAAGATAAACATCTTAAGACAAAGAACTCAAAAATCCAATTTAAAACCACAACATTACATATATCCCATTGAGCCTCAAGTAAAGGACTAGCAACATAAGCAGACTTAAGACAAGTACCATCAAGAAAACCCATCTTATTCTTAATTTGCATAGCCAATTTCATAGCACTAGACCAAATTCTATAGTTCTCAACACCAGCCAATTTAACAGACACAATAAAAGCACAATTAGAATCATTAGGATGAAGATGCAGAGGGTTACTCTGATCCAAACTACTAATCATAATAGCCATAATAAAACAGAAAAAACAACCAGATAAGCAATAAAGCAGAAACAAGAAACCAACTAACAAACTACCAAATAGAAAACAAACAGATAAGCAACTAAGCATAAACAAGAAACCAGCAAACAAACAAGATTAACACTCAAACTCACACCCAGAGTTAACTTGGCCCAAGCCAACAGACTGTGAATGGCCAGAGCAGGTTTTCATGTCACTCACAGTGACAGATCAAGATGTTAGCGAAACCTTTTGCCCCCATTCAACTCAAAACCAGTTAACCCTAAGAGAATAAAAAACAACTTACAGTGAGTAGCAGCGGAGAAACCACAAACAACCACTCTAGATTCACTTAGTCTAGAGTAATTGAACCAAGAACCAGCCCAGAAACCACAGATCCCTAAAACCCCAATGAAGCAATTAGGGTTTCCAAGAATCAACCAAGAATCAACAATCAACTGTTAATTCCTAAAGAAACCAACACCAGAACCTTCCAATCGATCAGAATCACAAAACCCCCAAAAACTAGGGTTTCAAAAAAAACCCCCAAATTGTCAATTGAATCTATCAACGTTCTATTAAACCCAGAAACACCATAATTCAACAACCAGATCGTTGAATTAACACAATCAGAACTCCAAGATCCACCAAGAAGTAATCAATCAAAACCTAGAGCTCTGATACCATGTTAAAATGGTATGAAAACAACTAACACAAGATTTATCACCCAACCAACCACCCCTTGGTGATTTATTATTATTATTATAACAATATACACGAGAAGACTTGTCCCCAACACGGATGCAAGCCAAGAACAATACAAAAGAAAAGATAACAGTCCCTCTATTAGGTGCTGTCTACAATACTCACACTCTTAAACAAAACCCGGAATCAACCAAACTATAACACCAAAACTAACAATCAAGATCAAGTAGATCTTGATGTAAACTATACTTATCAAACTAAACTTATACCCTAGAAACAGATGATGACTTGAGAGAGAAATCAATCAGAGAAACTTGTGTGAATGAAAACAATGAGAGATCCAAACCCTAGCTCATAATGTTGTTTATATAAGCTCCCAAGTTACACTTAAGACCCTGCATAAACAAACACTAGACAAACACAGCTAGAGTTAAGTATTAGTTATAAATAAATTACATAACTAACCCTGTAGTTTCATGAGTTTGCCAAAGAGTGCTAATAATTTTAACAATGTTGTCTTCAAGGTATTCCTTTTTTTACTTTTCATTTCGTTACTTTTATGGAACTCGATTAAGTAGTCGATTTATGAAATTTTTAGGTGTACAAATTATTTGAAATTAAGGATTTGCAGGTGATGCGTGGGAATTGCACCAGGCTTTACCTCTCGAGGGATCTCGAGAAGCTTACAACCCCAACCAGGCAGTGTACCTGATCGTTGTAGTATAGTATAGTGACAAGTACCGGGGGATTGATCGTTCAACTCAGGAATAGTGTCGCTAGGATTAGAAAGCCTTAAAACTAGGTCTAGAGGTGAGGGATGATTCTTTTTGTATTTTTATATTTTATAAAAGCAAGTAAAAATCTTGGGTTTTGGAAGAGTGGGCGGAATTAGTTGCTAGTCAACTAACCCAATAACTAAAGATGCAATCAAAATAAAATAACAAAAATGTAAATAAAGCTAATTACTAATGTGGTGTGAACAGTAAATGGGAGAATTGTGTTTACTTAGATTTCACTACTCCCTAGATATCTTTTACAGGTTAATTGTTTGTTACAGTTGCGTGGATGACGGGTTATATTCCTTAATACCAATCGTGGGGTGGCGTACGTACTTCCCCATCTCTATAAGCTTCTACTTCACTCCTATGTCGAGCCTGCAAGAAGCTCCTAACATGGGATCACTATAATTCGCTCATGCATTAAATACAACCATAAAAACCTAGTACGCATTGGTTCATGTTTCTTAAGACGTTCAAGCAAGTTACACAACGGAAGTCTGCCAGTTTTCTTAAGCCTAACATCGAAATCATTCATCCATTACAACTAAAAACAAGCAATCAACCTATAATCAACATCTAGGTTTCATTACATCTAAGCAAACACACAAGAGATCTAGCCTAGCATGTTAAAATCAAGACAAGTGTAAGATATATTCAAACAAAACATAGACATATTGAATGAATTGAAAGGATACTTATCTTAATTAAACATGAAAGGTTTCAAGTGGTGAAAACCCTTGAAAATATTGTTAAAGTCGTGCTAGGGTTTATTCAATTCGACCCTAAAATTCTCCTCCCTTTAGAATAAAAATTACAAAGAGTAATTCCTAAGGTGACGGCGTCAAGAAGAAACTTCTGACGCCGTCAACCCGCCGCCCATAATATTCTCGGACTGCCTAGATCCAGATCTGACGCCGTCATGTGTAATGTTGTTCTGGGCCGTCACCACTTTTATTCTTGACGGCCATGCCTTGACGTCGTCACGTTTTCACTGGGCCGTCATCTCTTTTGCTCTTGACGCGGTCATCAAAATTCTCTTGACGCCGTCAGGTACTGTTCCCAGCAAGGAAAATTAAGACTTTGCCGTTTTCTTCACTTTTATGCTCCAAAAACGTCCAAAATGCTTCCTTTTCCAGAATTCACTCCAAAAGTACCTAAAATCACAAAAGGAATGATTTAGGGCAATATTTGATCAAATAAATTCCAATTCCGGCTTAAATGACCCCCTAAAAATGGATCATTTTTCGCCTCATCATATACCCTTACACTTGAGATTTGCTTGTCCTCAAGCAAATGCGCTTTTATTCTAATCAAAATACAAGTTAGGGGTCATTTAACACTAATATAAAAGTAATTATAACAAATAATCGTTCCACTAAAGACCAAAGACAAGCACGGAGGTCATACACTAGCACCTCACAAATAGTTTTTAGATACTCACATCTCTCGGGTGTAATAAAGTACATATCACAATATGGAAATGGAAGACATCTCTCACTACCTGTCATAACAAAATAGATTACCATAGGCTTGGGAAAGGATCAAACCTCTACCACATGGTGTAAGCACCTAGGATAAACTATCAAAGAGGTCTTTTAAAGGGTTATAACGTTAGGTGTAGGGATATGGAATACACGATTTTGTTGGATATAGGCAATCTTTACTGGTGGCGAGTTAATAATCTTGGTTAATTACATGTACAATATGGCGTTGCTAAGCCAAGACTAGACTCGACTTAAGTTAATAAATCAAAAATAACAAAAACATAAAATAAACATAGAATGAAACGGGATAGTAGTCCATATGTTTTTTCTCTTTTCTTTTTCTATTTTTTTTTTCTTTTTCTTAATTTTTTCGATTCTTTTTTTTTTTTTTTTTTTTTTTTTTTTTTTTGCATACACTCTTACCCTACTATCCAAAATAATACATCATAGGGAATGAACATTCCCCTTAAACTTGAATTTTTACATACTTTACAATAAACTAATCTAATGACTCGAAGTAAGATAATCAAAACACTTGGAATACGTTTAAGAATAATGCACATATGGGGGTAATAAAATGATGTTCTTCCCCATTACTCCATAACATAAGTACTTTACCCATGAGGCCCAATCGTCCCAAAACAATATGTACAAGGATATGACTCGACTTAGCAACCATGTAATCAATTAGATAATTAACTAAGGGTTTAAACATATAACAATAATGCACTAAAGATGAGTGCATACACGGAAGGCTAAGGCGATTTGGTTGTACATTTAAGTGGGGTGTAACAAATTCTTCCTTTAAGTAAGATGCTTAAAGTTAGAAACGAAAAGATAGGTTCGGAGGGGTGTACTAGGGGTTTCGTGTACTAAAAATGAGTACAACGCTAAGGTGTGGGAAAAATTAATTGATTTTACTAGCCAAGTAATATGACTTAAATGGTCAAGTAATTATGATACGGGTTTAAACACAAGGGTGATCTTAATGCCTCTTATCATGTAGTAAATCATACTACACGAATGTAGTCTCACTAGCGGTCTCGGGATGCATCACTAACGCGAGTTCTAGAATCTAAATGCTACCGGTACACTCATAAGCACTAATAGTGAATGCTTTTCCTATCAAATCTAAAGGCGAACCTCACATATTTGGGTGGAAAATTTTTCTGAATAGTATGGTTTTGTGCTAGTCATACAATCTCCTATCCATGAGACGCTTGCTATGGCTAAAGTTTCACTCCTAAATGTTGTAAAAAATTTTAAATTTGGCGCTAAAATTACACTAACAAGTATTTCTCATAGTTTTATTACACACCTACCATCAAACAAACAAACTCAAGTGAAAGTGTATCCTATAAATTATCATCATTTACCCTCCCCTTACACTTAGGATGAACATTGTCCCCAATGTTCAATTAAAGAATGTAAAAGTAAAACAGGTAAAAGAATGAAATCAAATACTCCCCTGATTCGCTCGGTATGGATAGTGTGGTAAACAAGGTTAGATCTTCCAGCAAGAAAATGAACAATCAAAGCTTCCCTTCCAGAATATAAATCATCTTCTTGCCATACATAACCTGTTAAACCTGAGAAAACAAACAAGGCAACCTCGCGTAAAATCGGCGGCAATCTATATATGCTAACAAATCCTAGAAAACAAAGTAAGATATAATGCTTGTGGAATGAATGTTTGCAGATTCCCTGGAGTTTATAAAACAAAAGATTTAACAAAAACTTTAAAACTCCGTTAGAAAAACAAAACTAGCAAAATTTCCAGAATTTTACACATGACGCCGTCAGGAATTTCTTCCTGACGCCGTCAGAAGTGACCTGCAGAAATCTTTATGTTAAGTTTCCGGAAAATTTCTGGAAAAACTGTCCTACTTCTTGGAAAATCCTGCAAAACATCATTATGACTCGATACAAGCATTTGACTCTAACAAATATGAATATACATGTCCGTTTAATATTTTGGAGAATCATGATCAATTTTTTTTTTAAAAACATATTTGGGGTTTCCCCTTACACTTATCTTTTGCGAAATACCTTTGGATGAAGTTAAGACTAAGCCAAATGACAAAATAAAGTATTTTCACCACTTAGTTTTGAAACATGATCTACCAACAATAAAAATAAAGCATGCATACGCAAACAAATAACAATCAAACAAATAAAAATCATACAAAGCATGGGTTGCCTCCCAAGAAGCGCTTTTCTTTATTTACGAGTCTTGTAGCTAGACTCAAGGTCATTGGTTATTACGTGACATGTGTGAGTTCCTCATTGAGGACATCTTTGGGATCAAACTTAGGTTTCAACTTCCTATCGGTTTTCTTAGTACGGTATGACCTTTCAAACTTTTCTCCATCTGGATCATACAAAATCATCTTCATATGCCATGATCTGTCACCTTCCTTAGGTGGCTTGTCCCACCTCCATTTACACTTATCCCCCTCTCTTTTCCACTTGTTCATCTCTATGTTAATAGGCATTACGCTTAAGTACTCAATCATTTTCCTAAAGACTAGGGGGTCCTCAAAAGGGTCTAGCTCTTCATCTCTAGCTATGAGTTGTTCCACTGAATCTGTCTTATCGATGAAATCTTTTTCTAGATAGAATGGGCGTTGAGGTCCTATAAAGTTTCTTTCTATTCAATGTCCATATCTAGATGGTCTCCTATTCATCTCTACCCAATGTGGTGTTGGTTCATCCTCACAATCATAGCTATGTTTTTTAACATCATATACCGACCAAGTATCGCCCTCACCTACCGCTATCTTAGACTCCTTACAATCTATAATGGCGCTAGCGGTTGCTAAAAATCCTCTTCCTACTAATAGTGGGCATGTAGTATCACTAACCATATCAAGGACGTGAAAATCCGCTAAAATAGTTAACTTCCCTACGTGAACAACTACATCCTTGATCATCCCAACCGGGTGGGCAATACTCCCATCCGCTGGACCAATTAATACCTCTGTCTCCTCTAACTTTCCTAGCTTGAGAGTGGTGAAAAGGGATAAGGGAATCAAGTTGAGGCTTGACCCTAAATCGGCTAGTGTGTCGAAAGCTTCGGATCTTCCTATCTTACAAGGCAAAACAAATATACCCGGATCATCAAGCTTTTTAGGCAACTTGTTTTGAATGAAGGCAGTCCCATTTTCACCTAGTTTAAATTTCTCATATTTTTCTAGAAGGGCACTATAGTAGGGAGCACGGGCTAAGACATCAATGACGGGGCGTTCAAGGTGAAGCTCCTTGAATTCATCGTCAAGGTCTTGCGTAGAAGGTGTTTCAACTATGCTTTTGACCGGTTTGATATCGGGTGTTTTATTTGATTGGTCCTTTTGAAGAATTTAGTTTTGCTTGAAACACGTGCTCGTTGATTTAACCGAGTAGTATTGCGGACAAGAAGTGGGTGACGAAACTGATGATATGGAATTAACGTTTAGTTTCGGGTTCTTGACCGTGTCGCTTGGGAGTGCTCCCATTTCTCGGTCATTGAGAACTTTCAACAATGTGTCAATTTTGGTGGTCATCTCGCTTTGCTTTTGTTTGAAATCGGCTTCAAACTTAGATATGCGAGCTTCTTGAGATGCCATAAACTTGGACATCAATCCTTCAAGATTGTTGGTACTACCATAGTTGTTAGAAGGATTGTTGTTGAAAGTACGGTTGGAGGGTGAACCGTTTGGTTGGTAACGATTAGGCGGATTGGAAGAATTGTTTTGGTTTTGTTTCCACCTAAGGTTCGGGTGATTTTTCCAAGAAGGGTTGTAGGAATCACCGTAAGAGTTCGGCTCGGGCTTGAAAGTGTACCACTTATCTCCCGCTTCGTCGGTACGCGAAGATGCGTAGTTCGCAAAAGCTGTTCCGGGGAGTTCCACGCAATCACGAGTGTCATGGGGACCACTACATAATTCGCTTGAAGAAGTGATTTTGTTCACTTGGCTTGAAGGCTTATGAGCTTCATAAGATTTCATGAGAAACTTGGCTTGGTCCTCAAGTTCCATGATCCTACAGTCGGGAGTGCTAGAATTGTTCGAAGGCAAATATATTGCCTTGACCGTTTTGTTCAAATCACGGGGATCATTCCAACTTTCGTTGTCATAGAGAGCAAGATCTTCTATGAGTTCTTATGATTCTTCCGCACTTAGATCACGTAGCTTGCCACCGGCCGATTGGTCAATGGTTCGCCTTGTGGAGAGATCGATATGGTCATAGAAGATTTGGACTTGGAGCCAAAGATCTATGCCATGATGAGTGACTTTTTGGTGTAAGTCCTTGAAACGAGTCCATGCTTCATATAGAGTTTCACCTTGACGTTGTTGGAACATCAAGATATCATTTCTAAGCTTGGTAGTTCTCCCTGGTGGGAAAAATTGAACAAGAAAATGAGTGGCGAGATCATCCCATGAGGTGATGGATCCCGCGGGTAAACGTTCAAGCCATTGACTAGCTTGATCACATAGAGAGAATTGGAATAGGCGTAATCTGTTCGTCTCTCTAGTTGTAACATCAAGGTCTATAGAATCTACGATTTTAAGGAAGTCCTTGAGATGTTGATTAGGATCTTCGAAACGAAGTCCGTGGAATGCACTTCTGATTTGCACCAACCGGATGGTGTCGGATCGCAAGGGGGACACATTGGCTCTTTGGGTGAGCTCAATGGTGTTTCGATAGTCTTGGTGGCTAGGTCGGGAATACTCTCCTAGGGTTCGGGGCCTAAGAGGTTGGTTAGCTAGTGGTGGGTTTTGTGGGTGGTCTTGTTGTGGTGGGTTGATGGGTTCAAAGATCCATGATGTTGGATGGTAAAGAGTATGAACAAAGGCACGAAGAAATAAGATAGACTAAAGAAAACCTAAAAAATAAAAATAAAATCTTACTAGAAAGGAATCTAGCAAGTAGACCTAATAAAAAGAAATCCCAACCTAGACAATAACTATTCCCCGGGCTGCGGCGCCAAAAACTTGATGCGTGGGAATTGCACCAGGCTTCACCTCTCGAGGGATCTCGAGAAGCTTACAACCCCTACCAGGCAGTGTACCTGATCGTTGTAGTATAGTATAGTGACAAGTACCGGGGGATTGATCGTTCAACTCAGGAATAGTGTCGCTAGGATTAGAAAGCCATAAAACTAGGTCTAGAGGTGAGGGATGATTCTTTCTGGATTTTTATATTTTATAAAAGCAAGTAAAAATCTCGGGTTTTGGAAGAGTGGGCGGAATTAGTTGCTAGTCAACTAACCCAATAACTAAAGATGCAATCAAAATAAAATAACAAAAATGTAAATAAAGCTAATTACTAATGTCGTGTGAACAGTAAATGGGAGAATTGTGTTTACTTAGATTTCACTACTCCTTAGATATCTTTTACAGGTTAATTGTTTGTTACAGTTGCGTGGATGACGGGTTATATTCCTTAATACCAATCGTGGGGTGGCGTACGTACTTCCCCATCTCTATAAGCTCCTACTTCACTCCTATGTCGAGCCTGCAAGAAGCTCCTAACATGGGATCACTATAATTCGCTCATGCATTAAATACAACCATAAAAACCTAGTACGCATTGGTTCATGTTTCTTAAGACGTTCAAGCAAGTTACACAACGGAAGTCTGCCAGTTTTCTTAAGCCTAACATCGAAATCATTCATCTATTACAACTATAAACAAGCAAACAACCTATAATCAACATCTAGGTTTCATTACATCTAAGCAAACACACAAGAGATCTAGCCTAGCATGTTAAAATCAAGACAAGTGTAAGATATATTCAAACAACACATAGACATATTAAATGAATTGAAAGGATACTTATCTTAATTGAACATGAAAGGTTTCAAGGGGTGAAAACCCTTGAAAATACTGTTAAAGTCGTGCTAGGGTTTATTCAATTCGACCCTAAAATTCTCCTCCCTTTAGAATGAAAATTACAAAGAGTATATATATATATTACCTAAGGTGACGGCATCAAGAAGAAACTTTTGACGCCGTTAACCCGCCGCCCATAATATTCTCGGACTGCCTAGATCCAGATCTGACGCCGTCATGTGTAATGTTGTTCTGGGCCGTCACCACTTTTACTCTTGACGGCCATGCCTTGACGCCGTCACGTTTTCACTGGGCCGTCATCTCTTTTGCTCTTGACGCCGTCATCAAAATTCTCTTGACGCCGTCAGGTACTCTTCCCAGCAAGGAAAATTAAGACTTTGCCGTTTTCTTCACTTTTATGCTCCAAAAACGTCCAAAATGCTTTCTTTTCCATAATTCACTCCAAAAGTACCTAAAATCACAAAAGGAACAATTTAGGGCAATATTTGATCAAATAAATTCCAATTCCGGCTTAAATGACCCCCTAAAAACGGATCATTTTTCGCCTCATCAGCAGGTAATTATTGAAAAAGTTACTTTTTTGTGTTTAAAATGGTGTTTGGTTTTAGAAGAGATTATGTAATTATTGCACAAATACTCAGAAAACAGCGTTTGGGAAATTTTGAATATACCATACACTTTGAAAATTTGAATATACAATACAATTTGATATATCATAAAGCCCGTTTTTAAAACCGGGCTCTATGCCAATTCCTCTTAGAGTCCCTCCCCCTTTGTTCCCTCATGCAAAACCGGGCTTTATAAGCATTTTCAACCGGGCTCTATGTCCATTTTTGCAGTAGTGAACGATTTCATTGATAACACTATTTTATAATAAGAGTGTGATTTTTACATACACTACTTGTTATAATGTGTTACTGTGTATGCAAGAAATTATTATGTTGTTCGCTGAATATAAAACTAGTTATAAGTCCCGTGCATGCACCGGGTTTACACGTAAATCAAATTTATTTTAAAATTTTAGTTTACTATATGGATATATTATAATTTACTCGTGAAAATTGTGATATACGTACAACTAATAAATTTGCACGAGTTTTTCATTATGTATTAATATATATATTAATATTTGTAAAAAAATTTATTAGATCAAAGATTTAACTTTGTTTAGCTGACATAAATGTTGAGGTTGAGGTTGATGTTGTTGTTTAACTTTAACTATTGATATCATGTTCTACAAAATGTGTGAGTTTAATAGTGCATAATGAGCGTTTGTGAAGTTAAATGTAGCAACTCCTACATTTCAAGTCACTATTTAGCTCTATATTTCTATTTATTGTTACTTTAATATTTATAGTTAAAAATTTCACGTATAATCAAGAAGATTCAAACGCGTAAGCTAAAATCGTAATCAACACTAGACTATGATCAGCCTAGGTGTTCTACATATTTTATTTTCCCTAATAGTCGTATTTTATATATACTATTGCTATTTTTCCATTCCTACGTAAACCTCATATGTTTTACGTTTTACGCGTACTTAGACCTACGTTTCTAGGTTTTAACAACGGTTACACGCTCTTTTGAACTTATCACTTATTTTATATACTAATATAGAGTATATTGATCAGTTTTAACATTTTTATAGGTTTTATATTTTTACGTTACCCTGTTTTAAATTCCATGACTTAAATGCTTAACGTTAACAATTATCAGGTTCAAACTACACTCCGTAAATCAAAAGTTATACAAAATAAACTAGATACTTATCATAAACCACCTAGGGTGGTGTTTTAATGACTCACCAAGACCACATGTCTTGGTGAGAATGAATCAAGTCTTTGATGATTACACATGTAAACATAACTTAACAAGTATAATATCTAGATATTTTTCTTATTTAGTCATAACTAGTCAAACTAGGACCAAAACTCTCTCCTCTCTCCTTTCCCTCTCTTTGAACCTCTCTTTGAAAGGCCCATATAGCACCAATCATCATTATCATTTGATTTTATGCTACAAGTTATACACCATATTTGAAGTTTTAGGTAAGCTTTACATGATTCTTGGATTAAGTTCATGAATTCTTGGTTGATTTGGAAGATATTCAAGAGGCTTAGGGGCTGTAGTTATAAGGTTTTTACAAGGGTATATTAAGGTTAAAATCAAGTGGTTATAATGGTTGAAGACTAGAAAGGGTTTAGAATTTGAATGTTCTTGTTGTTCTTGTAATATTCATCATTTATCCTTATCATCGTTAAAGCTTGCGATTTCTTGATACACTATATATTGTCGTGACCTATCGCTTATCATATCGGTGAGTTCGTAGCCCCACTTTTACTCGTTTATTATTTTATAAACTCCTTGAGGGAGATACATGCTTGTTTTACTTACATATTTTACTCATTTACTTGAAACATTTTACTCGGTTGATGAAACACTCTACTAGTTTATTGAAACATATTACTCGCTTTACTTAAGCACACAGTTTGTTTTATATATGGAAACAAGTGCACAATATATTTTCGGATTGCCTAAGTTAGGAATCATTAAATTACTACCGGCTGGTGAAACCAGTTACTACTGACTGTACTGAAGAAATCAATTACTATCGACGATACTGGTAAAATCAATTACTACAGACCGAATGGGTGAAATCAGGTACCACCAGCTGTACCTGTGAAATCAATCAAATGACCAAATATATTGGTCAAAGCAATTACAACCGAATATATCGGTGAATCAAACATTGAGTCTTGTGGTCCTTAATTAACATTTACATTTATTAATATGAACTTATATGTGGACCTAAGATGTTACAAATTTTGTATGAGTGGGATTTGTAACATGATTAGGTTGACAAATCCTTAGTATGTCCAAGTGTTGTGTCTTGGCTAATAAACTTGTCATGAGGATTTACATATAAAGGTTTTCATCTTATTTACAATAAGCCTATGAACTCACCAACCTTTGTGTTGACACACCCATCCAGGGGAATCTTACACCGCGCGCAGAGAACCCTTCTCACTTTAGATAGAGAGGGAATGACGACATGTTTATCTCAGGTCAGTAAGGCGATAGATAGAGATTGGAGCATAAGTCTTTTGGCATATTTTGAAGACTCAACCATTCGATAATACTTTTAAAACATTTATGTGTATGATAATCTGGGACCTCTCATGTTGTAACTCTGATTTTATTTATCGAATGGATTCTTTTCAAAATGTCTCATTTAGAGGCAGTTTTCTATTACTATCTCTTGTTATTATGTAGTAGCACCCCACTGACACTATCTTTCGTTGCCATATTTTGGTGGTTTTACTTTAAAATATACTTCATAAATTTTATTAAAAATGTTTTGTTGGATATCCGTATACAAACTTTAAGTAATAATTACATGAGTTGTTATTATAAGTACAATCGCGTATATTTATTTTCATATCACAGTAACTCGTGCTTACCATTTCATATTTATATTACCGTTAATAATGATTTAGCCGTAGGGATAAGTCGCTCAAATCTCCTAGAGCATTTTGAGAAATCACTTTTTTTTGTCTAAAAAAATAGACTTTGGGCGAACGGGACACATAGAGAATTACCACTGTTTACTATCCAAACCCATGTACTTATAGATTAAACTTTTAAATAGGATAACATGAGTCCTTATTTAACGTATATAGTAAAAACTTATTTTAATAGATGAAAATTTAAAACTAATATTTGTTTTATATATATTTAACGTATATCAAAACTAATATGTATATTTACAAAAAATTTATAATTTTAATGAATGAAAGTCTAGAACTAATACTAATACTCGTGTAATTGTAAACAAAGTTAATATTATAAATTTTAAATGTATAAAGTGTAAGGGGTTATTTGTTTATTATATAAAGTTATTAAAAAACATGAATATTTATAATTTTATACTTAGCTCTATATAATTTATTTAAAATTCAACCACGAAAGTTTTATTAATTACCCCTTTTTTTTTAAAGTTTTTGTTATCATAAATTCGACACCTATATTTTTATGTATTTTTTTCCTCAACTAAATTTTCCACCAAATTTATTGAAGTTTGAACAAAATTAATTTAATTTTGGCCTTTTATTGGTCAATCATATTTTTTGATTTCGCCTATGTGTCAAAATCGAGCTCTCCTAGTGGTTTATTTTTTTCAATAAGAATGATTTTACAAAATCACTTCGAGACGATGTAATTCTTTTATTATATAAAAGATATAGGGTTGATTTATATATTAAGCAAAGTAATATATATATATATATATATATATATATATATATATATATATATATATATATATATATATATATATATATATATATAGACTGAGGATCAGGTGCGAATTTCTTTTTTTTTTTGTGCGGATGTGCGGATGAATCTGGACCACCCATTTTCAGATCTGATCTTGACTTTTGTAAAAAAATCAAGGTCTGACGCTAACTTCACGGTACCAATTTACCATTAAAACGATTTTTTTTTTTCCTGTTAAGTGATCCTTACTATTATTGTCTTCTTTACTTTTTTTATTTTTTCAGATTTTTCTAAGCACTTTTTTTGATTTTGATTATGAGCTCTACCGTGATATTAACGATATTATGAGTTCTGTTGTGATATTAACGATTTTACTTAAAAAGTTATTTGATATTTAGTAAAAAACTTAATATCACTGCTTTTTTTATTATGATATTAAGAAAAGTTACGGTGAAATAAAAAAAAATTAACTTTGATATTAAGAAAGCATGATTATTACAGTGATATTAACAAAATCCATAATATCATTATAAAATTAACAGTGATATTATAAGACATACAATGATATTAAGCTTTTATACATGTAAAACCAACAGTGATATAAAAAAAGAAACGGGGATATTAGTAAGAAACTTAATATCATCATACATAAAAAAGTGATATTAGTAAAAAAAAAAATCTGAAAAAAAATTCAGAATATAGTGTAAGTAAAATAAATAAGAATCGTTGAAAAAAAAAGATGTTTTACTTGTAAAAAGGTACTGTGGTATTAACGATTTTATTAAAAAAAGTCGGAATATTTACGATATTGCCACTCCGCATTTTTCAGAAGATTTACTAGATGAACGGCTAAGATTTATCCGTACCATTCACACTAAAATCAAAAAATGTACCATTCACACTCCAACTTGGACAAATTTATTAGCCAAGCCACAACACTTGCCACTCATCGTCTAGTTTAAAATATGGAAATGTCCAGAAGGGGCTAAAAGGGTGTGTAAATGGTGTTGTCGTATCGAGCTTTCATTTAAAAGGGGTCATATATATTTTTTTTACTCTTGCATATATTAGAGCACAAGGTGCAATTCATTGTTTTATTTGTCGTTCCACGCTGGACATTCATTGCAACTCGCCAAGCTAGTTGTTGCACCGTCTTCCCCTTGTTGTAACTCACCAAAAGCCACTTACTCGTCTGCACGACGAACATTGCATCCGTCCTTTTTGTCAGGTTTGTGTGTGTGTGTGTGTGTGTGTTTGTGTAAATAAAAGGTAGATGGGTCCTAAATGAGTAAGTTGATGTTAGTTGTTAGTAGGGGGATTAGTTGTGAAGAGGTGTTAAGGTGATGTGGCACCCCGTGTGCCCCAAATGAAGAGGTTGAGCTAGCCATTGCACCTCGTGCTCTTACTAAACATATATCATGTGTATAATTTAAGTTCATTTGCAATTTATTTCTAATTTACAAGTGTACTGGCCTCCTTGCCGTTATTGAAAAGTACTATTAAATCAATCAACCAATAGATATATATGAATAAAAATAGATAAAGAACTTTATGTTAGTTTATGGACATTATTTTAGTAGTCGTATATTAGGATCGAACTCGAGATCACGGGATTGCACACTTTACGTATGAGACTCGATGTTTAAATAATTAATATAAAATGTTATATTTAATTATTTAATTCACAATAAACGACTAAAGAGCGTTAGGTAATTAATAGAATTGACTAACGGTTGGTAAATATTAACGGGATACGAATAAAGTAAAACAAGACAAGAGAAGGTTCTAGAAATCCTCTCTTGAGCTATCCCACATCGGAAACCATAGCAAACTTGATATCTATCATAAGGGTATAAATACATCCCCATGTATTCATCCTTTGGTACAATTGATTTCAATATAAGGCCAAACTTCTTCTTTTCCTCTCTTGTTCATAGGACAACGAGCGAAACCCCAAGAAAAGGGATTTGCGAGTAACCTTGAACATTACAAAGTGTTTGGTAAAATCTATTGTGATCAAGAACTAGCATTCACATCGAATCGCTAATAGTACGTGCGTACAAGAACGTGATATAACCACACTATTGGTTATATCTTGGATTGAATAACAAAAAGGTAAGGGGTTATTTTTACAATCCACATAAACCATAATTAGGGTTTATAAGTTGAAGATTGCTTTAATTGATTCTTGTTCGGCCTAGAATCACAAAAGGTGCGTTTACTATTTATTATTGATTAATTAATTACATGTTATATGATCTTGTTATAATTGATTCCACTATACTTACTTCATATTATTGGTTTATTTATATTCATGTCATGATATTACTAGTTATAATACCGTGCACGCACGGGGTTTTGGCATAAAAATTTTATCATGTATTAAATACCGAATATATTGTGTTAAAATGTTTTGAACTTTACATCTATTAATTTAGTATAAGTCAAATTCATTTTAAGAAATGAATCACTTAACATGTTTCAATCGGTTTTACTTGGTTGATTAAAAATTAAAAAAAAATCAAATGTATATATGTTATAATCTACCTATTATTTTAGGATAATGCTTTTGGATTAAAAATTATATTTTATTATTCAAGCAAAATCACATGATGATACTTGACTTGCATGAGATGTTAGGCTGGATGCAGTAAGGAGGGTCAATCCCTCCCATTTTCTCTGCCACGTCAGCTTTCTCTTTCCAGCGACCTTCAGGCGATTGGGTGCCCTAGTAAGGGCGACCTTCATCATCATTTTTTTTAACATTTTTAACACAAACTTAAATTTCATTAATATTTAAAATCTTAAATTTTATTAATAATTAAAACAGTACATAGATTAAAAACATTACATAAACATAACATAAACATTACATAAACCACGATACGTAATCCGGGTGATCCCAGGTTTGAGAGTTGTCTGAGTGATAACCATCGTCGTAAGCAGAGTAGTTCGCAAACCTGCTCTCATTGTACTATCGTTCCAATATGCTAAACTCCTGCTCCTTACTCTCGTTCCAAGCCGCATCTTCTTCATAACCTTGCCCAAATTGAGTCAGCTGAGGTTGATATTCTTGTTGCTCAATAAATCTTGGTGCATCAGATGAAGTTGATGCACCTTACCCAAATTGTTGGTTCTGTTGTGATACACAACCAGCAGTTTTGTTTTCTTCAAAACTCCAACGGATCTTGTTACTGATTTGGTCATGTATCTGTGTAACGTAACTCTACAACGTCTCACTAATAGCTCCGTCTTTGCGAACTTCATCATTCAAAAATTGGTCGATCAAAGCTTTTCTTTCTGCAGAGATGTCTTTGCACTCCGTGTATCGTTGTCTCAATCTTTGAGTGCCTTTGCGAGCTCAAACTAATTGATAACTTCGACAAGAGCCTGTTTTCGAGCCACATCTTCTTTTTTTCAGCTTGTTTTTTAATATACTTTTACATTTGTTCGATGGTATGGGGGAGATGACAAGCCATTTTGAATTGAGAGAAGTATGAGATTTGCGGATTGAAGTGTATTTATAAGTTAGTTTGGAAGGTTTTTTTTTTTTCTTTTTTTTTTTTTTTTTTTTTTTTTTATTTCAAACCGTTAATCAAACGGCTAGTAAAAAACTAATTTTTATATTCCCGTTACTAATAAATTGTATTACACTTTAGTGTAATGCAAACCACTTACATATTTATTTATTTAAAAAACAAATTTCGTAATTTATATTTATTTATTTATATTTATTTGAAAGTAGTCGGTTTTGTTTTAAAAAACGCACACAACAAATTGCATTACATTTTAGTGTGTGTGATAAGATCATAAAACTGGAAAAACCACTTACATGTTGCATTATAGTGAGGATAACAACAAATTTAGGTATAACATCAAATAAGAAAACTTCAGATTAGAACTAAAGGGGTGTTTGGTTATTCTTATTAAAGGTACTTACTGGCTTATTCAATTAGCATAACACAATAAGTTTATGATAAAGCTATAAGTTTTTTTGAGAAGCTTAGTAAAAAACACCTGAACTCACAACTAATTCTATCATAGCTTAGTGTGTTTATAGTAAAAACACAAATCTTTTATATAATAAAAGAATTACATCATTTCAATAAAACATTAAAAAAAACAAAAAAAAAACAAAAGTTGGTGTGTATAACAAAAAAGTTAAACCATAAAAAAAGTTACTAAAAACTATAGGCTAGATAAGGCATAAGCGAAAGTTCTGTTGAGGTCTCTTTCGGATTCTATCCTGAAGCTAAAAGAGGTTATGATGGCAATGGGCGAGAAAAAACCCACAACCCGCGGGTACCCGCCATAAATGGGTGGATAAACGCATCAATTTTCACCCATGGGTGGGTCGTGGGTGAAAATCTTTACCCATGAGTCGATGGCGGGTGGGTGATGGGTGAGGCATACCCCTCACGGGTAAACCCATAACACCCATTTAAAATACCCACGGGTATACTCGTCAAAATACCCGTAGGTGTACCCATAAACCCATGTTAAAATTAATTATACTAATTAAAATATTTATGATGTTGCAGGTATACATTTAACAGTTATCACAAAGTCTCAAAAAAATACATTAATCTAAAAGTTTGTTTGAGTTTCAAGGCTAAAAAGATATTATGAAAGATCAAATAATCAAAGTTGTATTTGGCAAATTGATTGGTATCTTATTACGTAGTTTCATAGTTAGTTTTTATAACTTCGTTTTGTAATTTTGTTGCATAACACTAACCCATGGGTTTACCCATGGACAACAAATACCCGCGGGTAAGGGCATTGGTAGAAATTTGTACCCATTGGTGGGTGACGGGTGGGTGATGGGTGAAAAAAAAACTACGTGGGCGGGTGACGGGTTAGAGGTACCCGTGCCCATTGCCCACGGGTGCCATCCCTAGAGGTTAACTCATAAATCATAAGTATAGAAGAATGGTTGTATCTCACATCTATGATTATCAACTCAATAACATTATCGCAGTATAGTAACGTAACAACCTGATTAAAAACTATATATTCTTGCTTAATAATTCTCATGTACATACTTTAATTCCTTTACAACGGCCAACTATTACGTTTATTTTTTTATTTTTTTATAAAACATCACGTCAATGAATAAAGTTAGGTTATCACCAATGTAGTAGTAGGTTTTTTTTTTCTTTTTTTTCTTTTTTTTTTTTTTTTTTTTTTTTTTTTTTTTAAGGAAAACACCTTCTAAATTAAACAATGACTATCTAACTTTTTTTTTTTTTTTTTTAATAATTAGCTTTGTATAACGTTTTTAACTGACAGACATTCTGAGGTTGATGTTGATGTTATTGTTTAACTTTAACTATTGATATCATGTTGTACAAAATGTGCGAGTTTAGTTGCACATAATGAGCGTTAATGAAGTTAAAATATGCTCCGTCATGTTTTTAAAATGTTTTTATAGATATTCATATATAAATTTTAAATAACAATTTCATGGGTCGTTGTTATAAGTAGAATTGCGTATATTTATTTTCATATCACAGTAACTCGTGCTTACCATTTGATATTTATATTCCCGTTACTAATGATTTAGCAATATTTAATATTTAAACCTGTGTACGCATAAATTAAACGTTTAAATTGAATAACATGAATCCTTATTTAAAAAAATATTCTAATAAATGAAAGTCTAAAACTAACAATATTAAAACTATTCGCATATTACCAAATTTTGTAATTTTAATGGATGAAAGTCTAAAAACTAATAATAATACTCATGTAATTTTAAACAAAGTCAATATTATAAAGTATAGGGGGTATAAAGTGTAAGGGGTTATTTGTTTTTTTTCTAAAGTTATTAAAAAACATGAAAACTTGTAATTTTACACTTAGCTATATATAATTTATTTAAAATTCAACCACCAAAGTTTTATTAATTACTTCATCTTTTTTAAGTTTTTGTTTTTATAAATTTAACACCTATATTTTTATGCATTTTTTTTTAACCAAATTTCTCCAACAAATTTATTAAGTTTGATAAATATCAATTTAATTTTGACTTTCTATTGATCAATCATATTGCTCGATTTCTCTTACGTGGCAGAATCGAGCTCTCCTATTGGTCTAATTTTTTTTTTTTAATAAGAAAGGATTTGCAAAAACACTCCGAAATAATGTAATTCTTTTATTATATAAAAGATAATTAACACTTTAACTAATTATGTATATCTTTTAATTAAATATAAACTCTAAATAATGCTAGAAGATAAGACATTCACGTGTAATTATTCATAACAATGTGGATAATTTTCTCTTTGTATGTTAAAGAAAAAAGAAAGTAAAATGGTCCGTCAAGAGACAACCATAATTCTTTAAAAAAAAAAAAAAAAAAAAAAAAAAAAAAAAAAAAAAAAAAAAAAACTACTTGACTTTTCGATGTTTCATTGTTGGGGGCAGAAATAGTCTATATTTTGGTACTCTGCTTATGTGGGTGGGTAAGTGCTTTAAAACATCACTACCAGTACTGTGCTTGTCCATGAAGTTGTCAATAGCATCTGAGTATCTGTAATCAAAATAAATGTGACGTAGCACCTGGTGCCGATTCGTATTTTGTGTTCATCTTTGAATAACTAAAGAAGAAGAGTTCTTTTAAAGAACTTTAAATGCTATATACTCCCAAACATTTTACTCAGTAACGCTTACGTACGTGCAAGGTTTATAGTATGTGTACAATTAGCAATTGAGCTATAATTGAGATGTCTAATGTTGTGGCTAAAGATGCGTCTAAACATATGTGTTAAGAGACCCACTTTTTCGTAAATCATCATGATGATGACACATGTGTTTAGGCATAAATTTAGGCATATATGTTAGGTCTACCAATCGTTTTCCTTAGTAATTATCTTAATCTTAACTACTTATAATAGACAAATGGTCAAAGTGAAAAGTGAAAAGTGAATTTTTGGTCAATGCCCAAAATGCCCTTATCTATATTCTTTTATAAAACATGCATATCCCTTCCTAACCTCCACCGGTCTCTCTCTCTCTCTCTCTCTCTCTCTCTCTCTCTCTCTCTCTCTCTCTCTCTCTCTCTCTCTACATCTCTCCCTCTTCCTCTTAACCTAAAACAAACATCACAACCCTTCTATTATTGCCGCCGACACCACCTACATCTTCTAAAACCTCCGTCATCGCCACCATCGAAAGAACCACCATCAAAAACCCCACCACCATCGAGCCCCCAATCACCGAGCCCTATCACCACCGGAAACCAAACCTGACACCACCCTACACCCCGAAAGGTTTTTCAGGTTTCGAGGGTTTTTTTTTTTTTTTTTTCTTTTTTTTTTGGGGGGGGGGGGGGTAAAGATTTATGTATTTTTCAAGTTTTGAAAGTTTATTTTGTAGATCTATATATTTTTGAAACAATGAAGGTTTTATTATTTATTTATAAATTTGTATATATTCTTTATAGATATGAGTTATAAATCTGTATGGTTTTTGTATTCGAGATCTGGTAAGGCACTGTTTTCAGTTGTGTTTTGGTTGTTTGTTTGTCATATATGTTTTTGCAACGGAGCGTTTGTTTTAAACTCGGATCCACCTAATGGCTAACGTTTGTTTGTTTTGTTATTTTCTTTATTATTTGGTATATAACTGCTATTGAAAATTTGAAAAATAAATGATTCGAAATCAACTATTTAAAGATACTTTGGGTGAAAGTCTATCGAAGATAAAAAAAAATCCCGTAAGTTCGGCTAGAAATTTGGGTTTTTTGAATTTTCTATCTTGTGAGTTATGCTAGAATATCATCAAAGACCAATGATGAAACAAAAAACTTAAAAAGGTGAAGTATGCATTGGTTTTGACTTCAAATTTAGAGATCCGACCAAATATGAGTTTTAATATTGTGGAATTTTGAAATTATTGAAAATTTTGATAATATAAAGCTAAAGGGATGAAGCTATCCTATTGAATCATAATGTGATAGATTTGCAGTGAAAACGGAAAGTATTGTATTAACGGAAGGTATTGAATCATCATTAAAATACACACGTTGACTTCTTTATACAAGGCTGGAAAACGGAAAGTATTGAATCATAATGTGAATGATTTGCATTGAAAACGAAAAGTATTATACAAGCTTCGAAAACGTAGGGCTGACTTTTTCTTTGCACACGGCTGGAAAACATAATGTGAAATTGAAACTTATGAAACTATATATGGCAAGGGACTTTTCCATTGGCTATATAAACAACCATAATGTGCTAATTCATTTGATAAATCAACCATAATGCCCTGGTGAACCAGTGCCAAGCAAGGCTGGTTTTGAAGCCTTTAGCATATGAGAAAAGACGGAATCAAGGATTGCAAGTCTATTCTCAAGTGTGGGGTTTGCTTTGATCAGCCAAAGGAGGTACGCACACTCTGCATAATCACTATAACGCTTGATTTTTCATGCATTTTTCCATTTTAATGTTGGAATTATTGTGACAGGTTGTGATTGTGAAGTGTTGATCTCTTTTGCAATCGATGCATCCAGAGGAATTTAGAGATCCATCACCAGAAATGTCCTGGTTGTGGAATGGCATTTGGGTAAAACGATTGTGAAGATATGAGTAATTAGCTTGGAATATGATAATAATCAGGAGCATGGTTGTTCTTCATGGTTATGTAGTTAGTTCCATCAAATGTAAGCTTTATAAGAATGCTTTCTTTCATATATCTCATTTCCTTTTTGGTTATAAAATTGGAAGACAATACATAGGAGGAAAATGATTATGTAACTGTTAGGTTTAATAGCATCATAGAACTCCTTTGAGAAAAATTAGTGGCAAAATCTTTAAAAATGTAACTTTAAATATGCTGACTGCTTAGATTTCTGGTTGTAAAGTTTGTCGTTTGGGTATTTTGCTGATTTGTCGTCTTTAGCTGATATATACAAGACAGCTTGTAGACACGTTACACCAACTTTGCCCAAATTGAGTTTGAAACATCTCAAGTCAATCAATCATTAATTGATCTCGAGTCACTGGAGCATTAACTTGGTTTACATTTAGCCATATCTAGCTCAAAACTGGTTGAAAGGTTGGCGTATTACAATGAGGTTTGTTGTTAAATCAAGAACCGGCTAAAAGATTTATAATGGAAATTACAGTAATCTTGAGTCACGGTGATTGTCATGGATTTTTGACAGAGGCGGACCTACAACAATTGTAGGTGGTGCCCGGGAACCACCTTAGATACCGGATTTATATAAAAGCAATGTATAAAATTATTTGGGACCTACCTTAGAAATAAATGAAGAACCACCTTAGATTTAAATGGAAAAACAAAGAAAGACAAAAAACAAAAACAATATACATCAGGCCACAAGATGGATGCCTGAGAAGATGTTTTGCAAGTGACTTTTAAAGAAAAAGTAATAATGTATTAAAAAACTTCATTGGTGAGAGAAAAGTGATAGAAGTCAAAGTATGAGAATTGAGAAAAGTGTAACTGAAACCAAATTGATATGTTGACGGCACGCTTGTGTGACAGCTTGTATACTTTCAAGACCTGTATGCACATTATTTACCCGCTATGTCACACCCCCAATTTACCTGACTTGCAGCGGAATGGAATACCTGGGGGTGTCTGTCATAGCACCACAGTTACAGTTACATTGAACGACCTAAAGTGTCGTTTGGAAAATACTGCATTTGATCATTGAAATAATTCAAAGTTTACAAAATGAGGTCCCCAAAAGGTGTTGCAAGTTTATAAAAACAAGTCATACTAGATCAAATGTTTACATAAGTGCATGAAATAATGATGAGACACGTCGACTCCGCGACTCCATGAAGGTCCAAATGCATGTCACATGAGCTACCTTAATAACCTAAAATACATTGCTAAAACGTCAACACGAATGTTGGTGAATTCCATAGGTTTGTAAAATGTAATAATGTACGGCCACCACAAGTAAAAGTGCAAGATAAAAATCTCATGAAAATTGTACAATAGCCTTAAGCTCATGACACCGAAGCTATGACTGATGAAACTCTATGCCCCTCCCGAATGTTCTGCCGAAACATTCAAATGTAAAAGACATGACATGCATCCGCTTACTGTTGGTAATCACTACCACGGATGGAGGCGTCACCCTCGATAGATCTATCCACTCACTCTCGCTTAACGGTAAATTAACGGTTCATGATGTTACAGGGGACTTATCACATGGCAAGGTAACTTAAGCAATGTACATGTTTGAATACTTGGGCTCGTACTAAAATGATTGATGCAATGTATTCCCCCCGTGGGATTTGAAAACAATCAAAAATGTTGAATTGAAAACGGGGCTATGAAAACTCACCTTAACTGATGAAACTGTGATGAAATGAAATGAACACCAATGAACAATTAGCTGTCGCAACCCAATATGATGGTACCATGAACATGTACTGAGCTGAAAAACAAGGCGCGCACACTAGCCGCAACCTAATATGAATGATGAACGATCTACTTTAGATCATGAAATGGTGTTATGAATGTCCATGCACATGTTTACTATACCACTCTACTCTTTGAAAAACACTTGTTGTTACCAAAAGTATATATTCCAAGACTTAGGAAAATATTGCTATTAGAAAATATAAATAGCTAGTTATAATATATATATACTTATATATATATATAACGTAAGTTCTCATGTTGACGTTGAAATACTCGGGTTGTAATCCTTGAAATGATGAAAACATACTCGTAATAACTAATACTACGTTAGTTATAAAGCTCGGTACTTAATATTATGTTTAGCTTGAAAATGTACTTCGTAGTTTTTGCGCCAAATTATATTAAAAGCTGTCAAATATAAAAGGGTTTTTGCCGATATTCAAACGTGTATATCTTTGTCGTTACTTGTCCGTTTTACTTGTTCTTTATGTCCACGGTTACGTCTTAGTATGTAGTAATATATTTTGGAAAGCTCGGCTCCTCCGGGTTACGTCTAAAGTCTCTTTTTGTCCAATGAAAAACGTCCAACAGCATACATTTTCAGAAAAATACTTTTCGTCTACAATCTTGCAAAAATCATAACTCCTTCGTTATAAACTCTTTTTAATCCGTTCTTTCGCCTACGGATTCGTTTTTGAAAGTATTTTCTAAAAATTTTGCCAAAGTTTCCTTGGTGTTTACTGATTTTCCAGATTTTTACAAAACGGGACAGCATGTCTAAAATAGGTTCCAAATCAAGTTTCCAAGGTTAAAAACTAATTTCTACCATCACCAATCCTCTTGTAATCACCACATGGCTAATCTAATCTTACCATACACTTTCTTAGGGTGCCATGGACTCCTAACCAAGTTATTAGAGCAAGGGGATTCATAACTAAAAAGTTAGGGTTTGTATGTTTCTTTGTAGCCAAAATAAAGTGTGGTATAGCTACTTGTACATGGTTTTTAGCATGATACTTATGTAATACATGTAAAAATAGGATGATCCATGAAAAAATAAAGATGAAAACTTACTTGACAAAATGAGATGATTATAGGATGATTATGCTTGATGTTCTTGTGTTTTTGTTGCTTGATTCTTGATTAGGCTTGTAAAATGAACAAGTTTTGTGTTTTACTTTATGGAAAATGATCACTTGATCATGGTGATGATTATGGGTCGTGGATATGGAGAAAGAATGGAGAGGATGAGCAAGATTTTTATCTTTCTAAAATGTGAGATTATGATTCTAGTAAATTTGGTAAAGCTAAGGTTTTAAGGTTTATTAGTTAAATATAGTCAAGTTAATGCAATAGGTTAAAAGGGTGTTTCATGGGCTGGTTTTCAAAGGGTGAAGGGGGGGGGGGGGGGTAGGGTGCTTGTGATTTAATTAGAAAACTTGTAAGAATTATGCACTAGTTTGTGTTATTCGTTAAAATCGGGTAACGGTTTTAATAGAAATAAATGTTCACGAAGTTTACCGGGATGAAATAAAGTCATAATAATGTTGAAAATATGTTAAAAATATGTTGGGTACATTTACTGAGTGATCGGGTGATTATTGTTTAGTTTTCACGAAAACCGTCGTTATATTCATACGCGTACGTTATAAATAAAATAAATTTCCAAAATACTGGGTAACTGAATGTTATAACTTTTATGATGTTAAAATGGATATAAAAATATGTCGGGACCATTGTGGGAAAATTTAGATATATTCGTCGTGTATAAACCGGGTGTTAACGTTTATTTAGAAATCATAATACGTAAAACGTTAAATATACTGAATATAGAAATTTGAAAATCCTAAGAGTGGTATAACATGTAAATGACCTACTGATGATATGCAGACTATCTCCAGTCCGTATGAAATGTCATTACTGATAATGCATGAATTCGCACCTGAACCAACACGGTTACGCGAATTTGAATACCCGTAAACTAAATTTACGATGAAATGTGTAATGCTCGTGAATGATGAAATCTTTTCCGGAAATGAATAGTGTTCGGTGAATAGTAAATTTCCCAAAAGTTTCTCAGAATATCAAATTGACCTCGAAAATGATGAATAGTAAAACGATGAATAGTGTTTTGATGAATAGTGTTTGATGAATAGTGTTTTTCCAAAGTTCGGGAAATGACCTGAAATGACCTGAAATGGTGAGTTGTGACAGTCTTCCCCCCTAAAAGGAACTTCGTCCCGAAGTTCAGTTCATGTTGGTCTCTGAGTATGTATTGGTGAAAAGGTGATGATATTCGAGAATTCCAGCGAACTCTAACGATAGGAATTTGACTCTGATTCAACTGTTTGACCACACGGTCCATGGTTTCTGTTGGTTCTCTTACAAGGTCTGAGATTGTCATTTGGGATGGATCCCTTCCAATGGAATCATGAGTGACTCATCTGAAAGTCATTTCTGGGGATCTGAAAATGTGAAATATGTTCGTGTAATTCTGTTGTTCTCTGACAATGTTCAAGTCTGACGGCCACAATGCCTTCTCTGTCAAAATATAAATGGTCCAGTGTATATTGGTGTAACTTTCCAAGTTTTCTGAACGATAACATGCCTTTCCTAGGCAGAACTTTCTGCATAACTCTGCTTACCAACCTGAAGTTTTAATGGTTTACAACTTATTGAACTTGTAATTGATTCTTGACTTGTAGGAAATTTCTGGTTATCTCATGAATGCCTACTGAACTAGTGAGTTGAGCTTTTTCTGAGTTTGGCCCATCAATCGATGGTCTGCGCTTCTTGATGTTTTAAATGTGGTACTGGTAATATATACTGCTGAATTCTGCCAGAACTCAAGTTTGTATGCTAGTTGGTCGATTCTAAAATGAATCTGAAATAGTCCAATATGCTAAAGGTTCAACCTTTCTTGTTATCCAATTTGTATCGTGCCAATCCAAGGCAATGCTTTTAACTTAGTTTGTTCTCCTACCTGAATCTGGATAGTTTGTTGTTCAGGATATCCAATCCAAATGATGTGTGTTATGTACCAATCTAACTTCTGCCAGTTTCCCGTTGTTGGTGTGATAACTATTATTGTAGATGAATTTGATTTATGTTGAGTGATTAGTCCAACCATTTACAGGGTCAATCACTCATGCTCTGAGCATACCTTCCTATGTTTGAATTGTTCTCTCGCTTTGACCATTGTTCTGAGGGTGATAGGTGATGTTCACATCTAAATGGGTTTCTGAAGGAAATCCTGAAATGATTACCTGAAGTCCATGGTGAATTCGGTTTCCTTAACAGGAAAAACTGAAATGGGTACAATAAACCTTTGTGACTAATTCCATAACGTTCGGTCCTTCGAACTTGGCGTTATCTGAAGGGATAGCATGTAGGTAAGAATTTGATTCCTTGTGTTATGTTCCAACGGATGATAAGACATATGTTCTTCTTTGTCTATTGGGTTTGGTCTCCACTACTGAAGTTCATGATCAATTTGTGATGTTCCTCCTAATTCCTTCATCACATATTCCAAATATTCTCTATTGTCAAGTCACAAAATCCTAAATGCATAAGCGATGTTGTAGAGAAGTTGGTTCTGGATATTTGTCTCGCGATTGTGAGTTTTGGTTGAAATCTTTTTCTGAATAAACGAACTTAGAAAAATGGAGCAAATGATTTATTGGGTAATATTTTCTTGATGATTCAAAACCCAGTAGTTATGAAATAGGAACTGTTTTCAAACATGTTGTGATTAAGACTGCTTACCAAAGTTTGATGTTTATGTATATTTCTCATTGTACAATAGTGTTGCTAAAACTGGTTCAAAATAGGAATTTCAGAAATCATTTTTCCACAAGGTATGTGATTTATGTAAACGCATCAACTTTATTTAAAAGTGAAAACACTGAAAAGGATAAAATGGTAGAATAGGAAATGTTCGCTTAAATGCATAGATGTCTAACACTTAGTTCCTGAAGTTGGATAATGTCTATTGATGGTTATCTGGCATAACTACAAGCATAGGCATTTAGACTAACTTAAGTCCTGAAATAGTTCATCGTCGTAATTGGCAAGACGAAGGTATCACTTGATGTTGTGTCGATGAATGTCTATTCTGTTTTCCCATGTAGACGAGGAGATATGTTCTGGCTTGATCCCTTGCTTGGTATGAAGGTGAGGTTATCTGAAATTTCTAGTGACATAAGGCCTTAGAGGAATCTACATCGATATTCTTGATTCAAACAATTGTCCTTTGTGAAAACTTACTGCAGGAAAGTTTATGTATGGATGAGGCCATGTTTAGATGAAATGCTCTACAGTCTCAATTAGAAGCTTGGTTTATTTCTATTGTGTTGTCCTGCGGGCATTTATTGAGTTCAATCCTGTAGCTCAGTCTAGCTAGTACCCTTGAATAATAACATTGGACAACTAGGTTAAAGATGGTGATTCGGATGGTCTCGCAGTATCTTAGAATTTGTTGTTGAGTTATGAATTCTCTCACTATATACTTCTAGTCCTGGTTAGTAGTTCTGTAATCCTTTCGTTGCTTTTATTGTATTGAGGAATCCTGCATGTAATTGATATGGAAAGTCTCTCTTAGGGAAGTCAATGGGAAAATCCAACTTAATGTCTGAATGAGTGACGGGTGGGGTAAGTATCCAGGGATAGTTCGGCAAAAGGGATGTTTATGAAAGAGTTCCTTTGTTTACAAAACTTTTGGATGAAGATTGTTATTAACAATCCTTTGAAAAGGTAATTATTTCCTTCATGGCATAATCCTTCCTGAATTTTACATAGGTGATCAGGCTATGTATAATTGAGGACTAATGATGCGATGTTGGATTTTGTCAAAATATCATAACTTTCCTCAAAAGTTTTAGATGGTGTTCAACGCATTGTTATTAAAATGGTATCCTGATGTTTCCTATCAAGTAACATGAAAATTGCTTCGCGTAATAATAGTAAATACTTGGTGTAATGACAGAAAAACAATTTATAGGATGGTAATAAAATAGCTTACTTCAGAAATTTTTCTGTAAAACAGTTTCCCCATATGATTGTAAAATAGCTTGAATGGTGTATTGGATACGTGGGTGAATCTTGTCGAATGGTAATAGTCTACTAGTTCGTCAAAAACGAAATCAACCTAATTCCTGATGAGACAATGCTCAAATGTTGCGAAACGATTGAAATCTGAGCAATTTGAGGTAGAAAATGGAGTAAACAATGGTTATGATTATCACAGAGGTAACAAAGGATAGATACTACATTGGATAGGAAAGTGCTTAATACCACTAGGTCATGTCATCGTACCAACGGTAAGTACAAAAGGAAAGATACAACCCTTAAAGGGCTCGAACTACGGTTTATATATCGAAACAAAGCTCCTCCTGCTGAAGCATTGTTGTTATCCTTGATGTTGCTAATATCCTGACGGTTCTCTTTCAACAGCTCACGCTATTCCTCGAGCGATTCAGTCTTGATTCCCAGTTCCTGATTTTTCCTTGTTCCTTAGTTCCGGGTAGTCATTCTTGAAATACCCTAAGTTTCCACATTTGAAGCAACTCCCTGGGATTTTCTGATTTGTGAGTTTCCTTTGCCTCGATCGCCATTTTGATGGCTTCAGACATGGTATCGGGTTCCCATGCGATGACCAACATACGAATTTCATTTGAGAGTCTCCCAATGTACCTTTCAAGTTTTCTTGCTTTCCGGTTCATCCATTGCAGAACCTAGTCGTGTTAATTCATAAAAATGATAGTGTACTCGTCACATCATTTCCTACCATGATAAAGTTCAGTGTTTCCTGTTCCCTTGCTCGTAATTCACTTCCTACACAAAATGTTATACCCATCATCCTTCTTAGTTTCTCCCAAAAGTGTGAGTAGGCAGCATCAACTCCC
Organism: Artemisia argyi; assembly: GCA_030686995.1. Taxonomy (NCBI): domain Eukaryota; kingdom Viridiplantae; phylum Streptophyta; class Magnoliopsida; order Asterales; family Asteraceae; genus Artemisia; species Artemisia argyi. The sequence goes on from CM060706.1 coordinate 118,200,633, forward strand.
ACCATCTTAATATATTTGGTCCACCATTCCTGGGCATGATTCTGAAAAGTGCATGTGGCGAACTTAACCTTGTATTCCTTACGACAGTCGCCACATTGAAATATTGTTTCTATGTCTTCGAACCATTTGAGAAATTCCTTTGTGTTTCTAGTTCCGCTAAAGGAGGGAGGATATAAGTCTGGTCCAGGGACTTCCTGGTGTCCCTCTGTATGAAATCAGGTTTGTGACATCATAAGGTCGAGATAGTCCTGAAGTGGTGTCTGAAGTTGTGCATCTATCAAATCTTAGATAATATAGGTTCTGAACCATTCCTGAAGAATCTGCGGATGTTTCTGTTGAGTCCGTGTTATTGGTATTATCTACTAGGTGTCATCTAGTTCATGTCAAGTGGGAATGGAAAAGGAAAATGACAAAGATGGTACTAGTGTATGGAATACTACCCTCTTTCGCGCTACCTCGCGACATCCAAAAGGTAAAACTAAAGTACACACTGTGGGAAGGCCAATAGTGTAATAAGTAACTGATGGTGGTGATAGTACCTGAGTAGTAAGTGCCCTACCAGTGATGGAAAGAAAACACACTATCTTCCTTGCAATAAGCATCCTAATAAGTCCATTAAGATTAATTCTGAATACACTACCAAAAGGCATTCTATGTACGGGCTGAATGATAGGAAAACCCTGTTCCTATGGCAAATCAATAGTACTAATGGTGGTGTAAATGCAACTGGTGGTATAATGGTAGTGGAAGATGACAAGGCATCTTCAATGTCGGAATCCGATAATAGGATGTCAGGGTGAGTATCTGAAGACATGTCACTTGTGAACCAGGTCAATAAAATGATATACATATACGGATATGAGTATAAATAACTCGCACAGGGTATGTATGAAACAACATGTATCATGATTATGCACTTATGATGAAATGATGAGATGCTATGCTGATGTGGTTATAGTCTAGGGTCCAAGATACATCCTAGTTCGCTATAACCTTAGCTCTGATACCAATCTGTCACACCCCCAATTTACCTGACTTGCAGCGGAATGGAATACCTGGGGGTGTCTGTCATAGCACCACAGTTACAGTTACATTGAACGACCTAAAGTGTCGTTTGGAAAATACTGCATTTGATCATTGAAATAATTCAGAGTTTACAAAATGAGGTCCCCAAAAGGTGTTGCAAGTTTATAAAAACAAGTCATACTAGATCAAATGTTTACATAAGTGCATGAAATAATGATGAGACACGTCGACTCCGCGACTCCATGAAGGTCCAAATGCATGTCACATGAGCTACCTTAATAACCTGAAATACATTGCTAAAACGTCAACACGAATGTTGGTGAATTCCATAGGTTTGTAAAATGTAATAATGTACGGCCACCACAAGTAAAAGTGCAAGATAAAAATCTCATGAAAATTGTACAATAGCCTTAAGCTCATGACACCGAAGCTATGACTGATGAAACTCTATGCCCCTCCCGAATGTTCTGCCGAAACATTCAAATGTAAAAGACATGACATGCATCCGCTTACTGTTGGTAATCACTACCACGGATGGAGGCGTCACCCTCGATAGATCTATCCACTCACTCTCGCTTAACGGTAAATTAACGGTTCATGATGTTACAGGGGACTTATCACATGGCAAGGTAACTTAAGCAATGTACATGTTTGAATACTTGGGCTCGTACTAAAATGATTGATGCAATGTATTCCCCCCGTGGGATTTGAAAACAATCAAAAATGTTGAATTGAAAACGGGGCTATGAAAACTCACCTTAACTGATGAAACTGTGATGAAATGAAATGAACACCAATGAACAATTAGCTGTCGCAACCCAATATGATGGTACCATGAACATGTACTGAGCTGAAAAACAAGGCGCGCACACTAGCCGCAACCTAATATGAATGATGAACGATCTACTTTAGATCATGAAATGGTGTTATGAATGTCCATGCACATGTTTACTATACCACTCTACTCTTTGAAAAACACTTGTTGTTACCAAAAGTATATATTCCAAGACTTAGGAAAATATTGCTATTAGAAAATATAAATAGCTAGTTATAATATATATATACTTATATATATATAACGTAAGTTCTCATGTTGACGTTGAAATACTCGGGTTGTAATCCTTGAAATGATGAAAACATACTCGTAATAACTAATACTACGTTAGTTATAAAGCTCGGTACTTAATATTATGTTTAGCTTGAAAATGTACTTCGTAGTTTTTGCGCCAAATTATATTAAAAGCTGTCAAATATAAAAGGGTTTTTGCCGATATTCAAACGTGTATATCTTTGTCGTTACTTGTCCGTTTTACTTGTTCTTTATGTCCACGGTTACGTCTTAGTATGTAGTAATATATTTTGGAAAGCTCGGCTCCTCCGGGTTACGTCTAAAGTCTCTTTTTGTCCAATGAAAAACGTCCAACAGCATACATTTTCAGAAAAATACTTTTCGTCTACAATCTTGCAAAAATCATAACTCCTTCGTTATAAACTCTTTTTAATCCGTTCTTTCGCCTACGGATTCGTTTTTGAAAGTATTTTCTAAAAATTTTGCCAAAGTTTCCTTGGTGTTTACTGATTTTCCAGATTTTTACAAAACGGGACAGCATGTCTAAAATAGGTTCCAAATCAAGTTTCCAAGGTTAAAAACTAATTTCTACCATCACCAATCCTCTTGTAATCACCACATGGCTAATCTAATCTTACCATACACCTTCTTAGGGTGCCATGGACTCCTAACCAAGTTATTAGAGCAAGGGGATTCATAACTAAAAAGTTAGGGTTTGTATGTTTCTTTTTAGCCAAAATAAAGTGTGGTATAGCTACTTGTACATGGTTTTTAGCATGATACTTATGTAATACATGTAAAAATAGGATGATCCATGAAAAAATAAAGATGAAAACTTACTTGACAAAATGAGATGATTATAGGATGATTATGCTTGATGTTCTTGTGTTTTTGTTGCTTGATTCTTGATTAGGCTTGTAAAATGAACAAGTTTTGTGTTTTACTTTATGGAAAATGATCACTTGATCATGGTGATGATTATGGGTCGTGGATATGGAGAAAGAATGGAGAGGATGAGCAAGATTTTTATCTTTCTAAAATGTGAGATTATGATTCTAGTAAATTTGGTAAAGCTAAGGTTTTAAGGTTTATTAGTTAAATATAGTCAAGTTAATGCAATAGGTTAAAAGGGTGTTTCATGGGCTGGTTTTCAAAGGGTGAAGGGGGGGGGGGGTAGGGTGCTTGTGATTTAATTAGAAAACTTGTAAGAATTATGCACTAGTTTGTGTTATTCGTTAAAATCGGGTAACGGTTTTAATAGAAATAAATGTTCACGAAGTTTACCGGGATGAAATAAAGTCATAATAATGTTGAAAATATGTTAAAAATATGTTGGGTACATTTACTGAGTGATCGGGTGATTATTGTTTAGTTTTCACGAAAACCGTCGTTATATTCATACGCGTACGTTATAAATAAAATAAATTTCCAAAATACTGGGTAACTGAATGTTATAACTTTTATGATGTTAAAATGGATATAAAAATATGTCGGGACCATTGTGGGAAAATTTAGATATATTCGTCGTGTATAAACCGGGTGTTAACGTTTATTTAGAAATCATAATACGTAAAACGTTAAATATACTGAATATAGAAATTTGAAAATCCTAAGAGTGGTATAACATGTAAATGACCTACTGATGATATGCAGACTATCTCCAGTCCGTATGAAATGTCATTACTGATAATGCATGAATTCGCACCTGAACCAACACGGTTACGCGAATTTGAATACCCGTAAACTAAATTTACGATGAAATGTGTAATGCTCGTGAATGATGAAATCTTTTCCGGAAATGAATAGTGTTCGGTGAATAGTAAATTTCCCAAAAGTTTCTCAGAATATCAAATTGACCTCGAAAACGATGAATAGTAAAACGATGAATAGTGTTTTGATGAATAGTGTTTGATGAATAGTGTTTTTCCAAAGTTCGGGAAATGACCTGAAATGGTGAGTTGTGACACGCTATTGCAACTGCCTTGTTATACTGAGTAAAACAAATGAAGACGTACCACCTATTCATCTAATGCTTTTAACATACTGAGATTACGTTGATTACGAGTTAAGTTATAATGACTTATCATTTGTTGTTACAAGTTGCAAAATACGTGAATTGTCCAACTCAACTCTAAATTAACAACAAATTGTTTTTTCTCCCGCTGGTGCCAATCCATTCAAAAGAGCAAAAGCTCACAAAAACATTATGTAAAATGCATTCGTGGCACTCAAGAACTATGCTTCCTTAGTTTTAGTTACCCCACTCGTATAATTACATAAAAAATACACACACAAATTAATGATATCATACAACCCGTAAATGTTGTATCAAAGGTCATATCAGAACCACAAGTTCGCAAGTATAGTTATTTGAGTTATCGAATATTACAATCTTTTGCAATTACATTTTGATCGTTTCTGTCCAATCACTACATAGACACAATTATTTCATATTTTATGTATAAACATTATACGAAACACTACAGTTGTTTGCTGCTATATATCTCGTTGCTATGCATTTTGGTTGTTTCACGTTTTATCACAACCATAGCTGTTTGCCGCTAGAGAATTCCGTTGCTATGCACGGGTACTCGCCTAGTATCTAAAATATATATGTTTGATTTTAAGTTTTTAACTTAAGTTTTATTGTTGTAGATCTGATTATTTCAAAAGCTTTTATAAATCATACTGAAATTACTTAGAAATCATATCGCAAAGTAATATGTTGAACTAGAGCATCCATATTGTGGTTTGTGAAAAGATTAATAAAAATTTGAAGAGGGTTCAAAAACATATAAACCATAGAGAAAAGTTATTTTGCAAACCATTTTTTTGCTACAAACTAAGGGACAAATCATCACCATCCATCTAATTTGATCTAATGGTGGGGATTAACCTAAAATTTAATATGCAACATAAGTCTATGTCTTTTTGTGGTCTTTTTGCCTTTCTTTTTATTCACTTCTTTTTTATTTTCTTTTCTTTTTTTTTCATTCACGTATTCCTTTTTTCCTTTTTTTTCTTTTCCTTTTGTCTTGTCTTCTTTTCACGTTTTCTTTCTTTTTTTTTGTCTTTTCTTTTCTATTCACATTTTTTTTCTTTTTTTTTCATAGCTTTTTTTTAATTCACTTTTTTCGTTTTTTCAAAAAAAATATCACGTGTAATTTTTAATTCACGTTTTTTAGTTTAATTCACGTTTTTTTTTTCACTTTCTTACTTTTTCATCTGTTTTCATACGTTTTCTTTCATTTTTGTCCGTTTTCATATGTTTATACACATTTTGTCCGTTTTATACATTTTTGTCCATTTTCTGACGTTTTTGTCCATTTTGATACGTTTTTCGGCTGTTTTGTACATATTTTTGTCCATTTTCGTACGTTTTCGTCCATTGTTTAGGTTTTCAGACGTTTTCGTCTGCATTCTTCCGGTTTCTTACTTTTTCGTACATTTTCAAACGTTTTTGTCCGTTTTTATACATTTTTGTCCGTTTTCAGACATTTTTCTCCGTTTTCGGCAGTTTTTATACGTTTTCAGACGTTTATGTTCGTTTTCATACGTTTTCGTCTTCTTCATACGTATTCATCCATTTTATTACGTTTTCGTCTATTTAAAGACGTTCTCGTCCGTTTTTATACGTTTTCGTTTGGTTTTATACGTTTTTGTCTGGTTTTATACGTTTTCGTCTGTTTTCATACCTTAATATAAGTTTTTTTCCGTTTTTATATGTTTTCTATCGTTTTATACATTTTTTTTTCTGTTTTTAGACGTTTTCGTCCGTTTTCATACGTTTTCGACAATTTTTACACGTTTTCATACATATTCGTCCGTTTTAATACGTTTTCCTCCGTTTTCATCTGTTTTCTTTTATTTTCATCCATTTTTCATATGTTTTCTTCCGTTTTCAGACATGTTTTACGCTTTCATACGTATTCGTTCTTTTTTGTCCATTTTCATATGTTTTTAAATATCACAATTAATATTCCTAATATAACAAGTGATATTTAGAATATCACTTGTGATATTAAGAATATCAATTGTGGTATTCAGAAACGTATAAAACATATGAAATCGAATGAAAACGGACAAAAACTTTAGAAAGTAAAAACAAACGTGAATTAAAAAAACGTGAAATCACTTATGATATTCTGAATATCACTTGTGATTTTCAGAATATCACTTGTGATTTTCATGTTACAAAACATTTGTTGAAAATTACTTGTGATATACAGAATATCACTTGCGATATTCAGAATATCACTTGCGATATTCAGAATATCACAAGTGATATTCAGAAATGTATGAAAACGTCTGAAAACATTTATAAACAAACGAAACAGTATGAAAACGGATTAAAATGTATAAAATGGACGAAAACGTATAAAAATAGACAAAAACCTATGAAAACGGACGAAAACATATGAAAACGAACGAAAACGTATGAAAATAAACGAAAACGTAAGAAAACGGATGAATATATATGAAAACGGATGAAGACGTATGAAAACGGGCGGAAATGTAAAAAAATTGGACGAAAACGTATGAAAACAAACGAAAACGTATGAAAAAAGACAAAAACAAATGTAAATGTAAGAAAACGGACGAAAACGTATAAAAACGGACGAAAACGTATAAACACGGACAAAAACGTATAAACACGGATGAAAACGTATGAATACGGACGAAAAAATATGAAAACGGACGAAAACGTATGAAAACAGGCAAAAAAGTAAGAAAACGGACGAAAACGTATGAAGAAGGACGAAAACAGATGAAAACGTAAGAAAACGGACGAAAACATATAAAAACGGATGAAAACGTATAAAAATTGGCAAAAACGTATGAAAACGGACAAAAACGTAAGAAAACGGACGAATATATATATGAAAACCGACGAAAACGTATGAAAATGGGGAAAAACGGGCGAAAACGTATGAAAATGGAAAAAAAAACGACGAATATGTATGAAAAACGAAAAAAGAAAAGAAAAAGTGAATTGGAAGGAAAGAAACGTGAAGTTAAGAAAAAAAAAACAAAAAAGAAAAAGGGAAAAAAATGAATAAATAAGATAGATAAAAGGATAAGAAAAAAAACATGGACTTAGGCTGTCTTATTAAATCTTAAGTTAATCCCCACCATTAGATCAAATTAGATGGATAGTGGGGATTTGTCCCTCAGTTTGCGACAAAAACTTAGTTTCTAAAATAACTCACCTCATAAACCATAAGAGTTTTGATATAATCATAAAAAAAAAAAAAAAAAAAAAAAAAAAAAAAAAAAAAAAAAAAACTCCCACAAAAACTCTTATCAATCACTCACTGACACGTTATTTTGTGAAAGATTTTATAGATGTTTTTATGTGGTTGTATGACTTGTATCATTCCTCAAACCATAATAGATATAGTTCAGGATTTTGAAAAAGTACAAAGTTTAAGTATTTTAAAACTATTAAATATGTTTTATGATATAAAAAAGTTTATGAATAATTTATCCATAATTGGTTTATGAGAGCCTTCTGTAAGGTAATGTGAGGCCCGAGTTAACCTTTAACGCAACACCTATTTGGGGTGTGTTAGCTTACCGTCTTCCACGTTAAAGGGGTGCGTTAACGAGCATGGGCAAGAGCTTAACGTGCGCTAACATGAAAAAAAAAAAAAACTTTTGTTTTTGCCCCTTTGATTCTTTGTGTGTTTATGTTTAGGATGTGTTTGTGTTTGTGTGTGTTTTTGTGCATGTATTTGTGTGTGTTTTCAGTGTGTGTGTGTGTGTTTAGTGTATGTAAAAGATGCAAGTGGTCAAGATGGGGAAGAATGAGTATATGTTTGACATTCGCAGTTTGGTCCTTATGGTTTGTGGTGTTTACATTTTACACCATGTGTTTTAGTAGCTATTTTTTTTAAGTTAATAAAATTTTTATCTAGTTTTTTTTTATATGGTAGTGGTTTTTTTTTTTTTTTTTTTTTTTTTTTTTAATTTGAAAGGTTTTTTTTATTTTGTATTGTAATTTTTAAGGTTATTAATGAAATATTTTGGTTGTTGAACGAATGAAATAGTTAAGGGGTTAATTTGTAAATTGTGGTGGAGGTGAGTTAAAGTGAGTTAAATGTAAGTCATGTTACCAGGGTGGAAAGTCAAGAGTTAAGGTTAAAAGATAAAAGTTGATGTGGCGCTGACGTGACAGTGCGTTAAGCTTTAATTCGGAGTGACCTTACTGTGTGCTCTGATATGAAAATTTTGTGAATTGATGAAATGTTAATTGAATAAATCTTTTAATAAGTCCACCATAATAGATTTATGGTGCCCTTTCTTAACCATTAAGCGTATGTTTATAACATGAGTATCGTACATTTCATTTTTCTTGACAAAGCAAGTTCATCTTATTTTAGTTTCGTTTTATAAAAAGTGTCCAGCTTATTAGTTATGTTTATTTCAAAATAAGTGTCTATTTTTATATATGTACAGTAAATATTACTGTTAATTATTGGTTTTCCTACTTTAACATTAGAGCAATCGGTGTAATAATGTTGCCATGGGCATTATGCTGACGTGGCCAGCGTTAATGCAGCGTTATTACACCGTCGGTTGGCGTTAAAGTGGTGCGTTGATGGGACGTTGTCATGGTAACTTGCCATTGAGCATGGTTTGAAAAAAATATAAAAAATAAAATAAAATTACTACCCCTTGGATGTTTGAATGGTTGTTTTTGTGTTTTTGTATTAACTTGCCATTGAGCATGGTTTGAATAAAAAAAAATACATTACTGCCCTTGGATGTTTGAATGGTTGTTTTTTTGTTTTTGTATTGTGTGTTGTATAGTGTTTGTATTTTTTTTTCTGTGTGTGTATTTTTCAGTGTGTGTAAAGCGAGTGTTTTGGGGGAATGGAAAAGATGATATTAAATTGGTTTTGCAGTTTAGTTCCGGTGGTTTTTATAGTTTAGTCTTTGTTTTGTAGTTGATTTTTTTTTAATTAAATAACATTTTTGTTTAGTTTTTTATGTCCTTGTTTTCATTAATTTGTAATGTTTTTTTTATTTCGTATTGTAATTTTTAAGTTTATTTTAATGAAATATTAGGTTGCTGAATAAATGAAATAGTTAATGGGTTAATTTGTAAATTGTAATTTATTAAAATGTGGGTTTCAAAATGTGGTGTTAGAGCTGGGGGTACGGTGGTGCCCAAGGGTGGCACCATTCTACCAGCCCAAAAAATCAAACGGCTCACCATACCATATTACCATGTCTCGTGACGTTCTTGCTCGTACTGTTCCATCCACACCACGCCATTCTATTTTTTAATTATTTATTATTATTTTTTTTGTAGAATTTGAACGCTAGATTTGAATTTGAGAAGAAAAAGAGCGTTTGGTAACGGTAATATTATCGTTTGGAAGTAATTTTAACAAAATAAATAATAATAATAATAATAATAATAATAATAATAAACTTTTTAACCCACAAAATTACCTATAAATACACTTATCAAACAACAATTCAAACACAAAAAAATGACTTGTCGTCTCCCCCATAACATCAAACAAATGCAAAAGTATATCAAAAAAGAAACTGACAAAGACGACACGGATCGACAACAGGCTATTGTCGAAGTTATCAAACAGTTTGAGCTCGCAAAGGCACTCAAACAACGTTTGAGACAACGATACGTGGAGTGCAAAGACATCTCTGAAGAAAGAAAAGTTGTGATCGACCAGATTTTGTACGATGAATATCGTAAAGACGCTGTCGTCACTGAGACGTTGTGGGGTTGTGTGAATCAGATACATGCCCAAATCTCCAACAAGATCTGTTGGAGTTTTGAGGAAAATGTTACTCCTGGTTCTGTATCACAACAAAACCAACAATTTGTACAAGGTGCATCAACTTCATCTTCTGCACCAAGATTTGTTGAGCAACAGCAATATCAACCTCTTCTGGATCAATTTCGGCTAGGTTATGAAGAAGATGCGAGCTGGAACGAGAGTAAGGAGCGGGAGTTTAGCAGGTTGGAAGCAGAGCACAAAGAGAGAAAGTTTGCGAACTACTCTTCGTACGACGACGGTTACCGCTCTAACAACTCTCAAACCTGTGATCACCTGGATTATCAATGAATGTTTATGTAATGTTTTAATTCCAAGAAGTTTATGAACGTTTACGTTTTTATATTTATGTAAGTTTTTTTTTTTTTTTTTTTTTTTTTTTTTTTTTTTTTTTAATTTAATGAATTTTATTTTAATTTTTATGTATACTTTATGTAAATGAAAAAAAAATGGGGAATGGCACCACATTTTCTGGTGTCAATGGTAACGGCACAAAATGTGGTGCCAAAGGTTTTCTAGTGTCGTTCTGTGTTTTGCTGACGTGGCAGTACTTTTGGAGAACGGCATCACGGTACCCACTGCTCTTATTATAAGAGATGTTTTTTTGGTGTTAAGATTGACATATTAAAGATGATGTGGTGCTGACGTGGCACGACGTTAACTCATAACTTTAGTTACGGTACCGAATACTCTTATAATCAAAACTTGCATTAATTACTCATTTCTAATTTTTATATTAACTATGAGGGTAAAAATAACCTTTTATTGATCAAAACTAGCATTAATTACAAATATCATAATTTGTCTATTTTTTGTTTGTGAACATTTTTTTTAGACGGAGGGAGTATGAAGCATGTGGTTTCAAATAAGAATCAAATTTAGTAAAAAAAAAATGTTAATATAGTATATGGTACTTCTAATAACTTGAGCCAAAAAGATTTTAAGTCACGGGTTGTAAGATTAATTATTTTCCAAATATCCTTTACTTCAAGTTTAAAGAGTATCACAATCAACATTTATTAGTGTTAAGTTTCATAAAAAATCACGCATTTATTTAAAAGAGGTGATTCACAAGCCTAACAATAAGACCTAAAAATAGATCTACTTCATGTATCTTTTGACAAATGTGATACAATTTTTCTCTTGCATTATTTTCCACCAATTAACTTTTTTTGGTGCAAAAAGTGAATATTTATATTACTTCAGAAACAAATTACACAGGCATTCACAACTCACTGGCATGGACATACCCATCCAGGAAAACATACAAGAAACTATCCATCCGATATATGGTACAACACTACAGAGATCTCTAACACAACATTTGTTAAAAGTTACGTATAAATATTAATAAGTAAATGACTAGTATCGAACCCGAGACCTCGGGATTGCACACAATACAAACGAGAGTCAAAGATTAATAAATATTAATTGTTAGTTATATTTATTAATAACACAAGTTCAAGGATTAATGATCGTTAGTAATTAAATGTATGGACTAACTATCGTTAAATAAGAAGGAAAAGGACTAGAATATAATTTGGATGACAAGAAGGTTCTGGAACCCCTTTGTGGGGTGATGGCTGGTCGATCAAGGCCCATGGGGGGTCGACCCATGCCTTGTTTGGTCTCCAAGTTTCCTCTACTATATATACAAACCCAAGGGTCATTTGTTTCTCACCTTTTGTGCACACACAATACCCTAAGTTTGTGTTTTCTTCTCTTGTTTCTTCCAGCCGATCGAATCCCTAAATCCTTAGGGTTTGATCGAAAGTTTTTAATAACAAAACATTACTTGTGTTTTAATCTTGCAATTAATTTGATTCGGTATTAGTTTGTGTGTACAAGAACGAGTAACAACTCACTATAGTTGTTATCAAGGAATTGATCAATAAAACGGTAAGGGATTGACCATGCCTTGCTTGGTCTCCAAGTTTCCTCTACTATATATACAAACCCAAGGGTCATTTGTTTCTCACCTTTTGTGCACACACAATACCCTAAGTTTGTGTTTTCCTCTCTTGTTTCTTCCAGCCGATCGAATCCCTAAACCCTTAGGGTTTGATCGAAAGTTTTTAATAACAAAACATTACTTGTGTTTTAATCTTGCAATTAATTTGATTCGGTATTAGTTTGTGTGTACAAGAACGAGGTAACAACTCACTATAGTTGTTATCAAGGAATCGATCAATAAAATGGTAAGGGATTGATCATTGATTCATAAACCCTAATTAGGGTTCATCAATTAATTCAAGATTTGCATATTTGATTCTTGTTCGGGCTAGAATCACCACAGTACGTTCTTATTATGTTTTAGTTAATATTTACATGTTATACTTGATCTAGCTTCCGCATATACGTGTACTTTGATTGTCTAACTCTAACAGTGGCATCACGAGCCATGTATAACATGTAATTGATTACTAAAACGTAATAAAAATCGGATCTTTAATTGTTTTAGATACATGTTTTTTATCTAGGGTTTTTCTTTAAAAATTTTTTATAAAATTTGAAACCCTAACCCTAATTTAAGGGGGGGTCGATTTTCCACATAAAACCCTAATTAGGGTTTGTGGTTTAATTGATTATATGGAATCACTAGAAACCCTAGGTCATTAACCGGTTATGTGAACGTATCTTGTGACCTATGTGCTAATTGTTAGGTTTAATCTGTGAGAAAACATGCATGTTAGTCATGGATCTTGTTTTTTTTTTTTTTTTTTTTTTTTTTTTTTTTTTTTTTTTAATATTATTATTTGTCACATGTTTTAGATAGATCTAAAATTGGGGAAGACTCCAATTATATATATTAAAATCAATTTATATGCTATGTGGTGTGTATATTATCTTTGGCCTACGCAATTGATTCGTCAATGTATGTGACTCTCTTCCATTAAGAGGAGAAGGCCTTAGTTGATTACATGCATAATTATACCTAGACTTGATTTTATTAGGATCTTTTCTAATAAGGATTGCATGTGGCTAATTGTTTCACTTTATTATTATTATTAGTTGTTTGTTTTTCTTTGAATTACTTGTTTTTATTGTTTCTTAATTGTTTGACTTGTTGTAAGCAATAAAAAGGGTGATTTTCAATAAAGAAAATAATATGGACTAATAATGGTGAAACCCTAAGTGATAAAGATTGAATCTTGCGGAGTCTTATGTGCCAACAACGGTTCGCTTCGCACGGTAATTCGCTCCAAGGCGAGACTAGCAAGATTCATACTTTGTTACATGTTTTGAGATTGAATCTATAAACTTTTGCTTGATTGATGTTTTGTACAACATGCTTTTAAAAGTAACTCTGTTAAGACAAATTGATAATCGTGATATGAAGGCTTAGAAAAGAGTCTTAGAGTCTGCCTTTGTTATCACAATCTTGAAAACGTCTTAAACGAATTTCTTTTAAAATCATTCTTGTAGAAAGTCATTTTAGGGTTTTTTAAACCTCAAGTAAAACTTTGTGTATTAATTTCACGAATTGGTAATAAAAAGTTTTTATGAAAACTTATGCTATAAATATGAGTGCATGCATCTTTATACATATTTTGATTGACATATCAAAATTGAATACCCTTAAAATTTAAGTTACATGCCATCTATCTATAAGGAACACCTGGTATTTTAATTTAGTAAACATGAGACCTAGGCTAAATTATTATAACAAGGTAAAATTCTGTTAATGCGTGAGACCATAGATAGTAATTTTACAGTTTCTAAGGTAGACGACTTAATTAAGTTGTACGTGAGACCTAGAACTTAAGGCATGAGATGGGATGAAACATGCTTACAAGGCAAATTGATGAATCAATTTGATGTAAATCCCATAATGATCTAGGAATTGGAAATCATATTTGGCAATTATTGTTCGACAGATTACCATCTTTTGTACTTTCACCACTAGCAGATCAACTGACGTGGTGGAACTATGTAAAGCTGGATCCTAGATTTTCAAGAAAATTTTGGTGGTTATATGAGTATAGCCTATGGGTATTTTATTTTCTTGAAGATATTTATTATCGAAAATACTAATGTTTGAACTTTTATCTGTAGATATGGCTCAACCCGATAACCCAACTATGATTTCTGCTTTCAAGAGTCATCTTGAGAGAGAAAAATTGACTGGAAATAATTTCAATGATTGGCACCGTTCGCTCAGAATTGTCTTGAGGGCGGCCGGTAAGCTCAATTACTTGACCGAAGAATGTCCAGCTGAGCCTGCTGCTGATGCATCAAAAGCAGTTAAGGCAGAGTGGAGGGAGAAACATGCTAAGTTTAATGAGGTTGCTTGTTTAATGCTCACTAGCATGAGTGCTCAGTTACAAAAGAAATTTGAGTACTTTTTCCCAAAAGATATGCTTGAAGTACTTCATCAGTCTTATGAGAAATCTCCCGCAGTTGAATTGTATGATAAACTTGACAAGCTACACAACTACAAGCATGGTGATGGTAAACCAGTTGAAGATTATGTGACTGAAATGAAAGAATCTTTTGATCAGCTTCACAGAATTGGATTTGGTTACCCCGAAAATGTGCAAGTGCACTTGATCAACAGGGCCCTTAACAAGGACTTTGCTGGTTTTGTGCAGAATTTCAACATGCACTGCTCGGGGAAGACAGTCTCAGAATTACTCGCATTGATTGTTGATTATGAGAAAAGTCTACCAGCCAAGGTCAAGGATCCTACCCCGCAAGTGTTGGCGATTCATGGGGGGAGAATCCAGAAGAAATCGTATGTGAACAAAGGCAAGAGGAAAGGTGATAAAGGCAAGCAGGTCATGGCCTATCAACCTTAACCCAAGATGAAGCAGCATCAGCCTAAGCAGAACAAGGTGAATCCGCCAAACAAGAAGGATCATGCTTGTCACCATTGTCATGAAAAGGGCCATTGGAAGCGCAATTGTCCTCTCTACATTCATGACTTGTGACTCAAGAAGCAGGGGAATGAAGCTGGTAACCCCAGTTCATCAGGTGCGTTCTTTATGATTGAATTATTCACTCTTACTCCTAAATTGAATTCATGGGTATATGATACGGGATGTGGCATTCATATTTGCAATACCTTGAAGGGGTTTAGAGTTGAGAGAAAGCTGGCCTATGGACAACAATTCTTGCACGTGGGTAACAGAGCACATGCAGGAGTTGAAGCTATAGGAGTTTTTAATTTAGTGTTGCCTTCGGGATTAGTACTATCTTTAAATAATTGTCATTATGCACCGTCAATTGTTAGAGGTGTAATTTCATTTTCATGTTTGTTGAACCTTGGTTTTGAGCAAACTATTTCTAGCAATGGAATTTCAGTTTCTTTAAATGGTGTTTTTTATTTTAATGTTATTGTTGTGAATGGTGTCTTTGAAATTGATATGAATGATAATGATAATGCTTTTGTTAATAATAATTCAATGTATAGCATCAATAATAAGAGAATCAAGAAAGGTCTGGATTCATTTTATCTTTGGCATTGTCGACTTGCTCACATTGGCAAGGCTCGCATGAAAAAGCTGCAACATGATGGGCTTTTAGAAAAGATCAATGATGAATCATTTGATAAGTGCGAATCTTGCATTGCTGGGAAGATGACTAAGAAACCCTTTAAAAATAGGATTGAAAGGGCGAATGATCTACTTGGTCTTATTCACACAGATGTGTGTGGACCACTTAGACATGTGTCAAGGAGGGGTGCTAGCTACTTCTTAACATTTACAGATGATTACAGCCGTTATGGTCATGTTTATTTATTTAAACATAAACATGAGGTGTTTGAAACATTCAAAGTGTTTAAAGCAGAAGTAGAGTTGCAACTTGGAAAGAAGATTAAAGCTCTTCGATCCGATAGAGGTGGTGAATACCTGAGTCAGGAGTTCATAGATTACTTAGCAAAGGAGGGAATTGTCCAGCACCTTACTTCTCCATATACTCCACAACAAAATGGTGTATCTGAGAGAAGGAATCGTACATTGCAAGATATGATACGATATATGTTTAATCTAACAACTCTTCCTTATTCGTTTTGGGATTATGCCTTAGAATCTGCGGTTTGCATTCTTAATATGGTTCCAACAAAGAAGGTTGATAAGACTCCATATGAGTTATGGACTGGAAAAGCTCCTAACTTGTCTTATCTTAAGGTCTGGGGTTGTGAGGCGTATGTTAAACGTGACTCAGCAGACAAACTCCAACAAAGATCTGTGAAGTGCATCTTCGTAGGATACCCTAAGGAAACTATGGGTTACTACTTTTATTACCCAACTGAAAACAAAGTTTTTGTTGCAAGGTATGGAGACTTCTTGGAAAAGGAGCTCATATCTCAAGAATTCAGTGGGAGAGTATATGATCTGGAAGATGATCATGAAGATGTAGCACCTTCTGAAAGCACTAGCCAACTTCCTGTGGAACCTGAAAGTTTAGGTCCTCCACCTGAAGTTGAAGTGGTTCCCATTTGTAGGTCATTTAGACCTGTGAAAGCTCCTACACGTCTATGTCTTAATGTAGAGTGTGATGATAACTTAATAGGGGATCTTGATGAACCTACAAGTTATAAAGCTGCCATGAATGGTCCTGAAAAGGAAAAATGGCAGGTTGCTATGAATGGGGAAATGCAATCCATGGAAGACAATGATGTTTGGAAAGAAGTAGACCTACCTCCGGGAGCCAAGTTAGTTGGGAGTAAATGGCTCTACAAGAAAAAGACCGATATGGATGGCATTGTACACACCTATAAGGCCCGTTTGGTAGCTAAAGGCTATACTCAAACTTTTGGTGTTGACTATGAGGAGACCTTTTCTCCTGTGGCTGACATTAGGGCTATTAGGATTCTTATAGCCATAGCCGCTTACTATGACTATGAGATTTGGCAAATGGTTGTCAAAACCGCCTTCTTAAATGGTCGCCTAGATGAAGACATCTATATGGCGCAGCCTGAGGGGTTTGTGAATCCAAAATTCCCAAATCGTGTATGCAAGCTTAAAAGATCCATTTATGGATTGAAGCAAGCATCACGACAATGGAATAAGAGATTTGACAGTGAGATTAAAAAGTATGGATTCACTCAAAATCTTGATGAGCCATGTGTATATCACAAAGCTAGTGGGAGTAATGTAATTTTCCTTATTTTATATGTTGATGACATATTGATAATGGGAAACGACATTCCAAGTTTGCAAAAGGTTAAAGCATATCTTGGAAGTTGTTTTTCTATGAAAGATTTAGGGAAAGCTGCATTTATTCTGGGAATCAAGATATATAGAGATAGATCTCAGCGATTAATTGGATTAAGCCAAAGTGCTTACATTGATAAAATATTGAAGAGATTCAATATGCAAAATTCCAAGAAGGGATATTTGCCGATGCAAGAACAACATGGCTTGAGCGAGAAAGTTTGTGCTTCAACACCTGAAGAGGTGCAACGCATGAAGAGAGTCCCTTATGCTTCGGCTGTGGGATCTATTATGTATGCGGTGAAAAGCACAAGGCCTGATGTGGCGTTTGCTCAGAACTTAACCAGTCGATATCAGCAGAATCCAGGTGAAAAACACTGGACTGTTGTTAAGAATATTCTTAAGTACCTTAGGGCTACTAAATAGATGTTCTTAGTTTTTGGGAGTACTCCATATGCAGAACTTGATGTTACAGGTTACTGCGATGCTTCTTGGAAAGGTGATACGGATGATACGAAGTCTCAGACGGGTTATGTCTTTGTCATTAATGGAAGAGCTGTGGATTGGAGGAGCAGAAAGCAGAGTGTACTAGCGATGTCTGCTACAGAAAGTGAGTATATAGCTGCTACAGAAGCTGCAATGGAAGCTGTTTGGATTAGGAAGTTTGTTTCAGGGCTTGGGGTTATGCCTTCGATTCGACGACCTATAAAAATGTATTGTGACAACTCAGCTGCAATTACATTTGCCAATGAACCTAGAATCATGAAAGGCACCAGACATTTCCCGATTAAGCATCACTATGTTCGAGAACAAGTCGAAATAGGTGAAATCGAAATGCTCAAAGTTCACACAGATGAAAACTTAGCAGATCAGTTTACAAAGCCTTTACCTGGCACCAAGCTTTACAAGCATGCTGAAGGAATAGGACTTAAGTTAGCTGAAAGTCTCATGCCCATTTGTGATTAGTATTTAGATAAGGGATGTAATGTACAATTATTATTTTAATGAAATAAAATATTGTTTATGTTTATTTATTCATTGTCTTAATAATATATCCTATATTTGCATGTTTAAATTCATGAATAAATTATTATTCTAAATTGTCCATTGTCGATTAATGATATGGGAATATCATTAAACTAAGACAATTTTGAGTATTGGTTAAGGATATACTTGAAAGTATATTGATGCGTAGTCATGCCAATTTCACATGTTACTTAACGAATTGAGTATAGGACTTATCCCAACAATATGATTTAATATTTAATATGAGAATCATATTTAAAGTTATCCTCAGACTTGAGATACCAGATAAGTGTCATGGATGTAGTGCATTTTTGTGAAGCAATCTACCGCTTACCGTAATTGGGAGTCATAAGGGTTGTTTGCAGAAGTGTTGCAAAGTTCATGGGTTATTCTTGTAGTCAAGAGAGAATTTGTTCCTTCTGATTTGTTCAGAAGTTTAATACTGTTGGGCCCCTCGTAGGGTTAACAAAATGTTTGCGTGGCCACGCCCAAAGTCTATCTGGAATACGTTCAGATGTTCTGGTAATTTTGTTCAATCATAAAGAGACGAGAAACAGAAATTTAATAAAGAAGCTCGCATCTTTATTAATGTAGTATTAGAGACAAAAGGATAATTATAATGATGAATCATTAAAGGTTTTCCAGGAAACCTAGCTCGGGTCATGCTGGGGGCATTGGAGTGTTGCAAGACGCCAACCAATGTCATTTTACTATTAATAGATATACGAGTGGGAGCTGTTAAAAGTTACGTATAAATATTAATAAGTAAATGACTAGTATCGAACCCGAGAACTCGGGATTGCACACAATACAAACGAGAGTCAAAGATTAATAAATATTAATTGTTAGTTATATTTATTAATAACACAAGTTCAAGGATTAATGATCGTTAGTAATTAAATGTATGGACTAACTATCGTTAAATAAGAAGGAAAAGGACTAGAATGTAATTTGGATGACAAGAAGGTTCTGGAACCCCTTTGTGGGGTGATGGCCGGTCGATCAAGGCCCAAGAGGGGTCGACCCATGCCTTGCTTGGTCTCCAAGTTTCCTCTACTATATATATAAACCCAAGGGTCATTTGTTTCTCACCTTTTGTGCACACACAATACCCTAAGTTTGTGTTTTCCTATCTTGTTTCTTCCAGCCGATCGAATCCTTAAACCCTTAGGGTTTGATCGAAAGTTTTTAATAACAAAACATTACTTGTGTTTTAATCTTGCAATTAATTTGATTCGGTATTAGTTTGTGTATACAAGAACGAGGTAACAACTCACTATAGTTGTTATCAAGGAATCGATCAATAAAACGGTAAGGGATTGATCATTGATTCATAAACCCTAATTAGGGTTCATCAATTAATTCAAGATTTGCATATTTGATTCTTGTTCGGGCTAGAATCACCACGGTACGTTCTTATTATGTTTTAGTTAATATTTACGTGTTATACTTGATTTAGCTTCCGCATATACGTGTACTTTGATTGTCTAACTCTAACAACATTGTCCCATGTTAGATACAATTCATTCATAGCAAAGTAATACTAACTTCAGCTGCTCAATTCCCAAACCATTTTGCAGCCAAATCAATAACGAAATTCACCCATGATATGCACCAAGACCATAACCTCATAATTACATTTCCCCACAACCCTCCATCCTCGACCATTCAACCATCACAATGATCAAGAGGAAAAAGTGAGAAGGCATCATTATGAAGGTTATAGCCACCCTTATCATTCTAGTCAAGGGCTCTTCTAGGATTCTTACATTTCCCTCTTTACAAAAGGTTTTATAACCCTAGAAACACTCACCTTGAGGGAGAAACACCCTCACCTCCTTTGGTTGTGTATAGCTTGGAACAAGTAGGTTCATCTTTCACTCGGACCTTGAGGGAGAAACACCTTTACCATCAATTAACTTTTCAAATGCACCAATCACAACTTTTAAGTCTAATTTTAGGTGTAGATTTTAGGCATTAAAATCATTTTTCTTTATTTAAATTGACCCGTTTTGATATGGTGTTACTATTACTTAGTTTGTCCCTTCGTGAAAAGTAAATTTATGTTTTATTAGATTCAATAATTTGAAATGAATCGCAATTTTGTTCATTTGTTTCTCTATATTACACACAAAAATATTTATGTACCCGGTCTCTTTTAGCGTTGGTTTCCTCAATGGTCTACTATTGATATAAATAATGTATGCCTACAAATTTTAATTACGTATGAGCACTAAATAGCAAGGTTTTCAAGATCGAGATCTTACCTAGGATCAAGATCGTGATCATAAGATCGGATCGGGATCATAATATCCTACTATAATATCATTTTAATAATATTCTTTGTAATATTATTCAATATACAATTATTATAAATCATAAACACAAAATTATATGAATGTTTCATGAAAATGTTGTTATAAATTATGAATATTAAATGTTTAAGAAGAATCATATGTTATTTTTTAAATTATATAAAAACAAAATCCATAACTTTGTACCTTTTTAGTTTGTGGTTCGAGAAAAGTAAGATCAGATCGGATTAGATCTTAAGATCCTATGGTCAAGATCGAGATGCTACAAGATCTTAAGCTTTCTAAGATCCTATGTAGGATCCGGATCGTTTTTGTTTTGTAGAATCGTAAAATCGTAAGATTTTTAGATCGGGATCGGGATCTTAAGAACTATGCTAAATAGCTTTCAATTCATTGGCCATCTACAATTGCACAAGTTTATAACATTTTTATTTGCGTTACAACGAGCAAGTTAATATAGGAGGTTTTTGAATAAGTTTATTTTTCTAGGAAAAAGCTTATATTTAATAAAGGGGTTATAGCTAATAACTAATAAGTTCAAAAGTCAATGTTTAGTACTTCAACCTCAGAAGATACATAGGCCAATAAGTCACACACACACAAAAGGAAAGAAAGAAAAGGAATCTGATACGACCTGGAATGGGTAATATCGATAATTAGCACCACTTCAAGCGGATGCTTGCTCCTAAGAATTAAGAAGACAAAGAGAAGAATTAATTGACTCGAAAAAGCTGAACTTTCATTAATGAATGATTCGGTATTTATACCGAATAAACCCTAACTTATATCACAAGTCGAATACAAGATAAACTTTGAAAATAAAGATACTTTCCTAAATTGACTCACACGACTCTTTCCTAATATGACTCAAATACGACTCAATAAAATAAGATAACTATTCGATGACATAATCCTTATGCCATGCGGGAACGGACGTGGTCCTCTTGGGCCGTCCATCTTCTTCAGGTTCGGTTGTAATATTGGGTTGTCCATCCTCTTCAGGTTCAGTTGTAACATTCCCTTCTCCTTCAAAATTCACCTTGTCCTCAAGGTGGTAATATGGATAAGCGGTCTTGAATTCGGAGAACCATTCCCACGTCGCTTCTTCAGGTGGGCTTCCACTCCATTGCATTAAAACTTGAGTAGATGGCACGCCATTTTGTAAAACCATACGCGTAGCGCACACGGCTAAAAGCTGCTCAATAGGATTCCCATCATGCACTTCCTTGGGTAAATCTGTAACAACTTCCTGACCCTGAAAAAGGTATGAGCAATGAAACATGAATCTTACTTGACTCCGGTAAAGCAAGTTGATATACTACCTTGGCCACTCGCTCTAATACTTCAAATGGTCCATAATATCGTTTGGTCAACTTATTGGAATGATGCTTAGCTAATGTCACCTGACGATACGTTTAGAGTTTAACAAGCACCTTATCTCCTAATTCGAATTCCACATCTCGACGTTTTCTGTTGGCTTGTTGTTCCATACGATGTTTCGCAACGAGAAGATTTTGCTAAAGTTGGCGTAACAAAGCATCACACTCTACCAATAGTTCATCAACAATAACTTTCTTTGATGAACCCATCACGTATGGAATAACCAAAGGGGACACACATCCATAGACCGCTTGATACGGCGTCATTTTTAAACTACTATGACAATTAGTGTTATAACTATATTCGGCCCATGGCAAAAGACGTACCCAATGTTGAGGCCGATCTAATACCATTGTGCATAGATATTGCTCAAGTCCATGATTCACAACTTCCGTTTGTCCATCCGTCTGAGGGTGCTATGCTATGCCATGATTCAGCAACCTTAGTTGCATTGAAATTGGGATCACGGTCAGACACGGTCGACTTAGGAATCCCATGATGTTTAACCACCATATCAATAAAGACATCAGCAACCTTAGTTGCATTGAAATTGGTAGGCAACGACCCAATGTGCATGCTTAGTAAACCGATCCACCACAGCGAAAATAACCGTAAATCCTTTGCAAGCAGGCAACCCGGTAACAAAATCCATGGACACATCCTCCCAAACTTGCGATGGAGTCGGCAAAGGTTGTAGTAATCCACCGGGCACCCGCGTAGAGTACTTAGACTGTTGACAAATTAGACATTTACTAATAAAATCCTCCACCGACTTTCGCATCCATTTCCAATAAAACAATGAGACAATCCGACCAACATTTTTTTACACCACTATGGCCAGCCATTGGTGTGTCGTGAAACTCAGATAACAACAAATTCTTAAGTTTAGAATCAGCTCCAACATAGTACCTATCACGAAATATAATCAATCCTTGCTTACGCCGAAACCCCTTCATTTGTTCATTATCATTAAGCTTCTGATGGAGGCGTTTTAACTCTTCCAATGACTGGTTTTCTTGTCATAACTTGCTAATCAAACCTTCCAATGGTTGACTCAATGTCATAAATGCAGCCGCCACATCTCCATCCTCTTCGAATACGCGGGATAGCGCATCAGCCACCTGATTCACCAATCCTGTTTTGTAATCAATAATGAAATCAACACCCATGAGCTTCCGCACATACTTCTGTTGAAGGGGTGTTTGTATAACCTGTTGCATGAGTTCTTTGAGACTTTTGTGATCCGTACGAATCGAAAAACTGTGCCCAAGTAAAAATTGCCGCCATTTGTAAACGGCTTCAACAATAGCAAATAATTCCTTTTGATAGGTTCCCGTAACGCGCATGCAAGGTCCCAATTTATGGCTAAAGTAACTTAGGGGTTATCCCCTTTGCATTAAAACAACGCCAATACCCACTGTCGACGCATCAGCTACTACTACAAACATCTCATCAAAATTCGGCAAGCCTAATATAGGTGCACTAGATAATCTTGCTTTGAGTTCATCAAAAGCCGCGGTTTCCAATTCTCCCCACTTAAACCCTTGTTTCTGAAGAAGACTGGACAATGGAGCGGCAACAGTTGCATAATCCTTAATAAAACGCCTATAGTAACCCGCAAGTCCCAAAAACCCGCGTACTTGTCGCTGATTTGTAGGTACAAGCCACTCCACTATAGCTGCCACCTTCCTTGGATCCATCACGATGCCATTCCCTGAAATAATATGCCGCAAGTATTCAAGGGTTATGGCCCCGAACACACACTTTGATTATTTCACATAAAATTAGTGTTCCTGTAAACACTGAAAAACACATTGCAAATGGTCCAAATGTGCAGTAAGATTGGCACTATAAATCAAGATATCATCAAAGAATACAATCACAAATTTGCGCAAGTATGGAGAAAATAACCAGTTCATGGTAGCCTCGAATGTAGACAGAGCATTGGTAAGGCCGAACGGCATTACCAAAAATTCTGTTGGCATGAATATTACGATATTTAATCTAAACATCCTCTTCATGTTTTGATGATGACAAAAATGTAAGTTACAACATATAACGTAAAGTGCTTAAGTTACTTGTGATCACAATTCATCTATGCATTCTTACGTCAACAAGCCTCGACATCTCAACGTCTCAAGTATGCTTCAACAATCACTTAAGGTATGGATAAACAAGTGTTTAATACATTTCATGATCAAATGGGTATTTAATTAACTAATACAAAGTTTATTTAATTATATAAACTTATTATATATTATTTTGAAAAACACTTTTGGTAATAAAGAAAAATGTTTTAATCATACTAAATATATGATTTCAAACTTTTAACCAAAATTAGTTAGTTTTTCACCAAATAAACTTTTCCCACTAAAAGACAGAAAATCTGGCCGTTTCAGTAGGGTGGCCACCTTAATTATAAGGGGCGGCCCCCTTAATTTTAAGGGGACCGGCACACAATTAAGGGGACCGGCCACGCTCCCCTGTCAGATTTTGTCAGAAATTTTTCCCTATAAATACCACCTCAAACCTGGAATTTTTCCAACCTTTTGCACAAATATTTTCAGATCCAATTCTCTCTAAACATCCTTCTAAAACCCTTTGATCATAAGATTATTAATCTTTGTTTCAAGTGATCCAATCTTTCATCACTTAAAGTGCAAGAGAAGTATCCTCCCTATCATAAACCCAAAGATGTATTAGGATCTAGTTAGTGCTTATATGAAGTTGTAAAGACATTAGTGGCTTGAAGGTGTCAAGACATTAATGCATTGAAGTTGTGAAGACATTAGTGTCTTGAAGGTGTCAAGACATTAGTGCATTGAAGTTGTGAAGACATTAGTGGCTTGAAGGTGTCAAGACATTAATGCATTGAAGTTGTGAAGACATTAGTGTCTTGAAGGTGTCAAGACATTAGTGCATTGAAGTTGTGAAGACATTAGTGGCTTGAAGGTGTCAAGACATTAATGCATTGAAGTTGTGAAGACATTAGTGCCTTGAAGGTGTCAAGACATTAGTGCATTGAAGTTGTGAAGACATTAGTGGCTTGAAGGTGTCAAGACATTAGTGTCTTGAAGGTGTGAATATACTTTTGGTGTGAAGAAGATAAGTTAGGAACTAGATTGGTGTGAAGAAGATAGGTGTGGAGTAGTTAGTTGTGAAGTAGATAGATTTGAAGAAGTTGATTGGTGTGTAGATTGGTGTGTAGATTGGTGTGAAGATTGGTGTGTAAATTGGTGTGTATATTGGTGTGTACGGTTTTCTCCGCCATAAGGGAGCTTGTTGAGTAGTGAAGAAAACTCTCGAGTAGGTGACTCGGGGAGTGGAGTAGGAACAAGGAAGGTGTCCTTGTAGCCGAACCACTATAAATCATCGTGTTCGGTTTGCATGTTCTTTCTCTCATCTCTTTTCATTCATTCTTGCATTTATCGCTTTATATCTATGCTTGCCTATATGTCTTAATTGTTGCTTATATTGTTGTGATGATTGAATGTGTTTTACATAGAAGTTAATAGTGTGATAGGACATATAATTGTATGTTATGGTCAAATGGACTAATATATATATTTAACACTTCTCATGTTGAGCTTAACTTAATCGATAATTTGATACAAAACGTTTTAAGATTTTAAAAGGAAAACTTATACACATAAAGTTTGATCTATGCTTCATTCATAAAACTAAGTTTTGAAAACTAATCTAAAAGTTCACATATATAATTGATCATATTGATTATATGTTGTTTTTATACTAAAATCTAATTGAAGGTTTTTCAAACAAACAATTGAATAAATTCTAATCAACATTTTGAAACAAAGTTTTTATAAAACGAAAAAGAAGGGAAAACTATTCAACCCCCCTTCTAGTTTTCCACAATTGGTACCAGAGCCACGTCGCTCAAATTTTCAAAACAAATGGTTTTAAAAATTGAGTACGATCCATGTATCAAATTACCCATTAAGGAGGATTTAATATGAAAAGTGTTTTGTTGATTAACTTGTATTAGTTTTGATATTATATACACTAATTATACTAGCTCGAGATAAGATTATACATAAAACAAGTGTTATATGTTCGTTTTTAAAATCAGAAAGTTACACACCTTTCCACAAAGTCAGAAAACAATTTTTAACAAAAATTGCATTTTTGAGTATCAGATGGGCGGCCCCTTTAATTGTCTGGGCGGCCCCCTTAAATACTGGGCGGCCCCCTTAAATTTAAGGGGTCCGCCTGTCTGTTCTACAGTTTTTCAAAAACTTTGAAATATCATATAAAATTAACCGTAACTCCGTAGAAGTCGTGCCACCCGGCGTTTCAAAGGTAATTGAGTCTACTTTCATTTAAAAATACTTTCAAGTAACCATTACAAACTTAAATAAGTCAGAAAGTTAAAATACTACACGAAGGTCAAAAATTTGAGTCTTGTTTTAACATAAAACTTGTATTTCAACTTTTCCTTCGAGTCGGGCATTCCTAGTCGATATATCTTTGAAAAATTAAGTATTTATGTTTTCAAAATATTGATCTTTATTAAATTTTAAAATGGATAGGAAACTTTTTTATTTTCAAATAAAATCGAGCTAAGTAAACATTGGTATATATAAAACACAAAACGACGACAAGTGTTTTATGTGCTATGTGAACTCATTTGTGATTTTACTTTGCTAATCGTTGCTATTTTTAATTTAGCTATTTGAATATCTTAGCATATGTGCCTTGTACTCTATTAGTTTATAGTTAGTTATCTAGCTTATACTTAACTTGATCTTATGCTAGATTTCTTGCATTAGGATTGCATAATTATGCTTGCATTGCATATAGGAATAGATGGCTTAATGTTACTCAAACATCTTGTAAATGAGTTAAATCTAATCACCTAAATATTTCAATCAATTTAATCTATTCTTAACAACACACTTAAACATTTTCAACAAATTACCTTGTTTTACCTTAAGTTGTTTAATATGACAAATTGAATCTTTGTAAAACATTAGTAGTAATATAAAAGAAAAAGTATTTTCAAAATCTAAGTGTGTTCATTATAAGTAACAATGAAGAGTCTTTCACATAAACAAAACTTATAACAATCATGAAGTCATAAGTCAAATTTCAATCATTCACCAACCTCACTCATAAATAATCTTAGGATTAATGGAACACACTATCAAAATGCCTATTTATTTTAAATGAGTGTTTGTGAGGGTCAAGAAAGATCTTGATAGTATATCAATTCATTATTCAAATTATGGTTGATATATTCATCAAATCTAATTGACATGTTTTTGAGTATGGACAAGAAATTGGATTGTTATTTGTTTAAGTTTCAAGATTACATCAAATGATATAGTCTTGAATCTACATACTCAATCACACTAGATTGATATGAAAATATTTACATCCTTTATAGATGAAAAGAGTATGCATTGGATCATAACTCACACTTGTGTTGATAATGTCATATTGAATCTACTTGTCCAATAATTGTGTTCCAAATATTAGAATAACATTTTAAACACATTTATAAAATATACAATGAAGTAGGATTGACGACTTGGATGTTTCGTCCGAAATATTCAAGCAATTTACATTGCAATGCAATGGATAAATGTGTCATATCCGAAAAACCAAACATGAGCAAACTAACAACATATGTAAACTTTGCTCACACTACTTAAAATTATCACCACAAGATAAAATACATATTTAAGAACAATACACACTATATATTATATGTATTTCATTTTCTTTGTAGCATGAATGGTTGTGTTACAAGATAATGCACTACACTTTTCTTTTTGAAATAATTTAAGTTATTAGAATTGAAAAACAACTTGTCACAATGCATAAACAAGTAAACTTCATTTTGTTTCAAATACTAGTTAAATTATGATATATAACATTGGCAAAAATCATAGAAAATAATATTTGCTTTAGAATATATAAATGTCTAGTTTTGATATCATTTGTGAATCACAATCTCGTTTAAGATAAATAATCTTAATGAGATTCATTTTTCAAGATATGCTAAGGAGCATTCATAAATCAAAGCACATTTATTAAATCAAGTAATATGTCATCAAAACCAAATAACCGGTTAATCATGAACAAAAGATTAAAACTTTGCATTTACTCTTATCTTAACATTTAACACATCTCTATTGGGATAGTGAGTAAAATATATCATGTAGACTTACCTTCATAAAAACATGGTGTTTGAGTCACATTATGCCAAGTATTAGTGAATCAAGCAAACTTCATATTTGGTACTCTTCGATAGGTGAATTTAGGAACTCAATTTCTTCTAAAAAGAGAATGACTACTGGAGAATCTATTGACTAGAAATTCAATTTAACCTAACGGTTGAATTGCTTCTATGTGAGAAGTTGGGTGTGTGTAACCCGTAAAAATGGTCGTGTTTAGCCTGAATTGAGCACCACTAGTAATAGTCTCATACTCATTCTCCAACTTGATTAAATTGCTCTTCCTAAATATACCTAATGCTAGTTTACTTTTATGAACTTTGCTCCTCATTAGATGCTTTCATTCCTAGATTTATGGCATATCGCATATATGTTATTTCTAGATGATTATTTGCTCCTATGTGATTTGATTGTATGCCTTTACATGGTTTACTCTATATGTATCATTCATCTAGGTATATTTTTCTTACCTTTAGATCATACACCCTCATTTCATGAGAAACTTAGTGTCATAATCCGATAGGTCATATTAGTCTCATAATATATCCGGATGAGCATGAATTTAATGGGAAGGGAAATCACACTCACTCACATATATCCTTCTACCTCACACCCAAAACCGAGTCATCCTTTATACTACCAATCTTGAGTCATCCACCGTTTCCATGTCCTCAAAGAAACCAAGAATCAATATCATACCTCCTAAATTACTCCTTATTAATACCTCCTAAACCAACACGTTTTGTCTAACCAATCCAACACCTACTATCCTTCCATAAACACATAATCAAAATCATCATTCAACCCATCATGTCATCTCCCAACAAACCTAACATCATTGTTATCATCCCACATACAACATCCAAACTACCATCCACACATTAAGAATCACTTTCATCCATACCTTCATCATGCTTTCATGATCACCCAAATGAAACCATTCTTTTAGCTCAACAAGACAACCTAACTATCACCCTCACTAATAAACTTCCACATTCATCTCACTCAATTCTACCAAATGACCCTTTTGAGGATCATACTCAATATCAAAACAATAACCATCAATCTCATCCAAACATGAATCATAAGTTTCATGACCAAACCTCAATCCCTAATCACAATCCAACTCCACCATCATCACCTTCCTCCGAACATGAAAAGTTCGTTGAAGAGCTCAAAGAAGCTCATGAGCTTAATGCTCTTCTTGCGTTGCATCTTATTCAACGCAATTTGGATCAACAACCTCCACCAACTCATCTCCATCAAACAATTTGATCCATCTTGAAAACCATATCATAAATTGCATTTGTTGCACCTACCTTGAAAAACAAACCTTTGTTCTCAATGAACATCTCAATTGGATTGAGTATCTACTCACTAGGACGACTCAAGATTACACCAACACTCCATCACCACCACTTCTATGTTCATCTCCTAGTGCTCCCAATGCACCATCCAAAACACCATCAACTCAAGGAACCTCTACCTCCTCCATACCATTCTCATCATCTCCTATCAATCCACCAACCTATAACCCCGTCCCATGGAGCTTACTTGAAGCTCATGGAGACACTTGCCTTTGTTGCATCCACAACCGAACAATTGTGTTCGGACTAAGGGATGAGATACAATACATGTTTTCTCACATCGAAAACTTGTTGCATCCTCTACCACCAACAACAAACACAACACCTCCACCACCATCAACAAAACACCTATAAATCCCATGATTCACTATCATCCACCCTTGTCGAACGATATATTAATCTAAACCATAATTGTCAACCCTTTGTTATCACCTTCCCTTTACATTCACGATCATCCCTCCTCATTCTCCTACATTTTCCTAGGTTCTAATCTTTGCATTAGGTTCTAATTTTTTTTTAATTTAGGTTGTTGTTTTTAAAACAATAATTGCATGTGTCATACTTTTAGTGCATATACCTAATATGTCCATATATTGTTCCCCTATTAGTTTCATGCATATATCTATTATCATCATTATATATATGTGCACTTGTCTACTAACTTTGTTTTGAAGGATTACTTCACCGCTCGATTCTTTGGTAGCCAAAACAAGTTTTGAGCATACACCAAGGGGGAGCATACACCAAGGGGGAGCATTGAGGTTGATAGGATCAAGGCTTCACTTACGATGATGCAAGCTCGCCTTTTACATTCTATCTCAAGAGTTCAAGCATTGTAGAAGTCTCATTTAGAGTCCACCTTTTTGCTTCGACAAAAGGGGGAGAAGAAGTGTAAACAAGTAACTTATACATTTTACTATAAGTTATAGTTTACATAGTTTGTCATCATCAAAAAGGGGGAGATTGTTGGCATGAATATTACGATATTTAATCTAAACATCCTCTTCATGTTTTGATGATGACAAAAATGTAAGTTACAACATATAACGTAAAGTGCTTAAGTTACTTGTGATCACAATTCATCTATGCATTCTTACGTCAACAAGCCTCGACATCTCAACGTCTCAAGTATGCTTCAACAATCACTTAAGGTATGGATAAACAAGTGTTTAATACATTTCATGATCAAAGGGGTATTTAATTAACTAATACAAAGTTTATTTAACTATATAAACTTATTATATATTTTTTTGAAAAACACTTTTGGTAATAAAGAAAAATGTTTTAATCATACTAAATATATGATTTCAAACTTTTAACCAAAATTAGTTAGTTTTTCACCAAATAAACTTTCCCCACTAAAAGACAGAAAATCTGGCCGTTTCAGTAGGGCGGCCCCCTTAATTATAAGGGGCGGCCCCCTTAATTTTAAGGGGACCGGCACACAATTAAGGGGACCGGCCACGCTCCCCTGTCAGATTTTGTCAGAAATTTTTCCCTATAAATACCACCTCAAACCTGGAATTTTTCCAACCTTTTGCACAAATATTTTCAGATCCAATTCTCTCTAAACATCCTTCTAAAACCCTTTGATCATAAGATTATTAATCTTTGTTTCAAGTGATCCAATCTTTCATCACTTAAAGTGCAAGAGAAGTATCCTCCCTATCATAAACCCAAAGATGTATTAGGATCTAGTTAGTGCTTATGTGAAGTTGTAAAGACATTAGTGGCTTGAAGGTGTCAAGACATTAATGCATTGAAGTTGTGAAGACATTAGTGTCTTGAAGGTGTCAAGACATTAGTGCATTGAAGTTGTGAAGACATTAGTGGCTTGAAGGTGTCAAGACATTAATGCATTGAAGTTGTGAAGACATTAGTGTCTTGAAGGTGTCAAGACATTAGTGCATTGAAGTTGTGAAGACATTAGTGGCTTGAAGGTGTCAAGACATTAATGCATTGAAGTTGTGAAGACATTAGTGCCTTGAAGGTGTCAAGACATTAGTGCATTGAAGTTGTGAAGACATTAGTGGCTTGAAGGTGTCAAGACATTAGTGCCTTGAAGGTGTGAATATACTTTTGGTGTGAAGAAGATAAGTTAGGAACTAGATTGGTGTGAAGAAGATAGGTGTGGAGTAGTTAGTTGTGAAGTAGATAGATTTGAAGAAGTTGATTGGTGTGTAGATTGGTGTGTAGATTGGTGTGAAGATTGGTGTGTAAATTGGTGTGTATATTGGTGTGTACGGTTTTCTCCGCCATAAGGGAGCTTGTTGAGTAGTGAAGAAAACTCTCGAGTAGGTGACTCGGGGAGTGGAGTAGGAACAAGGAAGGTGTCCTTGTAGCCGAACCACTATAAATCATCGTGTTCGGTTTGCATGTTCTTTCTCTCATCTCTTTTCATTCATTCTTGCATTTATCGCTTTATATCTATGCTTGCCTATATGTCTTAATTGTTGCTTATATTGTTGTGATGATTGAATGTGTTTTACATAGAAGTTAATAGTGTGATAGGACATATAATTGTATGTTATGGTCAAATGGACTAATATATATATTTAACACTTCTCATGTTGAGCTTAACTTAATCGATAATTTGATACAAAACGTTTTAAGATTTTAAAAGGAAAACTTATACACATAAAGTTTGATCTATGCTTCATTCATAAAACTAAGTTTTGAAAACTAATCTAAAAGTTCACATATATAATTGATCATATTGATTATATGTTGCTTTTATACTAAAATCTAATTGAAGGTTTTTCAAACAAACAATTGAATAAATTCTAATCAACATTTTGAAACAAAGTTTTTATAAAACGAAAAAGAAGGGAAAACTATTCAACCCCCCCTTCTAGTTTTCCACAAATTCATAGTGACCGTCATGGGTACGAAAAGCCGTCTTATACATATCACGGTCATGTACCCGTATCGGGTGGTAACTAGCCCGTAAATCCAATTTTTTAAAAATAAAGGCACCACCTAATTCATCAAACATCTCATCAGCCGTTGGAATCGGAAACTTATCCTTGACGGTAACCTCGTTCAATGCACGGTAATCAACACAAAACCGATAGCTGCCGTCTTTCTTTTTCACCAACAATACCGGCGACGAAAATGGACTTTGGCTATCTCATATAATTCCATGGCTTAGCATCTCACTCACTAACTTCTCCATCTCTCCTTTTGATAATGTGGGTAACGGTATGGTCGGACATTAACTGGTTTCATGTTAGGGTATAAATGAATTCGGTGATCAATGCTACAATGTGGAGGAAGAGTGGAAGGTACCTGAAAAAGTGTCTCAAAAGGCTAACAACAAATGATCTCTAGATGTGCGTTAGCTTTAGCTTCAGGCTTCTTCCCCTCACGTTCATCTTTATCAAAACCCAACTTACACACTTCATATACCCCATAAACGTCATCAGTTTCCATCAAGTCTCGCATGTGGTGCAAATTGATCCGCTTCATGCATAGAGCTTCATTTCCCCTTAACCTGTACTCGTGACAAGATAAAGTAAATTCCATCGTTTGTTGAGAATAATCATGGGTCACCTTGCCTAGCGTTTGTAACCATTGGATACCACACAAAACCCTTGGAGTTCTAGTGATACCTAGGCATACAAATTTTTACACAAAAGAGTTTCGCCACTACCAATGTACACCTTAAAAGGTTTTATATTCGTTATTAGCAACTGCATACGTTTAACCACTCCTGGCTTAACAAAATTATGCGTACTACCATTATCGATTAGGATATGGACCTTACTTGTACTCAACGTACCCCATAATTGAAGCGACCTAGGGCTACCATGCCCGACTAAAGAATTAAGGATCGATATATCGCCACTTTCCATAGCATCAAAAGTAGTAGCTTCAGGTTCGGACTCCACGTCATCTCCATCATCAGCCATCATCAGTAAAAATTTCCCTGGACACCTATGACCGCGCACCCACTTATCGTCACAATTGAAACACAACCCTTGTTAAGACGTTCTTGATGTTCCGCCGGAGAAATCCACTTAATAGCAAGTGGTTTAGAAGTGGGGTTTGACAGTGGATTAGGTTGGCGTTGGCAACAATGCTGGTTTAGGCATACTGGTCGGATTTGAAGAGAATCCAAAATGGTTGTTTGACTTGTGTTGTCCCCCAAGACTTGTCACCGTTTTACTCGTCGTAACAGATACCTTTATCGCTTGGTTGTTCAAGCGGGCTTCGGTAATACGCGCCAATGAAAACGCATCATCCGGTGTTATTTGGTTTTAGACTAACAATTCGCGTTGAAGTTGAAGCTTAAGCCCCAAGATGTAAAAAAAGATATGAACAATGATTCGGGTATATCAGTAACCCGATTCATAAGTTTTTCAAACTCCCGTTGGTACTCCTCAACAGTTCCAAGTTGTAGTAGTTTCGACAAAGTCCCCTTGGGGTCTTCATATTTGGAAGGCCCAAAACGGTTCCTAACGCTTTCTTGAAACCGATCCTAGTCAGTGATCAGCCCATTCTTTGACATCCAACGAAACCACTCCGCAGCCGCGCCTTCGAGGCTAAAACCTACAATCCGCAAACGTTGATCTGCGGGTGTATTAAGTAAAGTAAAGTATTCTGTAATTGCAAAAAGCCAGCTATCCGGATCATCCCTTGTGAATTTGGGAATATCCAAACGCATTAAGCGAGGCAACAATGACCCCGAATCACCACCACCTCCTGGACGAGTCTGAATTAAGCCACGCGTTGCTTGTAGTTCAGCACGCAAGGCATCAAATCAAATTTGAAACGCATAAGCCTATTGTCGTGCTAATGTTTTTGCACGATCTTGCTGCCCCTTAAGCCATGCTCGCACAATATGTTCCTCCATGCTTGACCCAATTGAACAATGAAATCAATGAAAGCACCGGTTGATATGACCCAGAATGGGTAATATCGAAAATTAGCACCACTTCAAGCGGATGCTTGCTCCTAAGAATTAAGAAGACGAAGAGAAGAATTAATTGACTCGAAAAGGCTGAACTTGCATTAATGAATGATTCGGTATTTATACCAAATAAACCCTAACTTGTATCACAAGTCGAATACAAGATAAACTTTCAAAATAAAGATATTTTCCTAGATAATGACTCACACGACTCTTTCCTAATATGACTCAAATACGACTCAATAAAATAAGATAACTATCCGATGACATAATCCATATGCCATGCAGGAACGGACGTGGTCCTCTTGGGCCGCCCATCTTCTTCAGGTTCGGTTGTAATATTGGGTCGTCCATCCTTTTCAAGTTCAGTTGTAACAGAATCTCATCAGACATCTCTTATATAAGCTAACAGGACTAAGGTTATAAGCTTTTCAAAACAATTTAATAAGGTTATTTTTGTCATATAAGCTAATAAGCTTATACTTACGTATAAAAGCTAAAATTAGGTGTTGGAGGGACACGTTTCATTGGTGTTGAAGGGTCATGGTTTAGGTACTTGAAGCTCGTAGTTCAGCAGGGTTTGGAGAGTCTTGGTTTGTGTGTTGGATGGCCGTGGTTCAGCGGATGGTAAAGGGTTGTTTTTCTTTTTGTGATCTAAGGTGCTGTTTCTTTTATTTTGAGATTAAGTGGCTTCTGGATATAGTGTCTATTATCAGAGGGAAAGGCTATATGGAGAAAGAACCATATAAAATTAACTTCGTTTCTTTTTTCTCATATGAATAAAGCATCTTATTTCAGTTAAAGACCATTCAACCCTTGTACCTAAGATTTGTTGAATGAAAATTAATTATTTGATATTGTTTTCCAAATGAAAACCATCAAATATATTTTGACTAACATCAAACATTCAAACCCAATAATAGAATCTAACAAAGTTCATCAGATGTTCTTGTATAAGCACTAATGAACTTGTTGCTTCACGAAAAACTAAAACCCACTTTATATCTTTTCAATATGAATGAGATCTACATGACGGTGCCGGCAAAATGGGAACTGTGACGGACTGGCGTGATCACGTGGTGGACAATCGATGGGGTAGAGATTCTGATGTGGAACGTGCCAACCAGTGATGAGGGGTGAGGTCGAGCAGGAAATCGAGGGTTTGTGTTGGAGATGGAGTTGAAAAAGGTTGAAGAGATGAAGATAGGAGAGATGTAAAAAAGCCAAGGTTATGTATTGTCAATTTGGATTTCTGTTGGAGTGTCTAGTTGGGGAGGGCCTCCTTTTTGCATCCTCCCACTCTCAGACCATTTAAGGGAATCCACTAAAAAAAGAAACACCATTATATACATGGTCCCACCATTAGCTGGCTCCATAAGACCCATTAAGTTGAAAATAAACACTATATCCAGAAGCCACTTAATCAATTTATGCATTCAATTTCTTTTTCCTATTTTGAAAAGTCTTTGAATGACTTTCTTGCATTGCATAATAGAGCTTTTAGAATGAATTTTTAGAAAAACTTGTAATTCCTCAACCGGTTGAAGCTTTGTACGAACACAACTTTGTAATCAATTTATGCATTCAATTTCTTTATACAATGTCATCTTCTCTTTCATAAAAGCTTTTGTGAAAAGCTTTACCCATTGGAGCATTATAACACAATAGGTTGATGATCATTAAAAAACTAATAAAATTAATGACATTAAATGCTAAAAAGCTATTGAGAAGTTTGAGCATTGGAGATGCTCTAAGACATGGATTAGATGGTGTCGTTTAGGTCGGTGCAGATACAGTTTGGGTTGTAGTTCAATGGGTGTTTTGATGGCCATGTTTTAGTTGTTCGAGGGTCATGTTAAGTTTTCGAGGGTCAGGGTCATGGTTTAACTGCTTTTATGCTGCAAATGCTCTATATATGGATAAATCTAATAATATACATGACATGTGATTATTAAAGGTAAACCGGTGAGGCATCAGGCATACATGTAGGGAATACCAGAATTGCTTTTTTTGTACCACATGCATTGAGAGATTGCGTCCATGATCAAGTGTTTTACATCAGGGCCATGCCATTGGTATTCACTGAAAGTTAGCAAACATGATTTCTTTAAACAAGTTTTTTGTACCAGTTCGCCTTTTTATCAAACCAGCAAGCTGCCGTGTAATGTTTTTGTAAGTTCAAGAGGTACTCAACAACAAAACCTCTGCAAGGAATTTTGTATAATGGATACGACTTTACACGAAAGCTGCTTATGGAAGTGACAAGGGCATAATAACGCATTAAAAGTTTATGCGATGCTTTTATCAGTTTATGGATGTAATTCATATTCTTCAATATGAATAATTGTCCCTTAACAAATTATACGGTTGTTACTTGTTACAATGAAGAGATAACAGTGAGTAAGTTCCCATATTTTTTCATTATATATAGTAAATCAACAAAATTGTTAAATTTTAAAGTGTTAACAAATGATGCAAAGGGCTCGTAAACAAGTGTTTAGTTTCACATTCTAAGTCGTGATCGTGTTAATTTGTTGAAGTACGTCCCCAAAAACACCTTAAAAACAATTGACTTTTAAGTTTTAAGTCCCCAAAAATGTTGGAGTCTACGATAATAGGAGTATATGTCATAATAAGCATTACATTGGCACCAAATAAATAAACCTTAAAATGAATCCTCATTTCATACTACAAAATTCATACGAAACATCAGATCTAAGGAGCAAAAAAAAAAAAAAAAAAAGGTACATGTGTAACAAAAAACTAGTAGTATATCATATCATATAACTAAACAAAGCGTTACAATATAAATAAAAAATAAATAAAGCAGAATTCGGTTACCGCCATAGAAGAGCGGGCACGGTGGTATACATTTACACATCACCGGAGGTTTGTTGTTGTTGTTGTTGTATGTTATGAAATGATTGATTAAGTGTTGGTGAAATAAAAGACAGGCTGAAGGGCAAGATGTAACAGCATGAAGAAAGCACACGATGCTGAAATGAAAGCCACAACATAAACCAACCGGAGAGCCATCTGATAAATTGTGGATCTTAATTGATAGAATAGATATGGTTAGTTGGTTGGTTTCAAAGTTTGAATAATATATGAGAGGCAAAACAATAACTAGTGCGTGTTTTTTAAGAAGTCGGTTGTGAGTTAACCAAACACGTGTCGCTTGTTTGGAGGGTGTGTTGTGTTCTTCTATTCTATCGGATCTCAGCGTCACTTATTTATTCCTATTCTATTCTAATCTTACCCTTCACGTTTGGCCAACTTTCTTTCTTTTGTCAGGCAACTTGGATTTATGTGACTTCTCCTTTACTACTTATATCTAAGTAACCAACGAGGGGTGAGCATGGCTCGATTATAATAATGGAAGACAAATTAAGTAAAATAGATTGGCCTTTTGGTTAAGAGAACCATTCAGTTTTGAGTTTTCATGGGTTGGTACGTATTTCCTAACGAAACTTTTACTTGCGATCTAGCGGCTTTTTATGATGTGTGTGAGTTAGAGAGGCTTGTTTTAGGCCTGTCGAAACCCGAATAGCCATCTAATTAGTAAAGAAACAAGAAAACCTAGGGATATGATTAGAGAATGCATAAAATGTTACTCCACGGTTAAAACAAAAATAATTAACTCATGAACCTGCAAAGCTAGATTATCTGGAAGGGTGAGTCTTTGACTCAAGATAGTTTCAAACCTTTTTACATGACGATCCCAAAACATGTTTAAGTGTTTGAACTTATAACTCCTCGCATGAGGTTATGAACATTAGCACTAGGTCATCTAGTAGTAGCTATCATCGTTACTATGTGTATTGTTTACGTAATGTACATATTGGGGGTTGAGAGTAGTTGCTCGTTTGGTTTCTCACGTTCGATAAGGACCTCAAAGTGTGATCGGAGTCGTGATTTGGGGTAACACTCACGAGGTGACTAGTGTGTAGTCATGTGTGAATTGTGAGAATTCACTTTACTTAGTTTGGTCCATATCAAGAAAATGGGACCGGTATTTATAAGAATGTGTTTATGGTTTCGAGCCACCTTTTGAGGCTATTAGTGATTGAGGATGGTCCACGTGGTGGACATTTAAGAGAAGAGACAAGAATGACACGTGTCGTGACATCTTTGGCTCTGTCAGGTGCATGGAATGATTCATGCACGATTGTCATGTACTAGCGTGATAGTCGCAGCATTACCTTTGTGCAAATGAGATTATGACATCTGTTTATAGGTTGCAACTGTCCTGGAATGAGTTTTCAGGCCTTTCGCTACCTGACCGCGCTGGTCTGGCCTTTATGCTTGTCCTGAGAACTTGATTCTTAGGTAATTTGTGATGGGTTTTGGCTTTAGAGGGTTTCTTTCAAGTGTATAGGCTTTAGCATGTTGGGCTGAAGGCTCCATACGCTATCATGTATTGATAATATGCATATAAACCCAATCTCATGATCACAAGTTGCTACAAGTTGTATATGTTCCATGTCGCTCAGAAATAAATTTAAATTATTAAATCGATTGAAAAGGCACCTAAATTGGATAAAATATTATGCCATGGTTCAATTGACTCGGGTTTTTGCTAAAACGGAATTCAAACAAAAAATGTTTTGTTTCTGCTTTTTAGAAACCATTCGGTTTCAATCTTATCTATGTTCAGATTTCGGTTTGATTTTTTGATTTTTCGGTTTCTATTGGATTATATAGGCTTAGCATTTACAAAGTCAAAATTTTAATGCATCAAAAATAACACTTTTAAGTTTTAAGAATAAAATAACGTGTAAGAATAACAACAAGAAACTAATAATGACAAAAAAAAGTAATAAAAAATCCTAAATAAAAAAAATGCGTTTATATGTCATAAAATGACACAATAATGACAACAAAAAACTAATGACAAAAGAAATCCTGAAAGAGAACTATTTATGTGTCCGAACAACGAACAATACTTTCAAGAAGCAATTGGAACAATAACGTCTAAGAGCAACCCCAATGGGAGCTTTTACAATGACTTTTCACTATTTGAAAAAGTCTTTGAAATGACTTTATCCATTGAAAAAAAAGCTTTTGCTAATGACTTTTACAATGACTTTTAACAAAGACTTGGCATTTGCCAAGCTTTTGCTAAAAGCTTTTCATTTAATGTGTATTCATTTTATACATCTTTCTCTGCAATTCTTGAGCATTAATTTCACAAAAAGCTTTAGGAAAGCTTTTTACCATTTAATGAAAATTTATTACAATAATGATGTGGCTTAAGTAAAAAGTCATTGGAAGACTTTATCCAATGCAGATGCTCTAATGATTAAATGTATTCTGCATGTTAGGTCATTTTCGGTTTGGCTTCTATGCTAAAACCAAAGCGAACCATAAACTTCAGTGTTTTCAAAATACAAAGACTAAACCATTTGTTTCGATTTCGAACCCTAAACCTGGTCTTCTTCGATTTTCTGCACACTCCTAGTGGTAGGAGTGGATTAGCTTGTCAAACTAATTGGACAATTCAATTTGAGATCTCAAACCTTGTAAAGTTAATAATCTATTTGCTCTACTTTTTTCCCATAAAAAATTTCTCATTTGCTCTTTGTTGCACGTAAGTTACTTGCACTTTATAAATATAATTTCCTCTTACTAGATTACGAAAACCAAAGTTATCTTCACTTGCTAGTTAAATCCAACAGAAATGACTGATATACAGGCATTTGCCATCCTAAACTAACTGATACACATAAGGATATGAAATGATCATATTCACAAAACCATGAACAATACTAATGATCAAAGGCTACCATTACTGATACACTTGTTGCCCATTATCGTTTATAATATTATCGTCATATGTAAGGAAACAACTGATCCATCAAAAATGATCAACACTAAAGGTTATGTATATAAGTTTTACATTCCCATCCACCTTCCAGGATAAACTCCAAGAACGGTAATTTAAACGAGATTTAATCATTACAAAAACAAGTATCTGAATACCATGCTGTAAATCAATCTCAAATTGTCATTGCATGTAAACTGGTATCAAAATGGCAAGAGTATTATTAAAACAAACAAACCAGCCTCTGTAAGGCTATAAAGCGTGAATGATACCAGAACAGCTATAAAGATTCGATTTGCTACATTGATTTTGAATACAAAGACTACGTATCTAAGGTACCTCAAAGCCGGGCGAGAAGTACAACCTTACAGAAACCAATTTTTGTCCTCACTTGGTGTTGATCCATTAAACCATGTCTGGTGCACATGGACCCATGTGAGCCCCTGTGACTGTTTTACAACCTGTAAGTATCAATAAGGAAAACACATCAATAAACATTACCATATGTTATTACAGCGGTTCTCTAAACAATATCCTTATGAAACCGTTACCTTTGAACTCAGTATAACTGTTGTAAAACAACACTGCTGCTCTTCACCTACATTGTTCCACTAAGTGTTAGATGCAAATCTTATATACTGTTATTAAGATTTGTTATTTTTGCTTACCAGTTTGCTCCCACTTTTTGAACTTTACAAGCCACGTGTCTGAATCAATCTGGGACGAGAAAACTTGATCAACCCAAATTCGATATTGTTTCCCTTTTTTGTCTCCATAACTGTCTTTTAGCTTGGCAATGACATCATTAAGAGATGCCTCAACACCAAACGGACTAACATATGCACCAGATGGAGACTACATAAACAGAAAGATCATGAATACAGAGTTAAAACCAAAACAGTAAAAATAAAAGAAATAACCAGTAGCAGTGAACAAGGTTACTGGACATACACAAATTGATTTCAGATTGTTGATAAAGCGTTCCGGATCCTCAATTTCTGCACGTTGCCACTTCTCAAGAAACAGGTAAAACTTGACTACTTCATACGCAGGGTCAATTTGGTCCAACTTAGCATCTAAAAGATTGGGTACATCTCTGGGTGATGTATTCGGGCCAAGCTTAAAATGACCAAATGCTTGTATGATACCAGCTGCACA
Source organism: Artemisia argyi (assembly GCA_030686995.1). Lineage (NCBI taxonomy): Eukaryota > Viridiplantae > Streptophyta > Magnoliopsida > Asterales > Asteraceae > Artemisia > Artemisia argyi. Next base: position 118,241,881 of record CM060706.1, read on the forward strand.
CGTTTCATCTGCATGAATGATCTTAGGGTTATTTTTGGCATTTTCAGCATACCACTGCAACAGTTCTTCCTGTGCATTCTTGACCTGCATAACCAAGTTTTGTGAATATTAGCACAATTGTTATACTTATGCAAATGGGTCGACTAGAAAACAGATGAGTCAAAGTCAACAACCATGACACCGTGCACATCTGGAATGGTGAATAGTTCAGCATCGTTCCCAGAGTCTCCACAAGCAAGGGTATTTTGTGGTAATTTTCCCTCAGCCGTCAGCTTTTTATGCAAATAAGCAAGAGCTTGACCTTTTCCAGCACCTTGGGGCAATATATCCAAATCCATTCCACCACTGTAAATTATTTTCACATCTAGCTGATAACCAAGACATCAGTAACTTTATGAGAACAAGAAAATAAATAACTTTTCATTACAATGTCATCAAGTGATCAAATATAACTTCATGCTTACCCCTCGTTTGACCAGAATTTCAGAAAGGTTTTTCATTACTTCCTGAGCCTTTTCTTTCTTAACATAAAAGCTAGCTTTGTGAGGGCGTTGCTCAGTTTCAGACTACATTGCCAAAAAGAAACACAAATTTTATAAATAATTATCAAATATGGACATATCTATAAGCGCATACAAAAGGGTGGTACAATTTGTTCATATCAAATACAATGGATGATACCTGCAGAGTGAGTTCAGGAAACTTGCTTGTTTCCTCTGTGACAATGCTTTTGTCCCATTTATTATTCAAAACATCGACCCAACCTTCATCTGGAATCATGTCGTTACCGTAAGTTATCTCAGTTCCCACAGACATAATGGTAATATCGGGGGTTAGCATGGGCTTTTCTTTCCTCAACTGTTTGTATAGTGTAGGCGATCTTCCAGTTGAAAACACCAGTAGTGAATCATGACGGTATTTAGCTTCCCATAAGGCATTAAACCTTAGAATAGAAAGGTTTTCAGGGTCATGATGATCAACCTGCAACACATCTAGTTAATAAGCATATGTTTATTTGTACACGAGAACCACAAATGAAAATGTTATCATGAGTAAAAGAATAGAGACTAAGATAGCAGCAACCAACCATAGTATGGTCAAGATCTGAAACAATCATGAGGCGTGCAGAACTTTTGAGCCGATCCATGATTGCCGTTGGTACTTAAACCCTGTAAAGCAAAAGGTTATCAATATCATGGAGTACTTTGGAGTCCTTAACAAACTACTACTCATATTGTTTAACTACTAGTCAAATGCCTAAAATGTCTTCCGAGAATGACAGGATGGTGAAGCCTTATAGACCAAGATCAATAGCATAAGTAAGTTGATTAACTCAATGGGCAAAAAGGTAAATACTAAATAGCTTAAACTTTTGCCAACCAGAAAAGAGTTACGACTTTTAAAACTATCTTACATGGTTCTAAATTGCAAACTAACCACTGTTTTTGCAACACCAAAAGGACACAGAATGCCCAAATGTTTCAAAAACCATCTCTAAATTAAAGGAGAAAAAAAAAAGAAAAAAAAGGCATATCCAGGCACTTCTTTTCTAAAATAACTCACTGCTACACTTACTCGATAAATCCTAACTTTTACGTAGTGAAATGTCCTTTGGTTTGCACTTTTCGCAATTATGATGATCGTTAGCAGTTAAAATTATAATAATTCATCTAGTCAGATAACTCAAGGGAAAACACGCATTGGCTAGACCCCAAAATATACAACCAGAGAGTGTTTGGGGTTGCTTATTGAAACTGCTTATCCCATTTTGAAATAGGGATAATTGTCCGAAAATGTATCTTATTTGTCACTTTTTTGAGTTGTATGTAGCATCGTTTCAATTGGCCTATTTAATAACTAAGAATTTTGAATTTCAATTATTCTATGTATTGATTGACGTATTTTTGGGCATCGAATCAAGCATATTTGGGAATCGATACACATAATAATTGATACTACGTATTCAAAAAGTTTGTTATTTAATAGTTGTAACGATGCTACATACAACTCAAAAAAGTGACAAATAAGTTACATTTTCAGAAAATTAGCCCTTGGAAATAAGCAATGTCAAACTGCTTATTCAAAACAAAATTTCCCACTCCCAGTTAATCATCATCATCATATAAGCAGTTGAATAACCATTTCCACACATCCTCAAACCTACTTATCTGTCATATTAAAACACAATAACTTCAAATTCAATTTTTGCCATTTTCATATAAAATGATTCAACATAAACATACAAAATAAATCCACCCCATCATACTCTAAATCAAGAAATGAAAACCAGACACTATTACTTATTTCAAATAAATTAATCGAAATCAATATCAGAAAGCCAATACGATCAGATTTAAGCAAACACTAGTTTTTCTTTTTTAAATAAGATTGGCATAGATTAAACAATAAACGAGAAATGGTTTTTAATAACTTACCGGGGCAAAAGTGAGGGAGTGAAGAGGATGAATGAATGATAGCGTCTGGTTTCAGATACGAAAGGATCGGATCGCACTTGTTTCTTTCTTTTATTTAATTTGGCGCTTTTTTGCATCACATAACCGAATATGCCACATAAACTATCTTCTTCTTTTTATATTTTCATTTATTTTTATATAAATATCCTCAGGTCCCACAAAATGGTCGACAATAACTTAGGGTATGTTTGGTTTGTGGCATGGGAATGAATGAATAACTTTTATTTCTAATAAAGTTGTTTGATTTTTGGATTTAGTTTTCGAAAATAGGTATGAAACACATAAAAATAGACATTTTCTAAACCCTCTATTAGAAAATAGACATTTTCATATACTTAGTGCTGTTTCTTTTCTTTTCCTGTTTAAAAATAGTTCTTGTTTAGATTAAGGATGCTATTTAAAATAAGAATCACTTGAACAGATATTCGTTTCTTTTTTATACTGAATGACAATCATAAATAATCAAACTGTCCAAATTACCCTTTCTTTAATATCCGTATGATGTTTTTGTTTTATACCAGTGAGCCAAAAACAACAACAAAATAAAACTCAAACGATCAAAATTCAAAATCTTGTTCAATTAAAGTACAAAATACTATATTAAAAATAATAAGTACTTGGAAAATTTTGTACCCAATTGTGAAAAGAAGAAAAAATATCTTATAATAATCAAATCAATCTCAAACGAGATGAACTTTCATAAACATATGATGAACAACACTACTAACAGATTCATCCTTAACAACTAAAGTGTTTTTAGAACCATTTAAAAGATGGAATTTTAAGGAGAAGAAAACCCCCTAATTTATATCTATATAAAGATGAAGTGATTAACCCAACATGAAAAAGATCTATTGGAGGGATCAGAGCTGCGGAGAAGACAACGACTTAATGGTGGAGACGGGGGACTAAGGCAGTGGATTGGGGAAGATGACTGTGGAGAAATATTGTCTCAATGGGAGGTAGGTGGGGAAGAGGAAAAAGCTAGTATGAATTCGAGGAGGAGAGAATAAAAGAAAAAGACGAAGGGTAATCTTGACTAAACGATCATCCTAGATGGAAACAACTCCAATTTAAGCCCGCTTTTAACTCTAATTTAAACCCTCTTTTACATCTAGGATTTGTGTTTGTATTAAGCAAAAAAAAACACTATTTTTTCTTAGTTAATTTAAGAAATTTCTCCACTCAGGACATTAAGCAAAAAATAAACTCCCCTTTAGTTTTACTTTTTGAATTAATAGAAAATTAAAGCGGATTTTATGATATGAAAATATCTAAAGGTGAAACAGTAGAACGAGTATATTATTAGTCTTATTAGATTTGCAGACCCGTTTAATATAAGGTTAAGTCCATTTATTAGACACGTACTTTCTCCAATATTCACATCTACTAAACCAACTTATTTTATTACCGATATAGTCATTAAAACTTTCAAATTGTGAACAATTTCGGTAACTTTCTAATGAACTGACTAAAATACCCGTGTGTTCTTCACATACACTTGCATTGTTAGTCCTTTACACTAACGGTCATTAGTAAATAACTTAAATTTTGGTTTTCTTACATTTTCGTTCATTTATAAATATTTTCGTCTATTTTTTCACATTTTCGTTCATTTTTGTATGTTTTCGCCTGTTTTTTCATGTTTTCGCCAGTTTTTACACGTTACCATTCGTTTTTACACATTTCGTCCGTTTTGCACATTGTTATCATTTTTTGCACATTTTCGCCCGTTTTACGCATTTACGTCCGGTTTTACACGTTTTTTTTTCCGTTTTTAACGTTTTTCGTTTATTTTCTTAAGTTTTCATCCATTTTACACAATTTCGCTCGTTTTTGCACATTTTCATCCATTTTTACACATTTTTGTTGGTTTATGCACTTTTTCATTTGTTTTCACATGTTTTCATCCGTTTTTACATGTTTTCATTCATTTTTACGTGTTTTCATATACTTTCCATACATTTGTATTCGTTTGTGCACATTTTTATCTGGTTTTTATATGTTTTTGTTTGTTTGTGCATGTTTTCGTCTGTTTTGACATGTTTTCATTTGTTTTTATGTGTTTTCATCCGTTTTTACACCTTTTTGTTTGTTTTTACAGTTTTTTGTTTAATTTCACATGTTTTCATCTATTTTTACACGTGTAAAAATTGGTGAAAATATGCAAAAACGGATCAAAACGTGTAGAAACGGACGAAAATATAAGAAACGGGGACAAAAACATACAAAAACGAAAGACAATGTGTAAATCGGTTGAAAACGTACGAAACCGAACAAAAATGTGTAAAAACGGACGAAAACGCGTAAAAACGAACGAAAACGTGAAAATGGACGAAAACGTGTAAAACGGACGAAAATGTGCAAAAACGAACTAGAACGTGTAAAAATGAATGAATGAAAACTTTTAAAACGGACGAAAACATGCAAAAAAGGACGAAAACGTGTAAAAACGGACTAAATTGTGCAAAAACGAACGAAAACATGAAAAAACGGACAAAAACGTGTATAAACGAACGAAAACGTAAGAAAACCAAATTTTAAATTATCTACTAATGACCGTTAGTATAAAGGACTAATGATGCAAGTGTATTTGAAAAACACAATGGTATTTTAGTCAGTTCATTAGAAAGTTACCGATATTGTTCACAATTTTTGAAAGTTTTAATGACTATATCGGTAATAAAATAAGTTGGTTTACTAGATGTGTTTATTGGAGAAAGTAGGTTTCTAATAAATGGACTTAACCCTTTAATATACAAAATAATTTCATGATAAAATGATTATTTAATGAATGACATATGTTTCTTATATAAATACTAGCTTCCAGGCCCGGCCGATGGCCGGCTAGTTTTAAGAAATTTTTTTAAAGAGCAGAAAAACACACACTTATAAATGATAAAGTTTATTAATTCATTAAACTGATGATGTTGACTCGTCAAAGTTGAAATCAACATCTATATCTGAAACTCTATCTGAACATAGCTTTAAGAAGTTGTTTATAAGATAAAAATAAATAGTCCAATGGTTTGATATGTTTTGTCCACTGATAAAGTCCTATTCTTTCTTGTGGTAATTTTTTCTTTGACGATAAAGACCTTGTGTAATACCTTTAAATGCATCCTCATATAAACTTATACATATAAGAGCAGACCGCCAATGTTTTGATCTTTGTTAATACAAATATCGCCTAAAAACGTTATTTATATTTTACGATCTTTGCTAAGTTTTGTTAATGACAAAGTATGAAGTTTAGCTATAAGTAAATCATCACTTTAAGTGTTTAAGTCTTGTTTAACTAAGGTTAACATTTCCTTTTAAACAAAATATTGTTTTTACTTCTTAAACTAAAATGAGTCTTGTCACATCATATTTATTTCTTAATATAGTAAGGTCACATCACATTTAGGGCAAGTTTTGTCATTATGCATTTATGGAAAGAAATGTGTTTGACTAACTTTGTTGTTGCTTGCAAGCTTTGTATTTGACTTGTTATTATGAGATGTGACATTGTTTGGTTGCTAGGAGTTATGAGACAAGACCTTGTTTGGTTTGCAAGATTTATTGCAAAACCAACTGCAGCCCTGGCGGTACCCTGGAGGTACACGGGCGGAACCCTTTTGAGGGGTCCGCCTGATCCGCCAGACCTGCAGTGTTGTTTGCTATAAATACCAAACCATTTGTTAGTTTTTGGTAACACTTTTTAGGATATATATTCACATACTCTCTCAACTAACTCAGTAACCTTTTGATTTGTGATTCTCTTATGTAGCAAAGGACTTCACAAGATCATTCAAGAAGTTACAAGCTTCAACTCTAAAGTTGCAAGTCTTGGTAGCTTGGTCATGTATAAGCTTTGGTAGTTTATACTTCATGTGTGTCATGTATATAGAAGTAAGTGGTTAGTATTTTAGGCCACAAAATACGTAGTGTGTCGGGAGTTGTTGTACCCTTGTAAAAGAACAAACGGGAGTGGTTGTACCCTTGGTAAAGAACTCGACATCTAGCTTAGTGTCGGTAAAAGTGTAAGCGACGAACGGGAGTGGTTGTACCCTTGTAAAAGAACTCGACATCTAGCTTAGTGTCGGTAAAAGTGTAAGCGACGTTGTAAAGGTTTTCTCCGCGAGTGAAAGGAGCTTGTTGATTAGTGCTTATAACTCTCGAGTTGGAAACTCGGGGCGTGGATGTAGGGCAAGGAAAAAGAGTCCTTGTAGCCGAACCACGATAAACAATCGTGTTGTGGTTTGATCGTTTCTTTCCTTATCTTTGCTTATTACATGTTGTTCTTTTGTTGACATAGCTAGTTACTTATAAAGGTTCTCAAAGAACTAAACAAGTAAAGATGTGTTTATATCTTCAAACAAAAGTAAAGGTTTTCAAAGAACTAAACTAGCAAAGTTAGGATCATCACAAGCAAAGCTTTTCAAAGTTTGAAACTAGTAAAGTTAGAATTGTTATTCACATGAAAAGCTTTTCAAAGAATCAAACGTATAACATTGTACTTATATCTTTAAGCAAACGTAAATGTTTTTAAAGATATTTAAGCTAAATAAGAATCGAAAAAGCGGTAAACTATTCAACCCCCCTTCTAGTTTTCCACAATTGGCATCAGGAGCTACGTTACTCAAGATCTTTAAAATAGAATGTATTTTAAAACTTGGATCGATCCATGGATTTTGAAAATCTCAAAGAAGGGCAACCTATTCAAAACCAACCGCTATTTGAAAAAGAAAACTTACTTGAATGGAAAAGCAATTTTGAAAACTATGTGAAATCAATTGATCAAGATCTTTGGCATATTATTTCTTTTGGTAATTTCAAACCAAAGAAAACAAGTTTTTGAAAACTAAGATAACTATCTTAAACTTGATAAAAATATTAAAGCTAAAACAATGCTTTACAAAGCTTTAGTACAAAATATGAAAGAATGTATTTTTGTCAAAAGGCTAATGATGTTTGAAAAATATGGTAAACTTTCATCAAGGAATATGTCAAGTCAAAGATGATCAATTTGATATTACATATGAATTAGAAGTTTTAGAAAAACTAATTGATAGACACTTAGTAGAAGTTAATACATGTGCTACTAGTTTAAATGTTTTAAATGAAGGTACAAGTGAAGATGAGTACTTGTGTTTTGATGAACCTGCTTGCGTATCTTGGAATGTAATGGATGTTGACGAAGACAATGATCCGGTAGTGTATTGTCTACTTATTGATTCAACAAGAAAGGTGTTAGTTAAAGTGATTACTCGTATCAAGCTCGTAGTAGTCTTGCTTGCGATTCATGGAATAACTCGGATGAAGATGAAGTCAATCATCCAGTTTGTGATTCTATACTAGATAAAACATCAAGCAAGATACACTTTGAAACCAAACTCTTTTGCTTTGATTAATTTATCCTAGAGTTTTCTAAACTAGAAAATGAGTCTAAACATTTGTGCAACATGGACCTAAAAGCTATCTTCAAAAATGATTCTTCAAAATCTCTTAAGAATATCTTTGAAAAGGAAATCTTAGTAGAAGATAAAATGTCTAAAATTAAGAGTAATGTTGAAATTAATCTAGAATGTAAATTATGTCTAGATTACAAACATGAGATTAAAATGCAAAATGAGAAAGGAAAAATTATTAGTTAAATTTGATGAAAGCTCAAAATCTCTTGAAAGATTGTTGAGGAGTCAAAGGTTGTTTAAAGATAAAACCGGATTAGGATTTAACTCAAAAGCACCATTAACAAATAAAACAAAGCAAGTAAAATTTGTCTAACCTAGAAGAGAGATTTAGAGATAATTCTATCTCTAATAGAAACTCATGATAAAAGAATTAAGATTATCATACTCTATGCTTTTATATGTTTGTCTAACCTTCTTGGATACATGAGTTATTGAGTTTCAAAGCATGTCGTCAAACCAAGTTTTTACGCTTAATGCTTATCCGCTTGATAGCATCTCTATGCAATTTAAAAGGTACGCATTACTTAAACTTGACTTTGGTTATATCTTGTCTCTAGCATTATGTGCTCAAATATGTGATATTTGTAATACTCTAGAGTGTCTACCTGCTATTTGTAAATAACTAAGATTAGATTCTATGCAACAAGGAATTTAGTCTTTAGTACTAGTAGGAGATATAAGGTGTTTTGGTTATTTAACCATCAAGAGATAAACACGAAAAACTCTTGAGTATGTCTCACTTAACTCTTGCTTACAAGTGAGCTAACTAAGAATTTCCTAAGTGTTAAAATGTCTAAACACTTTTGTGATGCTTGCAAAACAAACCTTTGTTAAACAATTTTTTCAAACACCATACTTTGAGTCTTTAATTGTGTCTTTCTTCAATCACTCCTTTATGATAATCTCACATAAAACACACAAGGTGAAATAAATCACATTAGCATATATTAGGATGTGTGAAAGAAAATAAGTTTTCAACATCTAGGATTTACACATCAAATATGACACATAGTCTAATGATGTTGTATCTCTTAGACTTTTTAAAAATAAATAGAGTTCATAGTGTCTTAAGTAAGAAAACCCAAAGAGTCGAGGAGTCGTTGAATATGACATTTAACGAGTAATCTCCTCCTTCTATGATATCATCTTTGGTAGATGATAACTTAGTCGAAAGTCCAATGATGGCAAGACAAACATGGAGTAAAAGTACAAAACAACATCTTTTCACCTTGAGATTAAACATTGAATCAAGAAAAATTGACATAAGTTATAAAACTTGATTTATTGGTCATTAGTTGTGTCTAAACAAATTCAACAAAAACAATTTTCGGAATTTAGAATAAAACAACTGGTAAAACGAAATTGATATTTCAAAGTAATCAAGTGAGTATAGTGTCAATATTTGAAAGACTTTTTGATAATAAAAGCAAGCCACAAAAGCAAGGGATTTTAACTTAAAGACATTCCTAGTTGCTCTCTTGTTCTCAATGGTTAAGTTATTGATGACTTATCAAGAATGAGATTAGTAAATCCATAGGTAAAGCTAAACGTAGAGAAATGTTTGGAAGACTACTTGTTCTCATAACAACTAGATTCAACATTATGTTTAGTTTTTGTCTATGTGATCGTGTTAAAGAAGATCCTAAAACAACTCTTTAATTGAGCCTATTTGGATACATCATAAGGTACTACACAACTAGGATTATGGTCTCCCAAAAGAACGGGAATAGAAACCATAGTGTATGCCAAATGGAATTATGTCGGTAATAAGTTGATAAGAAAAGCACAAGTGGTACTTGCACTTTTATACTTACTTACCCAATGATTCTCCAAAACGCGTAAGATTCTCAAATTAGTATCGGATGGAGAAGCACATCAACAAGCTCCGCTTGAACAAGCAAATTCGCGTCAACAACGGAATTCATCTCATCAACGTTGTTATCCCTTCAACAAAGGAAGCATCGACTTCAGCGACAATTCAATTCATTATGTTCCTAATAGACATATTTGTGATCCATCATCATCGCCTTGGTAAGATTGTTCATTGAGGAACGTCTTATCTAAGAAAGTCTTCTACGTTAACTATTTCATCAACGCGTTAACAAAATCTCTTGAAAGTGAAGCATTCATAATTCCTAGGCTTAGTCAAAGACTCATAAGACCTAAAACATTAAGGTTTGAACGTTAGGATAAAACCATAAAAATCAAGACAAATTATTTTTTAAGTTTCTCCCTGCAGAACCCACGACACCTTCAGACCATACGGGCGGAACCCATTTTTTGGTTCCGCCTGGTCCGCCAAACCTCAGAATGTATTATTTGTTATTTCAAAACCAAACACCCTCTTAAATCTTAACAAAAACTTTCAAACAGCATCACCCTCTCTAAAACACATATCTTCACGAATTTTAGGGCTTCTAATCCAATCTCTTCCAATCCAACTAACTTTGTAAGTATTCTAATCACAATTGCATTTTTAATTTAATTATAACATTCTTGCTTACAATCATTAACCAGAATCTTAGGGCTTTTGCATAAAACTTCATGATTCTTGAAAAACTTGGTGGCTAATCAATTATGTATTTCATTAGTTAAGAAATGTATCTTCTCATTGTTACTTTGATTTACCAAACACACCAAGTGCATTATTTTTCTAATTGCAACATGATTCATCACCACATTGTTAAAACAAATGAAAAACATCATTTAAACATCACTTGCATACTATCTCTTGAATGCTAAAGGGGATACATAACTAATATGTATTTTCGGGTACATTCAATCGAAGACACATTCAATTAGGAGAGTGTTGGTTATCTTTTGTTTTCACAACAAAATTTGCATAACAAAACGATTTAGGAATCAAAATGAGTCAAGATAACCATGTCTTCACATTGTCTTGCATATAAGAATATATTAGAACATCCTCGTTGTTAAAAGTCATTAACATACGATTTTATGTTTTCTAGGAATCAACATGCCTCCCGCAAACAAATCCGATCACAAAGAAACCCTTAAATACATGCCCAAACACCATATGACCAAAGGTCTCAACTCGGTTCAAGTAGAAACCTTTAAGGCATTAGAAAAACGCTATGTTCACGAAGGTAGAACCATTGATCCATCCTTTCTAGAAGGAACATCTATTCGCCAAAACTTTGCCGCAATTCACTTTGATTGTCTCCTTGATTTAGATGAGCCAATTTGTCCTAGGTTCATTTTGGAATTTTATGCAACCGTAAACCTTTCCTCATGTGCTGGTGGTAGGATATCATTAAACTTCACAACCAATCAAATATCACATGACATTGATTTAAAGGATTTAGCTATAATTCTTGGTGTACCAAATGAGGGAACTTGTCTCTACACGGATAAGTGGCCCATTTCAACTTTTGATTCTATTGATCGTTTTTATCCATACGATACACCTCTTGCTAGTAAAGAAACCATTAAGGAACACCTCTTTGTTAGAACCTCTACCACTAGGGTGAATCGTTCGGGGAACATTGTAGACAAGGATCCTTTTGGTATGGAGCTCAATGAGCTTAAACCACAATTTAAGAAGTGGGAAGAAATTCTTAGGGCTAACGTCATAAGTACCATAGGAAATAGAGATCACATCAACGCATGCCTATGCTACATGCTATATAGCATTTCCACCGGTCAACCCTTCAACTTAGCCTACTACCTTGCTAAAAGAATGGCCGACATATCCTTAGTTGGAACAACCGCTCTTCCCTATGGCATGTTTCTTACCCGCCTCTTTAGAGCAATCTCACCCATTTCTCCTAACGAAGATGGAATACGCCTTGACTATTTTCTCGTTCCTCACACCTTCGTTCCCCTAAGTGATAAACGTGTTTACAATAATAAGGGCAAACATACTCGATCACCTACACCATCATCATCATCATCATCCGGAATGAGCGAGGATGATAAACTTCCCAACTCTAAGTTACCTCCTTTAGAATACCTTCAAGCTCTCCCCATCATTGACAATGCTTCCGAAGAATTCAAGCAAACCAAAGGAATGTTCAAGTGTTTTGGAAGGTACCTAAACAAGCTCAAAAAGAAGATAGACCGGTTGTGAGAAGATTAAGGAGCGTTTGGCATAAGAATGCTTTAGAATCGTCTTTATGTTAAAACTACGTGAATTATGTGTTTTTCACTTTCATGGTTTATTATGTTTGTTGGATTATGTTTGTATGAACTTTTATGCATAATGACAATGTTTAAGGTGTTTGTCATCTTTTCTATGCTTATGGGAATTCTTACTAAGTATAGTGAAATCCGCGACCTCAAGGTCAAAGTCCCATGATATGTATGTTTACATGTCAAATTTTTGCATTGCCTAACCAGTAATACCTTATCTTTTTGATTTTAGGAGTTTTCGAAAATTTTGAAAAACGTCTCGCGGGTCAAAAACGCGGACTGCCTAATTTTTTACCCCTGGCGGATCTGGCGGTACCCAAAAATGGGGTCCGCCAGTGTGTTTTCTGGGAATTCCAGAAATGGCCCAACGGACCAGGCGGTACCCTCAAATGGGTTCCGCCAGTGTCTTCTAAGGGATCCGCCAGACACCTGCAGAAAATTTTTCCATTTTTCTTAAGTCCAAAACTTGTAATGTGTCAAAACCATTATCCTAAGTGAGAAACATCTTCAATTAACTTCAATAACCATATTAGAACTACCTTCACTCACTAAAACAATTAGGAAGACACTTCCCTCCAAAAATTCAAATTCAAATATAACCAACCCAATGAACCCTTTCAAAGGATCCTTCAAAACCATTGAAACATTTTTCAACCAAATCACATCCCATGATCACAAAGCATTGAGTGCTTTTGTTGGTCTTTCACTCTACCTCATTCTATTGAAATGACATGCATTGATTTGACAAATTCATGAAATTTTTGTAAATCATTTGAAACCTCAATCTTTGAATGGTAGAACATTAAATCCAAACACTCTATTCAACATCTTCTTCATCCTATAAATTTGAAAGTTGGCAACAATTCAAATCACACCATCACCATCAAGACTTCTCCCCTCAAACATCAAAGCCAAAACCTTTGAAATGACCAAATCCAACACCACATCCGAGTCATCAAAATCATGTGCTAAAACCACTAGGATTAGGGTCAAACCTTGTTGCTTCAACAAAACCACAAAGTCAAGCTCATCATCATCAAGTGATGCTTCACTTAACATCTCCTCACCTATCCAAAATTTTCTTAACCTTACTACCTCAACTACATCCTCAACACATTGTAATACCAATGTGATCACCATTCAAGATTTGCTTAATCTTGCTACTCCACCACCTTCTCCACCACTTTGCAACTCAAACCTAGCAATTAACCCATCATCAACTAAATCTTTGAGTGAGTCAACTCCATCTTCTCAACAAGCTTTTAAATCAAAAACTCTTTCACCTCAATCACCAACACCTACACCAATGGAACTTTTCCATACACCACCAACATCACCAACACCCAATTTGGAAACTTTTGATGATCTATCATCAACACCACCATCCTTCTCACTTTTTGATACCATTGCTCAAATGGAAACCCAACAACAACCTAGTGAGCAACTTAATGATGAACCCCATTACCCATCTACGGTAGAACGGTTGGCTTACCGTTATGCTAGACCATCCATTTTTCCAAATGATCAAGGTCATACCCACTCACATTCATTTGTGTTTCATCCAATTTACAAAGACCTTCATGGCAATCCTATCGGCGAACCAAGTTTCCGCCATTTTGTTCAAAACCAACAACCACCACCACAACAACAACCATCACCACAAGAACCTTCCCAACATCTTGAGTCTCTACTTTCTTCTTATAAGAAAATAGAAGCATCCATGTGGGAAAAACCTCCAAACATCAATGACGAAATAAACACTAATTTAAACCACCTCAATGCCTTCAAACGAATGGTTGATTCTCAAATCAATCATGTTATGGAATTCAATACGGCATTAAATTCAACAAATGAAGGTAGCAAATACGCCTCTCAAACATCCACATTTGCTCCTTCAAGTTCAACCCATCCACCACCAACAAATCAAACCTCTCTTCCACCAAACTTCCCCCGCCATGATTGCGGACATTGCGAAAGAACCGCTCGCATTAGTGAAAGGTGTCAAACCGACCTTCGCGAGTTAACCGAAGAAATGAGGTTTATTCTAAACCACATTTTGGACCGTCTCCAATCCTTGTCTCATCCACCACAACCTTAGAGTCTCCAAAATGAAACAAAACCGTTTCTCTTGGAAAATGTCTCCCATTTTAACCAACAAACCAAAAACCAAGTCACCTTCTCACCTTTCAAAATAAAACCCGCTACAACCCTCAACTCACATTTTCATCCTTAAACAACCCCATCCTTGTTTTTGGAAAATGTTTCTCACAAAGGAAAATGATGATTTCCTTGTAGCTTTTTATGGTCGTAGCTTATTGGTAGCTTTTTCTTTATTTCTAGAGGTAGGATAGTGTAACCAAAATTTCTTGTCTTTGACTTTTTTAGAAGTCTAAATTTTACATGAAATGAAGTTCATTACACTACAAGGTTTTCTTTGTTTGTTGACCATTCTAGGTATGATACGTGAACTATACCTTGTTATGGTACCATACATAAATCTTGTGCTTTAAAAGCTAACCTCTCTTTTTGTAGGTTCATTTTCCATGTTTTCCTTCCTTGATACTCTATTTAGGGGAGTAATATTCAAGGGGGAGCATGAGTGTTGTACTATTTCACTTCACAACTCTTAGTTGTGTTTAAACATGAAATGCTTTCATGACGTGGTATCTTGTGCAACAACTAACCTTTTCTTGTAGGTTCAAAATCCATGTCTCCTCTCTTGGCACTCCATTTAGGGGGAGTATCATCCAAGGGGGAGCAAGTGGTTACTTCCGCTTCGCTACTCTTCTTTTTGTTTCGACAAAAAGGGGGAGAATTTAGATATAAACTTGTTTCAATTTTTTTTTTATATATATCACATCATCTTAGCAAAAACAAGTTTTTATACCTAACTTTATAAGACTTAATACTAAAACTAGTGACTTACTTATAAATAAAGTTTATGTTTTGTCATCAACAAAAAGGGGGAGATTGTTAATACAAATATCGCCTAAAAACGTTATTTATATTTTACGATCTTTGCTAAGTTTTGTTAATGACAAAGTATGAAGTTTAGCTATAAGTAAATCATCACTTTAAGTGTTTAAGTCTTGTTTAACTAAGGTTAACATTTCCTTTTAAACAAAACATTGTTTTTACTTCTTAAACTAAAATGAGTCTTGTCACATCATATTTATTTCTTAATATAGTAAGGTCACATCACATTTAGGGCAAGTTTTGTCATTATGCATTTATGGAAAGAAATGTGTTTGACTAACTTTGTTGTTGCTTGCAAGCTTTGTATTTGACTTGTTATTATGAGATGTGACATTGTTTGGTTGCTAGGAGTTATGAGACAAGACCTTGTTTGGTTTGCAAGATTTATTGCAAAACCAACTGCAGCCCTGGCGGTACCCTGGAGGTACACGGGCGGAACCCTTTTGAGGGGTCCGCCTGATCTGCCAGACCTGCAGTGTTGTTTGCTATAAATACCAAACCATTTGTTAGTTTTTGGTAACACTTTTTAGGATATATATTCACATACTCTCTCAACTAACTCAGTAACCTTTTGATTTGTGATTCTATTATGTAGCAAGGGACTTCACAAGATCATTCAAGAAGTTACAAGCTTCAACTCTAAAGTTGCAAGTCTTGGTAGCTTGGTCATATATAAGCTTTGGTAGTTTATACTTCATGTGTGTCATGTATATAGAAGTAAGTGGTTAGTATTTTAGGCCTCAAAATACGTAGTGTCTCGGGAGTTGTTGTACCCTTGTAAAAGAACAAACGGGAGTGGTTGTACCCTTGGTAAAGAACTCGACATCTAGCTTAGTGTCGATAAAAGTGTAAGCGACGAACGGGAGTGGTTGTACCCTTGTAAAAGAACTCGACATCTAGCTTAGTGTCGGTAAAAGTGTAAGCGACGTTGTAAAGGTTTTCTCCGCCGGTGAAAGGAGCTTGTTGATTAGTGCTTATAACTCTCGAGTTGGAAACTCGGGGCGTGGATGTAGGGCAAGGAAAAAGAGTCCTTGTAGCCGAACCACGATAAACAATCGTGTTGTGGTTTGATCGTTTCTTTCCTTATCTTTGCTTATTACATGTTGTTCTTTTGTTGACATAGCTAGTTACTTATAAAGGTTCTCAAAGAACTAAACAAGTAAAGATGTGTTTATATCTTCAAACAAAAGTAAAGGTTTTCAAAGAACTAAACTAGCAAAGTTAGGATCATCACAAGCAAAGCTTTTCAAAGTTTGAAACTAGTAAAGTTAGAATTGTTATTCACATGAAAAGCTTTTCAAAGAATCAAACGTATAACATTGTACTTATATCTTTAAGCAAACGTAAATGTTTTTAAAGATATTTAAGCTAAATAAGAATCGAAAAAGCGGTAAACTATTCAACCCCCCTTCTAGTTTTCCACAATCTTTTTCTTCAACCCCACAAATTGTTGTTGGGCCGGTGTACATAACAAATGTACTTGTTTACCAATAATCAACATTGTAAACCAACAATAGCTAACTACAAATAACCACACTTTTATTACCAAGTTAATCTTGATCTCAAGGAATCCAACTTTTTACAAAGTGTATATTAATGCATATAATTTTGTTTCAATATTGAAGTTATTGAAATTATGTATACTTTTTGTATTCACTTTTGACACACTAAGTTCCAATAATTTATTTTTCATGTTTTGGACACCAAGTGTTATGAGTTGACCCATACCAAAACTTACCCTTTCAGACCCGTTTTCTAGTTTGGTTACCGTGTCTAAAGCTTTCCAAGAAGAGATCCAAAATCTTCCCAAGATTCATTCAAAGTTGTAAAATGCCTCCTTTAAGACTATTTCCAAATTAGCATCAATGTTGTCCTACAATAACAGCACATGATCCAAAAGTGTGAACACATAACCTTACTTTACATAAAACAGCCAACAAATGTATATATGCTCTTAGGCTGTTTGGATAGTAGTTGGACTACTTTATATTTGTGTTTTAAAATTTTAACAAAGAATCACACTTTCTGATTATTTTTTACTTGTGCTCACTAACTTGACATAATGAGGGTTTTTTTTAGATTTTAAATGGCCCACATTACAATCTAAACGCTATAAATATTAATGATAAGAAATGTATACTAAAGTGCATAGTTGATATGGTACAATAAGTTGCATTCTTTTCGATGAAAATGATGCACCAATCGCTTCTTGTTGTATACAATGTCCATTCCTTGGCACTTTGATCTCAATAGAGTCATGTAACGTATGTTTTACCGAACATTACCTTACTAACACTAACTACTCATCAACTATAAGGATATATAGTGTTGCTTGCTGTTTATTTAATAAATATGGAACCTAATTAAGGCATTTGCAACCTGGTTATAAAGCTATAAAATATATAATGCAAATGCACAGTTACGGTCTACTCGATAAATGGCTATAAAGCTATAACGTATATAACATATATCTTTATAGAATTCAATAAGAAGAAAATGATGTTTTATATGAAAGCGCGGAACGCCATCATAACATTATTTTTTTTTCTTGACTGAATGTACAGTTTTTTATTCTTGGGTCGAGTTAATTAACTCATCACAACCTACAACTTCTGGCTAAATTCATGTAGAGCAATAATTCGTTAACAAATGTATTTAAAATATTTGCTTATTTAGTATAGTTGCATTCTTTTCGATGAAAATGATGCACCAATCGCTTCTTGTTGTATACAATGTCCATTCCTTGGCACTTTGATCTCAATAGAGTCATGTAATATATGTTTTACCGAACACTACCTTACTAACACTAACTACTCATCAACTATAAGGATATATAGTGTTGCTTGCTGTTTATTTAATAAATATGGAACCTAATTAAGGCATTTGCAACCTGGTTATAAAGCCATAAAATATATAACGCAAATGCACAGTTACGGTCTACTCGATAAATGGCTATAAAGCTATAATGTAGATAACATATATCTTTATAGAATTCAATAAGAAGAAAATGATGTTTTATATGAAAGCGCGGAACGCCATCAGAACATTATTTTTTTTTCTTGACTGAGTGTACAGTTCTTTATTCTTGGGTCGAGTTAATTAACCCATCACAACCTACAACTTCTGGCTAAATTCATGTAGAGCAATAATTCGTTAACAAATGTATTTAAAACATTTGCTTATTTAGTATAGTTGCATTAAGTTGTGTAATATCACTAAAGAGTGTATAAAAGGAAAATGAACCTGGGTCGCTTGGACGAATCAAGTAACAGGTAGAGGCCGCATTTAATGAAATGGCAGTACGTTAAAAAGAGTAGTGATGTCAAGCAGCAGACCAACCTCATCCGGTGAACCTGTTGATAGTCGATCCAAACGATTAGGCTTAGGAAGTGGACGTATATCAACTAATATCAAAAGCTATAAGTGACTAAAAACTGAATATAGTAAATGAAATAAAAATTGTTAAATTAAAGAACTGAAGTATATGGTAAGTTGTAGAAGACCTTGCTCAGGACAATCATTTTTTGTGCATCATTGAAAATAAGCAAATAAGCACTTGAAAACAACCAAACATCTGCTTGAGCAGTTTTCTGGTTCCTTGCATTAGCTAACATCAGCTTTGTTCTCATCTTACATGCCCTGTTAATCTTTATTGCTCAAATTTGCAGCAGCCTCGATTATACATTCCTATAAAAAAAATTAGTCTCAAAACCAACATAAAAATAGAAGTATACTGAAGTGTCCTCAAAATATTAATCCACTCATGTTGCTACTCTATTAACTACTCAAATCTAGCTTCTACTACAGCCTTGGTTTTTCCTTTTGGAGCTCTTTAACGTTTAAACAATGGTGATATAAAGTATTCAACATATCGTTATAATCAAACATCGTTTTTGATGCTGAAATAGTTGTATATGATTTGTAATTGGTAATACCAATTATACGGAGTTCGTTAATTTTTTATTCTACTTGCAGGGGCGTTTTGGTAAGCTCATGCATAAAACCTTATGTACATTTGGATAGTCTCAATCCAAAGGATTATGCTTATTAGCTAATTTATCAACAGAAAATTTGTGAGCCTTTCGAGATAAGCTTAGTCAAACACCTTGAAAGTGCTTAATACTTATTTCAAAATGCAAAATCTATTATGCACCTAAACTATACTTAATCAAACACCCTCCTACTACAGTGATTAATGATATCAGAAAAAAAAAATATAGTTTCAAACTTAAATCTATATTTGAATTGAGTAATATGTGCCAATTAATACCGAAATGTAGAAGTGGAATTCCCTACCACCAGCTTCAATGGCAACAATGATAGCTTGGTTTGAGACAACCTTGATTTGTCGTTAAAAGGAACATCTTCATAGCCATCAATAGTAACAATCTGTGCATTTTTTTGTTGTTTGAGTAACTCCCTACAATTAGTAACAACTTGATCAGACAACGTGATTTGTTAATTAGACTTTATAGGGTAACTGGGATTTCGTTTTAAAGTTTATGGATCTAGAAATGAGTTTTAATAAGCTGGTTTCAAACTCATCATACAAAAAATAGGGTGTTTGCCATTGCTCATTCAAACTGCTTATAATAATGCTTATAAGCACATTGTAATTTTTTTTATTACGATTAAAATGGAGTCATGAGTGACCTATTATGGTATAGGCCAATAAGACCACACTCACATAGCACACCTTGTAAGGCTAGCATCACAAGAAATATAATAAGAAACCGATACATATCACCAACATGTGAAATAATATGATTAAACTTCGTTCAAAGACGAATTACCGGTAGTTTATTTCAGGACTGCTAATCAAGTTTTGTAAATTTATACTGTGTGATCAATCGTGATGTGCTACTTCTTTTTCTGGTGCTTTTATTTGTCGATGTAGCAACTCGAAGAAAGAAAAGCTTGTTGATCATGACCTGTAACTAAATAAAAACACAACATGTTAGCTCTTACAATACTTATAGCAATGAAATTTCTTATTTTAAGCTCAAAGTTGAAGATGAATCTTATACATTTTGCAATCGAGAAGATGTTCCAACCCCCTTTGAATCACATCAGCCTCAAACAATACGGGGTCTCAAACTGTATATACACTTAAAGCTCTATGCATCGATAACTAACCTTTCAATATGGGAACCTGAGTTTTTGCATACGATATTGGGTCCCACTCGACTCAAACATTATGGCTGTTTCTCTAGTCCTTATATGCCTTCTTAAAGGGACCAAGTTAAATCAAAATATGCCATTATTCCGTAGCCAACCAAAACTTGTAATTCCAAAAACCTACAAAATTAAACACAAACACACCAAAAAAGTTGTTAAGGCAAGATCAAAATAAAATTTCTCCCCCAAAATCAAAAGAAAAACTAAAACTTATGATACCACATACCTGACTTGGCTTTCTTGAGGTAAAAGGATAAACAGACCCAACATCAGTAACATTGCCTTTATTTATTACTTAAAAACTTCATGATAACCATAACTTTTTTACCTTTATTTTAGGTAACCTAAGCCGACGCTATGATGCTACAAAACCCAAGTGACCATTCATCCTCCCCATTAACCTACCATAAAAAGGAGTATATCATATACATGCTCAAATTTTTAACATGCCGGTGCTAAAGACACCTGATGATTGTAGATGTAAATGAAATGCCTTTTTATAGAGCAAGGATTAGGTTAAATGGTTTTCAAAATTTAAAAATTTAGGTGGATATCTAAGGAAACAATTTGTCAAATTTAATTATCCGCAATAATCATGGAATTCAGTTGTGCTATATTTATTTAGGGGCGAAGTTTTGGGGATTTTTTTAAAAAACTTACCTGCATTAAAAGTTGACAAAATAATAATGAAATTATGAGCATCCAGATACATTTTCACAAGTTAACATAATACTATTTTCATTGTGAGGATCAAATCGTAATCAAATTATGATACAAGATACCCATTTGAACATCATATAACATACCCATCGATAATCAAGAAATGGATTTTGGACTATGATATGTATGAAAAAATATGAAATCTTAATAACATTATACTACAACATATAATGAATCAAAAGCAAATTTTTATAAAGATAATGGTTAAGATAGGTGGAGTATTGGAACCTGAATCTTAAAACACATCAATTACCTTTTGTATGAATAAATTGACAAACATTGGCCAGCAACTTCCATTCCACATGATGGCCACATGATTGGTTGAAGAATTGAACAAAAACATAATGACACCTAAATCATAGAAAACAAATCAATAATCAATCAAAAGCTTCACAATATGTTGGATAACGTACCAATTTGCACAGCAGATCTAACGTACCTATATAATCATCATGTTTTGGTGGAAGTGTTATATGATTCTGATTTGTTTGTGGTTACCACCAGAAATCAAAACCCACCGCCAATCAATTAGTTGATAACGAAATCGTATATGTTGATTTATCATAAAGTCCTTTAATTGGTATGGATATTGATTTTGATTTGTGGTGTTTTTGATTGGCGGTGATTTTGATTAGGGTTTATCTTTGAAGAGGGATGAGTGAGAGAACTTTGTGTGTATTTTGTTTGGAGGATTGTTAGCAAATGAAATTCGTTCTTGGTATTCCGCCCCAATTTCCTTTGTTTGACTTTTTTGGATGGCTAATTATTCAGGGCCGTTGGATAGGGAGAAATGTCAGGTGTCGAATTTAGAGGATTTTTGGAGAGGAGATGAGTTGACAAAACCTTGTTTTATATAGATAGTAGATGTAGTATAAAACATCAAACATAAAATAAATGATAATATCACTTCCGATTGCTTAATAGGTAAAAACTGTGTCATAACATTTTCTTGTTAAAAGCTAATTAAATTGTCTTGTAATCAACATGGAATCTAGCAAATTAAAACATATAGAATGAAGATAATATGTTAAAACCTTATTGTCATATTTATTAATAGCAGGGTACCCACGCGTTGCAGCGGCGGGTACCATGTAATTAAAATTTGCGGCAACTAATATTTTTCGATTATATGTTTTTGGTGAAAAATACGAATAGTATTATGGAGTTAATAGGTACTCGATCATTATTTTTTATGATAATTAAATATGTTCCATAAAATAAATATAACAAAATTGTGCAACTTTTGTTGACACAATAAATATAGATAAAGCCTTGAACTCAAAACCTAATATTAATTTCGGATTGAATTTTAATAAGCCCAACAATTGTCCTCTATACTACCTTAATATTCATATTTACATAACCTCACACCCTAAACTTACTCCCACTCTAACCCTAACTTTTCTCACTGCAGTCACACTTCTTTCTTTTCTCACAAACAACAAGCAGATCTTAAAAAAATAAATAAATAAAAATAAATAAATAAATAAATAATAAAAAATCCTCGCTTTAATTTGTCTTGTTATCTGCTCAAACAAAAACACACCAAACTAAAACCTTTTCGTGTTTTCTTTCTGTTACAAAAACCGACACCACAGACGCACCGTTTTAATCTTTTGCTTAAAGTTTTCGTATATTGAAAAGATCTAGAAACAAAAACACAGCAAACAAAGAAAGAGTGAAACACATTTGTTGTAGTTCCTTCTTTAAAGTTTTTGTATATTGAAAAGATGTGATACTTCTTAGAGATCTATGATGGGTTTACAAAACTTGTTAATCTTTTAAAGATTTGAGAACAAGTTAGAATCTGAGATCTTTTCCTTTTATAGTTTTATGTTTCGAGTATTGTTCTTGTTTGAGTTTCGATGAAGGTTTTTAAATTGCAAGCAAATGATGAATCTTATTTCTCTTGTTTGCTGTCGATGAAAAATGCAAGCAACAAAGGAAGATATATGTGTGATGTTCTTCTATTTTCTTTAATATGGGATGCAGTGGCGGACTCAGGATTTTTCAAAGCGGGGGGCAAAAAAATTTTTTTTTGATAAAATTCGTAATACACTTTAATAAAAATGTCATAATTTTTTTTAACAAAACTAAGGTTTTTACATTTTTTACTTCAAGGTGGGGGCAATTTGATTTTTTGGATGGGTGCACTTTAATAAAAAGGTCCTAATTTTTTTTTTACACTAAATCTGAACTTTTTCAGCGAGTCGTGGAGGGCACCGCCTCCCCCAAAGTTAATGCCTAGGTCCGCCCCTGATGGGATGTGATTCACTTCGAGTTATTGATAAGAAAATTATGTTAGTTTGTGTTGTATACCATAAATCATGATCTTTAATATGAACCGGAAAGTGGATGGTTTGTACAATAGGTTTAATAACTTGTATTTTTCACTTGAAGGATATTTTAAGAACTACATTAATGGTATTTATTGACCAATCAATTTATATATATTTAGTTGTGCCAAAGTTAATTGTACACAAAGCTTTTTTATTTGTATTTACTTAAAATCTATTTTAGGAAACCTTAAAAAATTAATAGGAGAGAATGTGCAATATGCATTATAAGTAGTGTAAATTAATACATTATATTAATTATAATTTTGATTAATTAATACATTATATTAATTATAATTGCATTATGATATATGAATATTCATATTAAGCAAATGTGCAAATTCGGGAGAAGTTGAAATTTTCTAAAAATTATTACACCTCTTACATGATCTTACATAAACAATGAATATGTTCTAAATATGTAAAAGACTTGTATATTTATATTTTTATTAATCGTGATGAAAAGACGAATATAATAAATATAATTTTGTATGTTAAAAACACAAATCAAAATATCTTTTACTTGTCTATGTTGATTAGTTAAATTCAAGGAGCGAGTGTTTAAAATTAGTATATAACATGTTAATGTATGGATAGATACTTTAAGCACATTAAAATTAAAAAATTACATAAGAATGAAACAATTTTAAAACTTTAGTGGTTTTTATTATTAGTATAAAGTTTGAGGTATTAAATTCGAACACTCATGAAACTTGGTTACTAGTAAATGATATATTCCCATTATTATATAACCTAAACACAAAATTTAATGAATATTTCATTATAATATTATCCTAAATTATGAATATGGAATATTTAAGAAGATTAACATGTTTTGAAATTCTATTAAAAATAATCTATAACTTTGTAGTTTGTTTGTTTGCGGTTCAAAAAAAATAAGATCGGATCAGATTAAATCTTAAAATCATATAGCTAAAATCATGATCTTATAAGATACCAAGTCATGTTTACTTTTTTCCTGTTAGTGAAGGATCTGTGGGGTCTATGTATTTTATATTATTTGTTTTGCAAATGAGGTCTACTAAATCCTTTGTTGCGTCTGTGTACATGAACCACACAAAAGGGAAGTCCTTTACAGCCAAACGCATTAACAAATGGTGGGACCCATAGTCCCTTAGCTAACAAATAAAAGTAAATAGCCCTGCTTTGCTACTATCCTACGTAGAATCTAGATCCTTTTTGCTTTGTGGTATCATAAAATCATAAGATAATAAAAGGATCATCTTACTATTTTTATTTGTATAAAAAAATACACTTACTTGGAGTATTGATACGGTAAAAGAATTTCATAGGAACATTGTAGTATTTTCTTGTTTAAATCTATCCCTGACTATTAAAAGTTTAAAACTAAACTCCCAACTAGGGTTTCACTCTTTTATCTTCAGTCTTCACCTCCTAAATCTCACAAAAACCACCTCGTCGTATCCTTATCAGTCTCTCTCAAATCACAAATCACAAAAACAATGGTAGGATTCTTAATCAACGACGTCCCATTCAACCCAGACGGATGGGGCCCACCCGAAACCACATCCCCATCCAACGTCCCCTTCGCCCCCTTCTCCCGCTCCGACAAGCTGGGCCGCATCGCCGACTGGACCCGATCAAACACCTACCAAAACAAAAACACCAACAAAACCCACGACTCACCTTTCGACTTCACCACCGAAGACGGCCTCTTAAACCCAGAAGACGACAACTCTTTCCGCTTAGTCGACGGTAAGCCCATCCCCAAGCCCAAATTCGGCCCAAAATGGAGGTTCCAAAACAACCGCAACCAGCTGCCTCAGCGGAGAGACGAGGAAGTCGAGGCGAAAAAGCGCGAAGCTGAGAAGCAGAGGGTCAGGAGGGATAGGCAGTATAATGCTAGCAGGAATGGTAATCAAGGTAATTACAATGCTGCTAGACGCGAGTCTGCGGTTTTTAAATCGTCTGTTGATATACAACCTGAGTGGAATATGCTTGATCAGATACCCTTTTCGGCGTTTAGTAAGTTGTCGTATAATGTAGGTGAGCCTGAGGATTTGGTTACTTGTGGTGTGGTTGAGAGTTATGATAAGACTTATGATAGGACTACTCCTAAGAATGAGCGTAGGTTGGAGCGCTTTAAGAATAGGAACTTTTTTAAGGTTACCACGACTGATGATCCCGTTATTCGTAGGTTAGCTAATGAGGATAAGGCTACGGTTTTTGCTACTGATAGTATTTTGTCTACTTTGATGTGTGCGCCTAGGTCTGTTTATAGTTGGGATATTGTGATTCAGCGAGTTGGGAATAAGTTGTTTTTTGATAAGAGGGATGGGTCGCAGTTGGATTTGTTGTCGGTTAATGAGACTTCGCAGGAGCCTTTGCCTGAGGCTAAGGATGATATTAACTCGGCTCATTCGTTGTCTGTTGAGGCTGCGTTTATTAATCAGAATTTCTCGCAGCAGGTTTTGGTTAGGGATGGGGGGAAGGTGAGTTTTGATGAGGTGAATCCGTTTGCTAGTGAAGGTGAGGAAGTGGCGTCGGTTGGGTATAAGTATAGGCGTTGGAAGCTTGATAATGATACCAATTTGGTTGTTAGGTGTGAGGTTCAGAGTTATATTGATGTTAATGATAAGAAATCGTTTTTGACTTTGAATGCTTTAAATGAGTTTGATCCTAAGTATTCGGGTGTGGATTGGAGGAGGAAGTTGGATACTCAAAGGGGTGCGGTTTTAGCAACTGAGTTGAAGAATAATGCTAATAAGATTGCTAAGTGGACTGCACAAGCGATTTTGGCTAGTGCTGATATGATGAAATTGGGTTATGTCACTAGGGTTCATCCCCGTGATCATTTTAATCATGTTATATTGGCAGTTGTTGGGTATAAGCCGAGGGAGTTTGCTGGCCAGATAAATCTGAATACCGAGAATATGTGGGGAATTGTTAAGTCTATTGTGGATCTGTGTATGAAGTTGAATGAAGGAAAGTATGTGCTGGTTAAGGATCCACAAAAGCCGCAAGTGAGGATTTATGAGGTCCCGGCTGATGCTTTTGAGAATGACTATGTGGAAGAGCCGTTGCCCGAAGATGAACAGGTTCAGCCTCCTGCTGAAAATGGTGATGCGGTTGATGAAAGTGTGGCTAAGGATGAAGTGGAAGGAAAGGAAGTTAAACCTGAAACTTAGAAGGTACCCAAGTCTTTGAGCTTTTAGTTGGAGTTATCGGCTTTGCTATTTAGTCTTCTAATAAAAAGAGGCAAATGGCTGAGATTTTGCTGATGTTTTTGATATGATGACCTTAAGTTTGTGGTATTTGCTTTTTTAGTATGTATGGATTTTGGTATGTTAACTCTATTTTAGTCAGGTATTAAATATGTGATTACCATCTATTTATAATGGTTTTGGCAAGCTATTTTTTGTTATGTTTTAAGAGGATACTTTTTGTTACACAATCACTGCTAATCATTTTTACAGCTTATTGTAATGAAATGTTTTCCTAAACCGGCCTTTATATTATGGTTACGTTTGTAACTTATGTAAATAAACTGTTTGTTTTCTGTTACTGCTTTAGTTAACACTCATGAAATTTAGGCCCCGTGAATCATGTGTTCGTTTTCTGCACAAATATTGTTTTTCATTCTGTAAAAACCTTCAATCTCAAATGTTACCAGGTTTATTTGAATATGGATGCTTCACACAACTATTAGACCTCGCCTTGTACTGCTGCGGGAACTCCGTGACCTCAGTCATATTTTCACGAGATTCTAGACCAAAATTGCTGTTTGTCTATTAATAGTTAGTTTTCTTGCCCGTGCAGTTTAGTTTACTGGAAAATTATTAATGTCTTTTCATTGATTTTCATATACAATTGAAAATGGTCCTAACAGTGAGAATCAACACCAATATTGCTTCATGGATTGAAATAAATCTAAACACATCACATAAAATCGCCAGTTAAAATGCGCTTCTCCAAATCATCTCAATTGTTACAACAAAACATCTATCGGAATACAACCAGGATCCACAATGACGAAAATTATCAATAGACAGTCTCACCATTTATCAAAAAATGCGCCTGCATAATATTTGCAGGCTCCTAACAGTTCAAGTCATCAGTGAGCCAGCTATAAGCTAGCTATAATCACAGTGATCCTTTACCCCTTACCCTACGGGTTTGATGTTCTTCCCAAACTCACACTCTTCCATCATATCCACAAATTCACTGTAATCGATCCTCCCATCCTGAAACACAAAAAGATGAAGTCAAACTGCTTAAATGTATACCAAACGCGTCACACACCAAAAAAACAAGAATTTTAAAGGAAAGAACTATTACGTTGTCTTTATCGACTTCATCCATGACTTCATGAAGAGCTACATCATCCAAACTGAATTTCACACACGCTTGTTCAAGTTCCTCAACAGTAATATATCCACTACCATCTTTATCAAAATAAGAAAAAGCGGTAAACAAATGATCCTCCTTCTGGACTCTATTTAAGTGAAGCATTGCTGCTATAAACTCCCCATAGTCTGTGACCATTATTGTCAATATCTGCCTGCAATGTAAGCATATTAGATAATGAATTTAGTATGCTAATCATATATGTTACTTTGAATTACCGCTTCCCATAGTCTTGACGTTTCTGAATCCTTCAAATTCACGCCAACTTTTTCCAATCCTAACTTTAGTTCCTCTAATGTGATTTGATTACTGCCATCGGTGTCCATCATCTTGAACATTTCTTTTAGTCCGGCAATTTCCTCCTCAGATAGACTCATAGCGATAACCTGTAATAACATCAAAGAGTGAACAGTAATAACATGATAAAAGTAACTTATAACGTAACTGTTTGTAAACTATAAACTTACTTCTATAGCTATCTTTTTTATTTTGTTCATGGCTGAGAATTGTTTCAAACGAGATAGGACAGCAGAATCAATAGGCTCATCTGGAGCTACACCGTCAGCCTTAATCCATGGGTGGTCTAGAAGATAATAAAATTGCAAAAGTTAGATGAATAAATCGCCACAAATCGGGTCTATTCGTGTAATGGTATATGCTTACTTAATACTTCACGTGCTGTCATCCTCTTTTTGGGATCTCGCACGAGCATTCCTCTTATTAGATCTTTAGCACTTTCGGATATACTTGGCCATGGTCCTGATTCAAGGTCAAGTTCACCTTCTAACACTTGTTCATATAATCCCTCATCCGTCTCTGGTTCAAATACAGATAATTAGTTTAAAAGTAGCTGCAACATAAACTAATTGTAGTTTATCTAATTATTTATGGTAAACGCACTCGGTATAAATGATTATGACAAGTTCATATCATAGATAGAATCTCACCATCCCAAAAAGGCGGTACGCCACATAGTAAGATATATATAATAATCCCGGCACTCCAAACATCACATCCGTTATCATAATTTCGTTGTAACAACTCTGGTGCCATGTAATAACTACTCCCAACCGCATCATGGAACACTTCACCCGGCTTAAAAAAAGTAGAAAGCCCAAAATCAATGGATTTAAGCGACGAATCTTCTTTCTCATTAACAAACAAAAAGTTCTCAGGCTTCAAATCTCTATGCATAACACCCAAACTATGACAAGTTTCCACAACACCAACTATAACCCGCGAAAGATCAGCAGCCTTTTTTTCTGTATAATGTCCTCGTTCTATAATCCGATCAACTAACTCCCCACCATAACAAAGTTCCATAATAACATAAACAGAAACCGCATCTTCATAAGCACCCACGATAGATATCACATTAGGCTCGCCTGCCATATGATGCATTATTTGTATTTCCCTTCTAACATCCTCTACCTCCTCTTCACATACCAAACGTCTTTTGGCTATAGTTTTACACGCGTATTCGTTTCCAGTGTTTTTATCGACACATAAAAAAGTTGTACCAAATTGACCATGGCCTAATTCTCTACCTAAAATATAAAGTTCCTTCACATTTCCTGTTTTTGTTTGTAATACTGATAGCATTTCACCTGCTTCGGCTGGCATTTCAGATTTCTTTCGGTGTCTTTTAGTGCTTTGGTGGTGGTGATGGCGGCTTTTTCGATCACCTCCTATAATGGATTGGAAGAAGCCGGTTTGTGGAGGACCTGAGGCTTTGTTTCCCATTGTATTCGACGCGGTAGAGTGCCTATAGCTTGGAGTATAACCAATGTGCAAATGTACATAAATTATTAACAAGTTTGTTAAAACATTTTAATGTTTTTGTAATGTAAAATGCTATTGAATATGGATGTAACGAATTAAACGGATGAAGGAATGTTGAAAGCCATTAGTTTAATTATGGAATGAGAGATGCTTACGGTAACGGATATATTTGTTTTACAAAAATTACCCTTGGACTCTATCGATGATGTAGTTCAACTTTTAACTGTTTAAAATTGTATGCAATTGCATATATACTTACTAAAACTTGCATATTTGCATATATACTCAAAACATGTTTAACTTGCATTATACATCATTTATTGAAAACTTGTATTTTAGGAAAATATGCAAGTATTTGAGTTTTAGTAGGTATATATGCGATTCTCCCTATAAGTATCTTCGAGTCATGGTTATGTCGCGAGCTATTGTTCGTCAGACAAATGTTCATACACCACACCTAATACTAATACTGCACATTCATGAATAATCACTTCCATATTTATTAAATGGGTAAACGAAAGAGGTTTTCCGTGTTCAAGTTACATGTGTAAAGCGAGTCTTTAACTATGTACGCGGCCACCTAACCGGGGTATTCCCATTCTCCGTCACCATTTTCAAACCCTTTCACTAACACCCCCTATGTGTATGTAGTGAGATTTAAACTTGAAATCTCTTGCAAAGATATATGGATGCCTGACCGGTCATAGTTTATTATAAAGAAAAGCGTAAGTCATTTATAACTCCATACATCTGAAGTGACATAATTGAAACGAAGTATATCTTTACCGAAACAAGTCACATGTTACCAACTGAAATCTCGTTACAACACATGAGCAAATTAACCACATTCAAATTGGGCAGACACGTAAACAATTAGTCTCTTAAATAAAATATTCCTCCACTAAATTCTCTTTTTATTACTTAAAATGGAAAGTAGACAATTTTTTTTAGACATTGTAACACCCCCAATTCATGGTTGCAGCGGAATTCAAACTGGGTGTTACTCGACGGCACAATAGTCACAATAATAGAAAACGAACTCCAATTGAGTCGTTTTAAAAGATGTATCATTCAAATTATATAAATATCAGAGATTTCAAAATGAGGTCCCAATTGGTTCCATGTTTACAATGTATAATAAATGAGTTTTGAATGATAATAAAATTTATAGCCCTCTTGAGTATCCGTGCCCTTCCTTGCCATCCTTGATCGTCATGAACCTGAAATACATGCTTGAGAGGTCAACACAAAGGTTGAGTGATATTCATAGAGTTTGTTAAATCGATTGAACACAATATGTTGGTAGTGTGAGTTATAGGCTCACACCAATGTTTGGAAAACAAAACAGGTAGGCTACGTTATTATACGCCCGGAACATGTATTATACACTAAGCTTATGACACCATAACGTTAACGTGTACCAATATCGATCGGCAGATTTATCCCGGTAGGTACTTTGCTAACATACCTAAATCTCAAATATTATTGCATTTGTTTGAACTTAGTCAATACAAATGGGATTCGTCAATCCCAATAGGCCTATTAATAATATTCGCGCTCACTATTGCTAGTGACTAAATGGTTCATAATAAAGGATCTCGGTTTAGCAAGGTTGGTACTTAGTGATAATAAAACAATCAGGTAAGCATACAATTTAAAAACATTGTGCTCGGTTATAAATAGCATGTATTCCCCCCAAGGGTTTGTAAAACAATTAAGTAATCGAAAGTGGGGCTATGAACTCACCTTAAGTACGATAGCAAGTAATGAAGGTGATGGTTGGATCGTGTAGGTTTCTACGAGCAACCTATAATCGAATGTTGCGACTTAGGTTCGGAGTAAAGAACATGAAGTAGTGCCTATATATATATATATATATATATATATATATATATATATATATATATATATATATATATATATATATATATATATATATATATATATATCTTGCATTTAGTCCATGATGTGGTATGATGTATAATGTAAGTCTTTGAAAGAAAGATTCATGAAACATGTATGTTTTGGTATATCGTTTACTACCGTTCGGGCCGACATAATTCAGAAGTCATGTTAGTAAGCGTTCGAGGAGCCAGGACACTTTAACTCGTAAATCCACAACTCAACTCGACGGCTTACATAATGAACTCCTCACATGAGGCTCCCTACTATTGTAGTAGTTGATGAAATATATAGATATAAGTTTTGATCCGAAAAGTTACATGTCCGATACTTGAATAAACTTAGGAAAGTTTATTTGTACATGAAGATTGTTATTAGGGGTAGTTTCATAAGTCTTGAATGACCAATTTCTCTTGGTAATATCTCATGGTTTCCTTTTAGGTGAAGTAGATCCAAATTGCTTGTTCATGTTATCGCCTAATTCATTGTTTCATGTTTACGCCTAAGTAAGCTTGTATGGTCGTTTCGTCATGGCCTAGCCATGACCTTTGGTTCTTGTTCCAAGGTCATGAGACACAACCTTGGCTCTAGCCATGGTGGTGGTCTTGATTATAGGTCATAAGACCCCTTTGGTCTTCATAAACCATAACCTATATGTAATGACTTTGTCTAAAAATGGGCTATTTAGAATTTGAAGAAATTTATCACTCGGAAAGCGTTTTCAGGGCTCGAGCTTCTTTACTCCTGAACGAAAACGTCGTTCCGGACAACTTTCGTGTTTTAACTTTTTGATGAATCGGACCAGAAGTGGGACTTTCAAAACCCAAATTTGATCAGAATGGTATTTGGCAGTTTTGCCGGAAATCTTTGGTAATTTCAAATGGGCGTAACTTTTGACTCGTATACTCGTTTTGGGTGGTTCAAATTGCTATGGTTTCCTTGTTAAGTCCTCTACTGTAATATGTAATGATCCAATATCATAATTTTACCATTTTGGTCGTGGTTTTCCAAGAAAGTCACTAGTTTACTTGTTTTAGTAACTTGACTTGTCAATCAATAACAATAACTTGTTTTGCTCACTTTTATACATCATGGACATAACTACAAGACATAATATAGCAAGAATAACATGTAAATAACATGAACATGATTATTTAACAAGAATCAAGTTAGGGTTTGGCTCACAACTTTTGGCTTTCAAAGATGAAAGGAAGTTAACATGTAAGGATAGGACTTTGATAGACTTGCTTCAACCCTTTTCCACTTCATGCAATCTTTCTACCCTTGGTATTCTTGAAAGAGATGTAATGAAAGTTGAGGTGAATTGAGTGGATTTAAACTCAAGAGAAATCACCAAGTATATTAGGGATTGGAAGAGTTTTGATTATCTAAAAGAAACTAGGGTTTCAACCTTGAAGAATCACATGAACCTTGCAAGAAATTGGAAGGAAATGAGCAAAGGATGGAATGGTTATGGGGTTTGGGGATGCACGGCACAAGAAGGGGGGGAGAGGGCTTATATAGGGTCTTAAGGAGGTTACTTCCTTTGACTTGTCAACACTTGTTCACCAAGTTCTACACATGTTCTCATCTAAGGCCTCCTAGCATGAGATTGAGCCACATAGTGTGAATGCCCCCCCTAGTGGCGGTTCCAAGACCTTGGAGAACAAGGGTTGGACTTTGGATGATATTA
Source organism: Artemisia argyi (assembly GCA_030686995.1). Taxonomy (NCBI): domain Eukaryota; kingdom Viridiplantae; phylum Streptophyta; class Magnoliopsida; order Asterales; family Asteraceae; genus Artemisia; species Artemisia argyi. The sequence continues at coordinate 118,274,939 of CM060706.1, forward strand.
TCCAAGATATCTAGTGTGTTTTGACTCCGAAAAATGCAAACCGTAAGTTGTTACGCCTCAAAACGTAAAACCGGGTGTCGTAAAATTATGGAATTTGAAAGTATTGATAAACATGTCAATAAGTTCCATAATAAAATATAAAATGAGTGGTAGGTTCCATTTGGGTGTAAAACCCTGCTAAAAACTGGAAACACGGGTCTAAAACGCGTAATACGTAAAACGTACGAATATTGCGTAAAATTGAGAAAAGTAAAATGTTACTTTTCTAATGTGATAAAAATGATTTAAAATGACTTATAATGTCTAGACTGAGCTCAGTCTAGTGTCGGTTGGTATTAAATGTCTTTTAGACATCAAACCGTAAGCCTAAAAATCACGAAATGACTTATAACATCAAGGGATGATTTTTGGTCAATGGAGGAGGGAAAGAATATGTTGACTTTTTCTAAGAAGTTGAAAACTCAAATAGCCTTAGAAACGCGTTTTGTGGTCTAACGGTTAATCGCCCAAACGGTTAAGCGTGCTCATGCGAGAGTAGTACAGGCTTGGGTGACCTGCTGGGAAGTTTTTGGTCATATTTTTCTCAGTCACGATTAATTCTCAAATAAATCATGAGTGTGTAAAATATTTTACTGATGTGGGGTCACCTGACGGGGTTGAATTTCGTTGTGCGTAGAATTTCTGATTGACGTTTTACCCTAAAACGTGTAATTCCGTGTAATTCCTTAATAACTTTCACGAAAATGAGCTTATGAATGTCAAACTTTTAATTTGCCATGGAAATGATTTATCACTTGAGCCCAAGAAATAAAAATCAAATTTCGGGAAAATTTTCGGAAAAATGAATAGTAAAAGTGAATAGTGAAATTTTCCGGGAATGGTAATTATCCTGAAAAATGTGAATTGTTACAGACATCCAAAAAAATAAATCTGAATTATAATTTTGAGACGGAGGGAATAAGATGTTTTCAAAGACTAGAAAAAGATATATGGTACAAAAATTAAATAAAAGAAAATTTTACATTACACGTAACAACACGTCCCCTATCGATAAAAGATGAAATACGTAGAGCATCCCCCCCCCCCCCCCCCCCCCCTCAAAATTCAAATGATACTACCTTAAAAAAATTGACTTTCCAAAATAGACTTTGGAAACTAGTTCCCCATCTTAAAATGCTGACAAGTGTCTTATTTTATTTTTTTTCTATAAGTGGTGTGTAATGTACTTTTATTAGTACTTTTTTAGTCGACCTATGTCAATGTACTTTGGGCAACCATGGTTTTGTCTTTTAGCAAAATAGTCAAACTTAAAAGATAATTTTATAATCAAAATGGTCTCTACAAAAGTTGAGCGACTAACGATTTGTATTTAAACTTTTAGGCGACTGGTAGTTGAAAAGTTTTTTTTTTTTTTTTTTTTTTTTTTTTGAGTTAACTACATGTTTTGTACTTTTAGTTTGTTGGGAATTTCATTTCCAGTCCAAAATTTAAGAAAGTTTCGGGTTCAGTCCAAAATGAAACATCTGTTACGAGTATAATTATTGGATTAACACACAAACAAACGAGTAATATCACAACGGATAAAACATCAAAAATTAAGAAACCCTCTCATACTCTTTTTATTAATTGAATTCAAAACAAAACATTCTTCTAACCAACAAATAGAGGGCAAAATTTATAAAATATAAAAAACAGAGAGGTGCAAAATACACCTTTCTTCAAAGATTAGGACTTTTTAAGCAACTTACCTTGCTTCAAGAAAAGCAACAGTACACAGGCTACGTCAAGACTAATCCCTGCTGACAAATTCCTGTTACGTGACGTATTGTAAAATACATCAATTTTTTAAGCCAGAAAATAAATTTAAGCAAAAAATAAAAAATAAAAAATAAAATAAAATAAAATAAAAAGTAAGAAACAAGTTGTTTCTCACCTTGTTAGGTGGGAAATATGTTGTTTAACAGCATAACACAGTTTTGGGCTGAATGTCACAAAAAGCTGCCGAAGAACAGTCCGTTTGCTATTTTCAGGATCGTCAACAACCTCGGCATCTCTAATTTGGTTGCTTTCTGTTCCATAAATTCCTTCAGAGCCATTCCAAAAACGTTCTTCATTTTGGAACAACTTTGCTGTCTGTTGACGTATATGGTCTGATAGACCTAATTTGTCAAGACACCAGAAGAAGGACATAGGAAGGACGGCATAGGCCGAACGACACAGGAAGGAGGGCACAAGCCGAACGGCACAGGAAGGAGGGCACAGGCCGAATGGCACAGGAAGGACGACATAGGCCGAACGGCACAGGAAGGACGACATAGGCCGAACGGCACAGGAAGGACGGCATTGGCCGAATGACACAGGCCGAACGGCTCACGCTGGACGACACAGGAAGGACCACCAGGTAATATGTTCTCCATTGATGTGACCACGCGTGTACCTACCACCCAGGTTTTAAGGGGATATGTTCCTTATGATGACATCATCTACAGTAACTCAGGTACTATATATACTCCACCCATGGTGGTTGTATACAGACAACACCTCCTACCTCTCTCTAGAATTACTCTCAACTAGAGGGTTCATCCCTCCATGCTTATAGTAAAGGACTGACTTGACCGTCGGAGGGTGGTCCCGGGGCTCCGGCCTCGGGACTCCTTCTAACGGGTTCTTTCTTGTTTGTAGCACACTTTGAAGCTCGGGACAAGGATGAATGGCACGTGGGAGCCGTCTGGACTTGCCTAGCGGAATTATGCTTTAACAAATTGGCACCTTCCGTGGGACCCGTTATTCAATCTACTAGAGCTAAGGATGACGGGTCTCATTCTTCTATGACCTCCATCATTCGTTCGGCATGTCCTTTCGGTGATGGATCGTCTACTCTCCTTCCAGAGGAGAGGTGGTACCGGTGGTGGTTCATCCACCGTCCTTGTGAACATGGTTCTTCTATCATCCATCCGGGACGTTCGGTATAGTTTAACTCGGTATGAAAGGGAGGTACTACATCATTCGGTAGGGTTCTCCATCTACCCTCCGGCATGATACCCTCCATCGACCCTCCGGAATGATACCCTCCATTGGCCCTCCGGTGTGAATGGAAGGCTGACATGGGACTATAATTAAGGTGACACATGGCGGCTGAAAAATATGCAAAAAGATGACAAACGAAGTTTCGAACTCGGATCTTCACTATGAAAAAGAAAGCGCCTTTCATAAGGTGATGTGGATCATCAACCCTCCTTCTAGAGGATGGATGACAATGGAGGTGGTTTATCTACCATCCTTTCAGAGGTGGTTCGTTTACAAGCCGTTTCAGATGTGGTTTGTCTATCATCCATTCGGTACCTTCCTTCGTTCTTCGGAGGTGGTGCTTCCATCATACAAGGATGTTAGTACGGACATCATGTATGGGTTATTCAATTATTGTCACTTGGTTCGGTACCATTGTGTCATCGTTCAAGATGGATGGTATAGACGTTATGTATGGATCGTCCGGTATGATGTCTACCGGTGGAATGACCTTCATCATTCCTTTGGTGTAAAAAGGAAGCGTTCTACAATTTGATTCATAGAAGGACCGTTCGATATGACTCCCTTCGGTGGTCATCAATGGCAGGTATGACTTCCTTAAGTAGCCACAGGGATGGCCGGACAAACAAGCAGCTGAGTCGTCGTTCAGATGCAGTGTTTCACGAATACTTTGTAAGTACTCCTATGTTATTTCCGTGATATCTCTGTTGCCATGCATGAGAATATGAGTATATGACACATTTGGTTTACTGCCATGCTACGTACCTCGATGAGCTGGCATCATTATGTCTTAACACCATTCAGGTGCCTAAAAGAAAGGAAACGTGGATGATGTACAAGTAATACATCTCATGATACTAGACAACCTTTACACATACACATGCATGACACAACACATTGTGAGTAAAGCAATATGGCCCATGACCAAACACGTGACTTACTTTGTCCAATACTAGTTTAATTGAGGTACACCTAGGTCATAAAAAAAGGAATTTGTCAATCATTAGTAACTTTTTAAAATAACGTTAAACTAATAAAATGCAACTTTTTGTGATCTTCGGACCATTAATTGTCTGCTTAATTAATCTCCGTCTATTACTTTGACGAAAGACAACTTCTATTATCTTTACAGATTATTACTTCAAATATGTTTTTGGATAGGGCCCAATCACGTAACTGAAAGAACAATGTTACTACTTTTAAAGAATAATGTTACTACTTTTATTGCATTGCTTATATGCTACTGTACTACTTTTATTACATTGCTCAAAACACTTATATAAAGGGTGGCTTTCAAATTAATGACCATATTTACTCTGACAAGTCACGTGGGATGGTAGCAATGATACAGGATCAGGAGCATCTATCCTTTGACCTTTATACATACCACGACAATATTATTTTACTAGTAACATTTAAACGAATTTTATCTTTGTATGCTCAAGATGTAAAGATAAAAACAAAATAAGGAACACACTTCAATACTTCATAACTCCACATCAGAAGAAATGACACATATTTCGCCCTCGGTGGAACTTAGACTTCTCGCATGCAATGTGTCAAGATTTTATACAAAAGAGCTCTGTAGCCCGCCGATCGTTGAAATCCTATGCTTTCCTTCGACCACTTCCAGTAGGGAACCTTTTACAAATGCCTTTGATCGCCATTCACCGAGCAAATAATGACGGTCCTTTGACAGCGTCAATTTCGGGCCATCCGGCTACTTGGCGACAATTTTCTTTAATCAATTTTCCGAACGTCAGTTTCAAGGTGATAATTTCGGGCTGCCCGGCTACTTGGCCAGCGTCAATTTCTGAGCATCAATTTCTGTCTCTGAGGTAAAGTTAATCATCGAATATTTGTGAACGTGTGAGTCGTGGCTAATACTTTTTCACCCTCTCCTAAGATCCGTCCAGATGACTCTATGCGTATTAATACTCCCTTATATCCCATTTTCCGTTGGTCAATTTCTAACTCTTCGGTCATCTAAATTACCATCTTACGGCCATAACAAGTTTACCATTCGAGCTTTAGCCCTCGATTCTTTACTACTCATTTCCTGAGCTCCGGTCATTAAAAGTTAAACAAGACAACGGCAGCCAAACATCGGACTACTACCCCAACCAACAGTCATCAATGATTTCAGGCTACAACAACTTAACCAGCAACAACCACTAAACAACAAATTACAACAGTGATACCATCGTCAAGATCTTAAACAATAGCGAAATCCGAGAGGTTGAGAAATAAAACCAAACAACGCTCAAGGCTACCTCCTCGAAAGTTAGGCCACAAGATCTTAAGCTTTTCAACTTCGCTACAAAATTTTAAAAGACCCTAAAACTCCGATACGAACTTAACGCCGATCTGTAAGGAGAACACAAGACCAAGAGCTTTCTCCGGGACCTTCAACTAAGATCGGAGTAACTCAGTAACTGTAACAAGCAGCGTTGTAACTGAAATTTTTGCGTTTCAAGGTTTGGATAAAAAACAAAAATAAAAGTTGACTTATTTGTGGTTGTGACGGAGAAAGTGATGAAGGATAGATTGGCATTGGTTTTACCTTCTTGTGAGAAAAGAGTTAGGTATGGTAGGGAAAGGATGATGTTAAACTCTTTATATCATTTTTTATTTCTTAGTCCACTAGCCTATCGGTACAGGTAGAGGCTACAACTCTAGAGGCGCATGATTTTTACATTATCTCCGGACCCATATGTAGGGATGACAAATGATTATTTTAAAATTCTAAAGTCCACAAAAGGAGGGCACAGGCCGAATGGCACAGGAAGGACGACATAGGCCGAACGGCACAGGAAGGAGGGCACAGGCCGAACGGCACAGGAAGGACGACATAGGCCGAACGGCACAGGAAGGACGGCATTGGCCGAATGACACAGGCCGAACGGCTCACGCTGGACGACACAGGAAGGACCACCAGGTAATATGTTCTCCATTGATGTGACCACGCGTGTACCTACCACCCAGGTTTTAAGGGGATATGTTCCTTATGATGACATCATCTACAGTAACTCAGGTACTATATATACTCCACCCATGGTGGTTGTATACAGACAACACCTCCTACCTCTCTCTACTTTCTCTCTCTAGAATTACTCTCAACTAGAGGGTTCATCCCTCCATGCTTATAGTAAAGGACTGACTTGACCGTCGGAGGGTGGTCCCGGGGCTCCGGCCTCGGGACTCCTTCTAACGGGTTCTTTCTTGTTTGTAGCACACTTCGAAGCTCGGGACAAGGATGAATGGCACGTGGGAGCCGTCCGGACTTGCCTAGCGGAATTATGCTTTAACACTGTCAAAATAGTTGTTTTCCCGGTTCCTGACCGCCCAATTAAAAATGAACTTTTGCTAAACAATAATACGTCCATCTGTTCATCAGTCAATTGCATGGGTAGATCGACTTCTTTACCCGATAGCAAATGGCACACAACTTCATACGACAATGAGTAAAATTTCTTCAGCAATAAGCTTTCACTCACTTTTGAATTTTCAACATAATTCCTACCACCACCAGAATTCACACTCTCTTCATTATGACCTTCATCGTTGACTAAATGACGAAATCGGATAATTTCTTGAGATGCCGGCCAACACCTAGGAACTTCCAAATTCCTGAATAACATTAGAACAAAACAAAATTATAAATAAACTGGAATAAGCATGTATTAACTATAATCACTACTACAACAGTAGTAGACGGAAAATGATCATACCCCTGGAATAGTTTTTCTGTGCAACGACCAATGTAATCTTCTGTGCAAGCAGAAAATATGTTCTCAAGTGGTTTTGTCAATTTTGGAATTTCTTCATAAGGTAATATATCCCAAACCTTCATAACTTGTACATATTGGATCTCCTTGATGATGTCAAGTGTGCAAATAATATACAGCCCTTCAACATTGAATTGTCGTTTTGAGGAATTCTCACGACACAAGCCTAAGCTTATGTTGTCGGGCCGCCAGCCAGTAGAAAGTCTCACTAAAAGATTCAAAACCAATTTCTTCAAGCGATCACATGTAAGCTTTCCAAATGATCTTCTAAAGTCATCACTGAAGAGAACCTGATGGCATAAAGTCCAACAAATATAAAGATCATATTGCATAATGATACATTTCGGTAAAAAAGAAACATACTGTAATAACCATTATTCAAGAATACCTTCCATTTTGCATATTCATAAAGTACATTGTTCTTGTTAAGCAGATCATCAACTTGTTCAAGGTCTTTTTCCACCTACAAACGATGTTAAGAACAAATAATTCATCAAGTTGGGAGAAAAGCATGTAATAGATATATTTACTAAAAGCATAATCAGTTATATACATAAACAATATGTGAGCAAACTGCATGATATTCTTTAATTTTTAAACCAAATGACAGTGCTTGGGAACCCTTTTTTTGAAACTGCTTGTCTGCTTAAAAGTAAGTTGGCGACCATGATTTTGTTGTAAAATAAGCAACTAAGTAGCTTTTTCCAAACACTTGAAAACGCTTCTCCGTTTGATGTAAACTGCTAATCTAAATCCCAAACACCCTCATAATAAACGATTTTCTGTCACTAATCAGGGAAAGAAAAAAACAGAAATGAACTTTCCAGTCCAATATATATAGGATCGGAACGTTGACTTCTAGGTCAAATGGGTCAAACTTTGCTGATCTTTACATATTTTAGGGGGTGTTTGACAAATCTTGATTTAAGCTGGTTTATGCATCCATATTTTAATATAAAGTACTTATAATTTCTAAAATATCAGTTTATAAAAATCTTCATCCAAACATTAAGAAATGCTTATAGTTACTTTAAGATAAGTCGATAACCACTAAAATAAAAAATCTCAAACACCCTTTACATAACATGACAATAAAACATGAATAAACTAGCTTTGTGCATACAAAGGGTGTTTAGGATTGCAGATGACTTATTTTATTCAACAATGTTATTACGTTTTCGGTTAGATACAAGGGTAAAAAAGCCCCAAAATATCAGTTTATAAAAATCTTCATCCAAACATTAAGAAATGCTTATAGTTGCTTTAAGATAAGTCGATAACCACTAAAATAAAAAATCTCAAACACCCTTTACATAACATGACAATAAAACATGAATAAACTAGCTTTGTGCATACAAAGGGTGTTTAGGATTGCAGATGACTTATTTTATTCAACAATGTTATTACGTTTTCGGTTAGATACAAGGGTAAAAAAGCCCCAAAATAAGCAGTTTGGAGTAAGTAGCCAAAATTCCAAACACTCCAAACTGTTTATATACTTGAAAAAATTAAGCAATCCTAAGCACCCTCACAATGAACATAACTTGTTTATCCAGAAACCAAGGGTATACGGATAACAGCATATACAACTTTACTAACAACAACAACAAAAACTAAAATAATCCCCAAGTTGCATACATTATTTATAAAATAAGCACACAAGCAAAGCAGTTTCGATTATCCAAACACTCCAAGCAGAAACAATAAGGTTGTGTTTAGTTAGAGGAAAACAGCTATATTTTCGACAAAAATGTTTTGTACAAAACAAGGATCGCGTTCAAATCACTTTATGTAAAAAAAAAAAAAAAAAAATTATCCCACAAAACACAAATCCTCTATTTCCTAACTAAACAAGGAAAGTTACAAAACAGATTTTTGTTATTTCCTTGTTTTCCTTTGTAAAGCGAGCCCCTCCCTTCCCTTCCTCAAATAAGAAAATACAAACATCAAATAAACGCGTTTTCTATATTTTCAAGTGTTTTTTGAAAATAAATTTCCCTTCCAAATATGTACAAAATTGGAGATAGAAAACAAGAGAATTTTTTCCTCCAACTAAACGCACCCTAAGCAATCCCAAACACCCTCACAATGGACATAAATTAAGTGGTTTGTAGAATAAGCACAAAAACAGTAACCAACAGTTAAAAAAACTCATATTCCCCAAATTACATACATTATGTATGAAATACTTGATAATAAACCATAAAAATTAAATTTCCAACAAACCCAGTAAAAACAAGAAGTTACCCGCGGAGAAATTGAATACCACTAATTGGTGAGGACAAGTTTGAAGGCCCACATTGAAGCCCAGAATAGTTTTAAGTCGGCGTAGGGTCTATAAATAGAACCTCACCCCTCTCCTTAAGCAATTCATTATACGCAATCTCTCGCCGTTTGAAACAACAAACCCTAACCCTAGTTTTTCAAAATCGCGGGAGATCTAATAATCAGTCAAAGGTTTAGACCTTTAATATTTAGTTTCTGTGGTTTAATTATTTATTTTATAAACTAATTTGATTTTTATTAAAATAAAAAAGAGGGGATTATGTCTCGGTGCTTACCGTACAATCAAAACGGAGCTACTATTGAGGCCTTGATCAACCCGATTAAGGTTTGTGACCGGATCCGTGTTTTTTTTATTCCAGATCTCTTGATTCATTCATTCATTCTCTCTTTTATTGTCAAGGCTTCCAATTCCAAGGGTTTGTATTTGTAATTGTGTATAGATAGTTGATGTAACATATTGATATTGGACGGTCATAGGGATTCATTGATGTATTAGAAGATTTAATTAGCTAGTTTAGGTATATCATTGTAAGAATGTAATTTTATTGGTTGATTCTATTGAGGTTTTAAATGATTGTATTTGGGAAATTTTACTACTTGCAGTTGTAAAGGATGAGATGGTTTGTGCAAGTGTAGTCAAGTTGTAACTTATATCAGTTATATTTGGATGAATTGTCTATGTTTTTATTGTTCCAGTATCAATTTGAGGTTCAAGAATAAGTTTTTGGTTATGATTGAGACTTTCGTGCTAGTTTTTACAGAGGAGTTGGTTAATGTTTGGAAATGACTGTCTATACGAATTGGATGAAGGTAGTGGGTTAAGATTGATGATTGTTTTGTTAGGAACTGAGTGAGTAATGTGCTGATGCTCTACTATATAGGCATTTTGATAAACGTGATTAGCTGGTTAGGAGTTTGATTGACGTGTTTTAAGGACTAGAAGTGTGGTAGTTTCAAAAAGTTTAATATCTTGGGAGTAATTCTAAGCCTTAAGAATTGGAAGTGAATAAGTAGACGTTTAAGATTGGAACTCGGATGAGGTTTTCTGGTATGTGATTGATGATTGTTATTTCAGTTGGTTAGGATTCTTGTTTACCTTTTGGCTGTATGTCAGTCATTAAATTCTTCTAACTACAATTTCCTACCAGTGGGCCGGTCCTATGTTAAAATGAAATTATCTAGCGGACAGTAAAGTTTAAAAGCTGCTTTTAAACGCTGGCTGTTTATTTGACGCAGTTCTGTTGCATGCATGCTTTTAGTTGCATCTCTATCTGGATCTTGTTATGTGTTTTTGAGCGCCTAAAGAGTTTTTAAAGATGAGAGGTTGTTACTTGAAAAAAACTTGTTTTCTATTCGTAAATTTAAACTTTCTGAACTTATTTATTTCTGTAAATGATTTAATTAAAAACTCTGTTTTTACTTCAAAAACTCTGTTGCATAGGTAATTTTCTTTGCCTGTGTGTGTGTGCGCGCTTTCTTAGTGAGGTTTTTAGGTCATTATGTGCGGTACGATCTGTTGTTCTGTAAGTAGAACCTTGTATGCTATGACATGTAATGTTCTGCAATATTCCATTTCGACCAAATCGTGTGACTGGCAATCAATATGGTATGCTTTCAATATCATGTGTAACCAATGGTTCTAAATATTTTGCTCCGGTGCTTTAATTAAAGCTCCAGAAGGAAAAATCCGATAAGTCCAAGGCCAAGGCCGAAAGGAAGGAAGAGAAGAGGGCTAAAAAAGAACAGAAACAAAAAGAAAAGGAGAAACGGAAGGATGGAGAAAAAAGATTAGTACAAAAGAGTCTAACTGTTGACTCTACGAAAGCAGTTATTAAGACGACAACGGCGGAGGTTACCACAGAACAACGTGAAAGGAGCGATCTAACGGAGGAACATGGTCAACCTATCAGTTCTCAACAACCAAGTTACTCGTCTGACAGCACACAAAATACACAAAATAGTAACAAAAGGAAAAGAGATGACACTGTCCTACCTGATGGCGCTGGTGGTAATGGTTAGTTGCATATGCTCTATATTCTGTTTCTGAGTTTGGTCGTATAAATTGTTCTATTAGATACTGATCTTGCTGTTATTTGACATCAACAGGTAAACAAATCAAAATCCGATTACTTAAGAAGCCCAGGGGACCTGAACCTAGCAAAGAAACTGTGTTACCTAATGTTGGAAGAGGTCAGACGCCTGTGCGTGCTTTGAACTCTGTTCAAGGATCGGGTGTTGCGGACAGGAATGTGGTTACAAGTAATGGAAGGAATTTTGTCCCAACCACATCTGGAAGAGAAAACATTGCACCACAGGTGAGACAGTTCAGCCAAACTATGACAGGCCCGGGTTCTGAAATACCTAGAATGAAAGTTAATGAACTACAGAGGCAACATGTTGGTATGAAACAGAATGCTCCAAGTTCTGTGAGACCAGTTCCGCTCAATCATTTGAAACAAGAAGTACCGAGCTCACATTTTACTAAAACTGAAGTACTACCTGTTCCGTCCCAATCAAGACAGAATGATGTGAAGTTGGGCCAGTTTAGTAGACAACAACAACCTATCCCAAGTCAAGGAAGACCGGTTGTGTGTCAAAGTCGTTTGGAACTTGAGATGCCAAGACCGTCTTCGCATGTCAAAACTGGTCCATCTGTTTCACGAAGGATTGATGTACAAGGGCCCCGGTATGGTGTGCAGCAAGTGGCTCCAAGTTCTGGAACACAGGTTTTGCCCCAAAGTCATCTGGAACGTGAGATACCAAGACCATCTATGAATGTGCAAACTGGTCCATCTGTTTCGAGAAGGATTGATATACAAGGGCCTTGTTATGTTGGCCAGCAACCGGTTCCAAGTTCTGGAATTCCGAATGTGCCTGCAAGTCATTTGCAGCATGAAAATATAACCAGTGCTTCTGTTTTAGGGAAAAGGTCGATTACTGAAATGACAGTACCTGGGGTGAATGGTCCCCCAAGATCTGCCATGGGTGTCTCAGTTAGTGGTGTTCCACAGAAAGTCGGCCCCACAAGATCTGAAAAGGGAAAGGAAATTGCAGTTGGTGAGGTCCCACAGAAAGCGGGTCCTACACGATTAGAGAAAAAGAAGATGAAAAAGAACTCAAAGTATGAGAAACTGATGGTAAGTTGGGTTCCTCCGGTTATGGCTCCTTGTGGTGGTGGTGGCGAAGATGAAGATTGGCTCTCGAAAAAGGGTAAGACAGTAAAATCATGCTCCATGGATGTTGACACGTGTGAATTGGCAGCTCCGTCGTTGTGGCAGCCATGTGCTCGGTTTCTGGTAGATGCTGATGTATACGCGATGCCCTATACTGTTCCTTTCTGATTTGCCTAAAACATGTGTATAGTTTTTTGGATTGGTAGGTGAAAAGGACAAAAAAAAAAAAAAAAGAGAAAAAGAAAGAAAGGCAGAGTAGATTTTTTTTTTTTTTTTTGTAATTTGTTAAAGAGGAAGCACCATTGGGTTTCCCTCTTTTATAAAAAGAAAAGAAAGTCAAAAATTGATTATGTAATACAATTCAGTCCTTGATTTCATTTTTATGCTGTTTGATTACATATTCATCTCTTTTTCATGGTATACTGTTTTTTTATTCTTCAAGGATGTTTGTTTCACCATGCCTCTTTGTCGTTCTAAAGTGGAGCAAGATACTGCAGAAGACCTAATTGAGCTCTCTGAGATCGAAAGACATAATGTGGGAATGGTATGAGGCCTACAATTTGCAGTACTTATGTTATATCTTTCTATCATCACTCTTTTACTCTTCTAATTTAAGTGAAATTTTGTAGAGTAAGCGTAAAATTTCTGTATCTGATGTGGATAATAGTCCAGAATCGTTGCTGGCATTCACTGGCAATAAAAATGTGCATGGTCTATATGATTTTCTGCTTAACTATAGGTGAGCACATCTGCACATGTGTCTGTTTGATTAACATGACAAAAAGAGAAGGATTAGAGTCATTAGACTTATGTTTATTTGCTGTTAACTAATGCCAATCTTAACCTTTTAATCTATGGTCTGTTTGCAGGTTTTTCTTAACATCTCTGACTAGTTATGATGTTCCATTATTGTATTCGCCCGTGCCATTTGAAAATGCTGCGCTTTCTGCACCAGAGGTTGGTTATATAAAGGCCTCTGTATGTAACTTATTTTGAATATCGGAAAAAAGTTGTAGCTCATAGGCTCTTAAATGTATCATCAGGTCAAATGTAAGGAAGTCAGAACAATTGATAACTTGCATGTTCAACTACAAGAGTCTTCTACTACAAGTGAGCCTAATCAGGGTTCAGAATCCACTGGCAGTATCAAAATTAAGGATGCATATCTTCCTCCATGGATAATAGGAAGTGTATGTGATGCCCTGGCATCTAATGGTGGTGATTTTGAGGCAAGGTATGATAAACCTTATAGATGCACCCTACTGACTGTTATCAGTTACATGTTTGGTTCATATCATGATTTTGGTCTTTTGCAGTTTCATGACAGAGCCCATGTCAGTTGGTTTGAACGTTGCTATTGACATGGTTTGCCAGAGGTATGATGACAAAGCTGCCACAACAGATGAAGGGCTGCATGAAACGCATTCAACATTTGGTATCACAAACACCGTTCTTTCTCCTCATCTGTCCCATGCATTCTTAAACCGCATTAAATTTTCTAGTAGTTCTTACACGGCTTATCTTTCACCAGTTTGACCCAAAACTTGGGATCAATTTTGTATATGTATTATGATGTAAACTCTGGTGAAGCTCTTCCGCTCCCAATATTTTTTGAAACTGGAGCACAAAATGACATGTTTCTTTAGCACATAAATCTGAATATACATTGTTATCTTTTACTAGTTAGTTCTTCCTCTAGTTATTGATTTTGTATGTATGTAATGAGCTGTAGTCATGGGATAATTGCAAGATAAGTGTTTTTAGTACCCATAAATCGCGTTCAATCATAAACACAAATATTATACTTCAAAGTGCTTTTATGGATCCTAATTTTACCCAACCTTGTTAAAACCAATGTTCAGGCTTTGGGAAGAGAGTTCCTGTGCCGCTTATACATTTTTTTTTTTTTTTTTTTTTTTCACGCTAGCATCTTTCCGTGACCAAAAGCCACCTGAGATCCCCTATGACTGTAAATTTCAACATACACAAGCATATATCCACCTTACAAATTTCATATACACAAGAACGTATTCGTATTTTACAATGTGATTCAGCATTCAGAAGCATACTGCTGCATTTATATTCATGCATTGAGCTATATTCAGGAAAAGCTTACACGCCAACAATATCCTATGACTATATATGTATCCACATTTTCTTCAACACTAATCAATCAGAAAACGAGTCCAATTTCAACAAATAAAAAACAATGACATTTCACCAACGCCAGTGACTGCTCACCAAGAAATCCCAGAAGAAAATAACTGGACAAATTATTCTGTAACTCTTAAAAACGAAGTGTGATGCGTAGATGTTCAAACTGTTAGTATGGCCAACTCTTCTTCCTTGAAGTCTTGACCAATTGTGTTCAATTTGAGTGTTTGTGTTAACCATTGTGTTAGACAATAGTTTCTGTGATTGAGACAATGAATGTGTGCAGAAGTGTGTATGCAGTAAAATAGATATTGATTGAAATATGGAGGGAAGTAAACGAAATACTAACTGTTATTGATTTATATTATAACGGTAATTACGAAGTCCTATAAATACTAAGTGAACATATATGACAGAAAGGGTTGTGATGGTTCAATTGAGCCAACAGACATGTCCCTTTATATGTAACTGTCATATAACTGTTTCTTAACTAAACTAACTGTCATAAACGACCAACTACATTAACTAACTAAGGTTTGTTGGCCTGTGGCCCAAACCAAATGTTTGTGCAGCCTTATTAACATGTATTTTACATGGCTGCTCATAATTACATATACTAACTAATATCATAATAATGTGACTAAGGTATAAACATGATTTAAGAGTAAATTTGATTTTATATTTCCAACACAAACCAAGTTAAAAGTCAAAATCGATGAGCAGGATCAATATTTCAAGAATTGCGTTCTTGAAAGACACCTCCATTGGCCCATCTGAGGTCCATTGTCTACCAGCATTAACAAGCCAGCATTACTGGCCGACATACCAAACATATATCTGAAAAAAGAAAAATAGAAAAGCATGTTTTTAGCAAAGGATGCACTTGGGGCCATGAAAAGATAATGAAATAACGACACAAAGAAGATGATCAACTTACTTGGCTTGACGTGCTCCCCTTCTCCATAAAAGAAACGATACTATCCAGTACTGGCCATACAGATTAAGTAACAAAATAAGTAAAAAAATTATGTAAATCCCACAGTAAAGAAACATGTTTCAATTGCACGCGTTCTCACTATACTATCATATAAACAAAGTATTAGGGAATGAACATGGACTCTTGAAACAACCGAACAACAATAACGAGTTCTTTCTTAAATTACAGGGAGCTAAAGGATTAAGGATCTATGGAAGCATGTCAGCAAAAACGATAATCAACATGCTAAAAATACTTATGCAAGTATTACCAGGTAAATATCGATGTAAGAACTCTGTATAGAATGAGAAATAATTTGCCAGTATTATACCTTAAACAGCGCGAGAAATGAAAAGGTCCCAAACACAGACCGCTTCTTAACTGGCATCCTGCTTGCTGGCGGCCTGGTTTTATACAAATGCTGAGCTATTTCCTTCAACAATACCGATTGTGCTTTCTCCGTCCTCATGGAAATAAGTGGATGCTTCATGACTCCCTATCTGCCTCGAGTATGAAGCCTTGCATATAGCTTCTTCACCTCAATATCCCCAATATGTTAACAATAATAGTAATTGAATTTGTTAGCATGCAACCCAACTGTCAATCGGGTATTAATTGCTCTCCCTTATAAGTCTAGTAATAAGGAAAGTGTGTGGGGGAGCAAGTGCTATCAAGTTCTGGATGCTTATCTTATATTATTGTACTCAAATGTTACAAGGTTTATTTGAATATGGATGCTTCACACAACTACTAGACCTCGCCTTGTACTGCTGCGGGAACTCCGTGACCTCAGTCATATTTTCACGAGATTCTAGACCAAAATTGCTGTTTGTCTATTAATAGTTCGTTTTCTTGCCCGTGCAGTTTAGTTTACTGGAAAATTATTAATGTCTTTTCATTGATTTTCATATACAATTAAAAATGGTCCTAACAGCGAGAATCAACACCAATATTGCTTCATGGATTGAAATAAATCTAAACACATCACATAAAATCGCCAGTTAAAACGCGCTTCTCCAAATCATCTCAATTGTTACAACAAAACATCTATCGGAATACAACCAGGATCCACAATGACGAAAATTATCAAAAGACAGTCTCACCATTTATCAAAAAATGCGCCTGCATAATATTTGCAGGCTCCTAACAGTTCAAGTCATCAGTGAGCCAGCTATAAGCTAGCTATAATCACAGTGATCCTTTACCCCTTACCCTACGGGTTTGATGTTCTTCCCAAACTTACACTCTTCCATCATATCCACAAATTCACTGTAATCGATCCTCCCATCCTGAAACACAAAAAGATGAAGTCAAACTGCTTAAATGTATACCAAACGCGTAGCACACCAAAAAAACAAGAATTTTAAAGGAAAAAACTACTACGTTGTCTTTATCGACTTCATCCATGACTTCATGAAGAGCTACATCATCCAAACCGAATTTCACACACGCTTGTTCAAGTTCCTCAACAGTAATATATCCACTACCATCTTTATCAAAATAAGAAAAAGCGGTAAACAAATGATCCTCCTTCTGGACTCTATTTAAGTGAAGCATTGCTGCTATAAACTCCCCATAGTCTATGTGACCATTATTGTCAATATCTGCCTGCAATGTAAGCATATTAGATAATGAATTTAGTATGCTAATCATATATGTTACTTTGAATTACCGCTTCCCATAGTCTTGACGTTTCTGAATCCTTCAAATTCACGCCAACTTTTTCCAATCCTAACTTTAGTTCCTCTAATGTGATTTGATTACTGCCATCGGTGTCCATCATCTTGAACATTTCTTTTAGTCCGGCAATTTCCTCCTCAGATAGACTCATAGCGATAACCTGTAATAACATCAAAGAGTGAACAGTAATAACATGACAAAAGTAACTTATAACGTAACTGTTGTAAACTATAAACTTACTTCTATAGCTATCTTTTTAATTTTGTTCATGGCTGAGAATTGTTTCAAACAAGATAGGACAGCAGAATCAATAGGCTCATCTGGAGCTACACCGTCAGCCTTAATCCATGGGTGGTCTAGAAGATAATAAAATTGCAAAAGTTAGAAGATAATCCATGAGTCGGAAACCCATGTTAAAAGAATTGCAAAAGTTAGATGAATAAATCGCCACAAATCGGGTCTATTCGTGGAATGGTATATGCTTACTTAATACTTCACGTGCTGTCATCCTCTTTTTGGGATCTCGCACGAGCATTCCTCTTATTAGATCTTTAGCACTTTCGGATATACTTGGCCATGGTCCTGATTCAAGGTCAAGTTCACCTTCTAACACTTTTTCATATAATCCCTCATCCGTCTCTGGTTCAAATACAGATAATTAGTTTAAAAGTAGCTGCAACATAAACTAATTGTCGTTTATCTAATTATTTATGGTAAATTTACACACTCGGTATAAATGATTATGACAAGTTCATATCATAGATAGAATCTCACCATCCCAAAAAGGCGGTACGCCACATAGTAAGATATATATAATAATCCCGGCACTCCAAACATCACATCCGTTATCATAATTTCGTTGTAACAACTCTGGTGCCATGTAATAACTACTCCCAACCGCATCATGGAACACTTCACCCGGCTTAAAAAAAGTAGAAAGCCCAAAATCAATGGATTTAAGCGGCGAATCTTCTTTCTCATTAACAAACAAAAAGTTCTCAGGCTTCAAATCTCTATGCATAACACCCAAACTATGACAAGTTTCCACAACACCAACTATAACCCGCGAAAGATCAGCAGCCTTTTTTTCTGTATAATGTCCTCGTTCTATAATCCGATCAAATAACTCCCCACCATAACAAAGTTCCATAATAACATAAACAGAAACCGCATCTTCATAAGCACCCACGATAGATGTCACATTAGGCTCACCTGCCATATGATGCATTATTTGTATTTCCCTTCTAACATCCTCTACCTCCTCTTCACATACCAAACGTCTTTTGGCTATAGTTTTACACGCGTATTCGTTTCCAGTGTTTTTATCGACACATAAAAAAGTTGTACCAAATTGACCATGGCCTAATTCTCTACCTAAAATATAAAGTTCCTTCATATTTCCTGTTTTTGTTTGTAATACTGATAGCATTTCACCTGCTTCGGCTGGCATTTCAGATTTCTTTCGGTGTCTTTTAGTGCTTTGGTGGTGGTGATGGCGGCTTTTTCGATCACCTCCTATAATGGATTGGAAGAAGCCGGTTTGTGGAGGACCTGAGGCTTTGTTTCCCATTGTATTCGACGCGGTAGAGTGCCTATAGCTAGGAGTATAACCAATGTGCAAATGTACATAAATTATTAACAAATTTGTTAAAACATTTTAATGTTTTTGTAATGTAAAATGCTATTGAATATGGATGTAACGAATTAAACGGATGAAGGAATGTTGAAAGCCATTGGTTTAATTATGGAATGAGAGATGCTTACGGTAACGGATATATTATATTATATTATACATACATATATACATTTATTGGGCTCTTTTGCCTCACCACCTCACATGCCACCACTGTAGAAACCATTTAGGCTGGGTCGGGTTTGGGCGGGGCGGGTCGGGACTAACGACCGTTAGTTACTGTAGCGTTATAACTAACGGCCGTTAGATATTTAACGGCTGTTAGCTAACGATCGTTATCTTTAACATTTTCTTTAAAAGTCCATACGAAATTGGTTCTTCATCTCAGAAGTGCGTTGCATATTTAGCCCTCTCATAATTTACATAATTGGTCCTTCATGTTATACGTCTATTGCAAAGTCAGTCCTTAGTCACTAAATTGACGTTAAGTAGCTACCGGCCGTTATTACACTTTTCCTATTCGGAAAACACCCCGCGGCAACGCGTGGTTTTCCAACTAGTTTGTTTTACAAAAATTACCCTTGGACTCTATCTATGATGTACTCCAACTTTTAACTGTTTAAAATTGAATGCAATTGCATATATACCCATTAAAACTTGCATATTTGCATATATACTCAAAACATGCTTAACTTGCATTATACATCATTCATTGAAAACTTATATTTTGGGAAAATATGCAAATATTTGAGTTTTAGTGGGTATATATGCAATTCTCCCTATAAGTAAAGTATCTTCGAGTCATGGTTATGTCGCGAGCTATTGTTCTTCAGAAAAATGTTCATACACCACACCTAATACCGCACATTCATGAATAATCACTTCCGTATTTATTAAATGGGTAAACGAAAGAGGTTTTCCGTGTTCAAGTTACATGTGTAAAGCGAGTCTTTAACCATGATGTACACGGCCACCTAACCGGGGTATTCCCATTCTCCGTCACCATTTTCAAACCCTTTCCCTGACACCCCTATGCGTATGTAGTGAGATTTAAACTTGAAATCTCTTGCAAAGATATGTGGATGCCTGACTGGTCATAGTTTATTATAAAGAAAAGCGTAAGTCATTTATAACTTCATACATCTAAAGTGACATAATTGAAACGAAGTATATCTTTACTGAAACAAGTCACATATTACCATCTGAAATCTCGTTACAACACATGACCAAATTAACCACATTCCAGGGTAAATTGGGCACACATGTAAACAAGTAGTCACTCCGTCTCAAAATTATGTCAGAAGACAAAAATCACATATTTTAGTAAAAGTGATACCACTACAATTTTCAACTACTCAAATAAAATATTTCTCCCATAAATTATCTTTTTATTATTTAAATAAATTTTTTAATAAAAGTAAACTTTTATTTTTTTGAGTTAACTACATTTTTGGTACTTTTGGTTTGTCGGGTATTTCATTTTCAGTCCAAAATTTAAGAAAGTTCCAGGTTCAATCCAAAATGAAACATCTTTTACGAGTATAATTATCGGATTAACACACAAATGAGTAATATCACAATAGATAAAACATCAAGAATTAAAAAAAACCCTCTCAGACTCCTTTTATTAATTGAATTCAAAACAAAACATTCTTCTAAAACCTAAACAATGAGGTCTATTTATATCACAAATACTATCAGTATTATAACAATATACTAAAACCCAAAATTTGGGGGCTTCACAAAGTTGTACCAAAATGTAAAATGAACAGTGTTTCGCACAGTGAATCGGCTTGAAACGATTGTACTCCACTGTTAAGTGTTTGATATAACCAACAGATAGAGGACACAATTTATAAAATATAAAAAACAGAGAGGTGCAAAATACACCTTTCTTCAAAGATCAGGACTTTTTAAGCAACTTACCTTGCTTCAAGAAAAGCAACAGTACAGGCTACATAGGAGGGAAACAAGTCATTGTTCAAAATTATTATTCTGATTTTGCCCTAAAACACTCCCTCTGTAATCTTTTCTTTACAATTCAATCAATTTAGGGTTTTCTTTTTGTTCCTTCCTTCACTTCTGCATTGTGATCAAAACAAAACAAAGAAAAACCCTTTTGAGTTGTTTAAAGTGAGTACCCAACTCACAATGTGTGTATTATTATACAATATGTTAATAGGAAATTAGGGTTTCTTTAAAGATTGAGTATTTGTGTTTTATTTATAAGGATCTCTCTATGGACTGGTTGCAATAAATGATTTGCATATTTATTCTTGTGTTTTATGTGAATACAGGGTGATCGGTTAAGGCGTAAAAAAACAATGGTTGAATCTTTCAAAGAATCCAAGATACGTTGATACTAGGATGGATGACTTTGTTTCTATTAGAAAAAACAGCAACAAGAGGCTTAGGACGCTTTCTGGAAACACGATCGCTACTGTAAGTTCGCTTTATAATTTCATATAATAGATTCCGTCTCAGTAACGTTCATGGCACCAAGAAATGTATCTCTACATATTTGTTTCAGGAAAACGTAAGCGCTGATACTAAAACGAGCTCTGCTTCTAAAAAGGTTGCGGATGAGGGGGAACTGCAGTGTTCAGGGTACATATTTTTTGCAGGTTGTGTTATATTATTAGCCTTGTGATGGTCTGCATGTTTGATTCTGTTTATACACGTATCGGGTTCTTGTAGCTCAAAGGAATTGCGTGATTCGATTAGAAGTAGTATTGATGTTGGAAGTACGCGACCTTCCAGCACAATTACAAAGTGTAGCGGGAATACTTTTCATAGTGTTACAGAGTTATCATCAGGCGGTAAAAAGTTATCAGGCCTTTCATTTGATATGGTACACTTTTGTTTTGGTTTTATTAATTTTTTTACTTTTTAATAGACTATTGCTCAGTGAAAGTTATTATGTACAGGATAAAGCTTTCAAAGAGCTTGCAGCCGCTGTGCCTCCTAGCATTTCAGCACCCGTCAAGTCTTTAGATGGAAATACAAATCCTGCTGCAGCAAAGTTCTGTTCTGAATTTCATGTTCCCGGGCAAAATATTCCACTGGATTTCACTCTTAAAACTGGCATGCGAGTGGTATCTTCATCTTCGGTTAATTGGTTTCATAGGTTGATGAATTGTGGCACATTTGATGGCAATATCGACACAAAAACATTATATTCTTGGGTGCATCCACAGTATTCTCTGCCCAATTCAGTCATAACAGCATTATCGTCATCTATGAAAGAGGAAGGTATATATGCTACCCTAAAAGTTATTATTATTGTTTTAAATCTGTTACTGTTTTGCTGAAAGGCTAAAACTGGTTCATATAATATGCAAGTAGGACAAATGGAGTTCTTGAGCAAACGTCAATTGGCATGGGAGACATCATTTCGTAGCCTTTATGTCATGTTACGAAAGAACATTTCCAGCATCTTTTATGGTATCTTTTATTTCATTACTTTTTCAATATATGCCAAAAGTATGTTTTCATGATTAGAAGCATCTGTCATAGCAATTAATTTCTTTGTAATGTAACAGTATGCACTGGACAGTTTGTGGCAATGTTCACTAGTGGCACTGGTTCAATGGAAGACACGGGTGTGTGCAATGCTTATATATCCCAGTCAACAAGAACCTTAAGGTCACTGTTAAAAGAACAAGTATGTAATATAATTCAGTCCTTGATTTCATTTTTATGCTGTTTGATTACATATTCATCTCTTTTTCATGGTATACTGTATTTTTTTTGTTCTTCAAGGATGTTTGTTTCACTATGCCTCTTTGTCGTTCTAAAGTGGAGCAAGATACTGCAGAAGACCTAATTGAGCTCTCGGAGATCGAAAGACATAGTGTGGGAATGGTATGAGGCCTACAATTTGCAGTAATTATGTTATATCTTTCTGTCATCACTCTTTTACTCTTCTAATTTAAGTGAAATTTTGCAGAGTAAGCGTAAAATTTCTGTATCTGATGTGGATAATAGTCCAGAATCGTTGCTGGCATTCATTGGTAATAAAAATGTGCATGGTCTATATGATTTTCTGCTTAACTATAGGTAAGCACATCTGCATAGGTGTCTGTTTGATTAACATGACAAAAAGAAAATGATTAGACTTATGTTTATTTGCTGTTAACTGATGCCAATCTTAACTTTTAATCTATGGTCTATTTGCAGGTTTTTCTTAACATCTCTGACTAGTTATGATGTTCCATTATTGTATTCACCTGTGCCATTTGAAAATGCTGCGCTTTCTGCACCAGAGGTTGGTTATATAAAGGCCTCTGTTTGCAACTTATTTTGAATATTGGAAAAACGTTTTACCTCATAAGCTCTATAAATGTATCATCAGGTCAAATGTAAGGAAGTCAGAACTATTGATAACTTGCATGTTCAACTACAAGAGTCTTCTACTACAAGTGAGCCTAATCAGGGTTCAGAATCCACTGGCAGTATCAAAATTAAGGATGCATATCTTCCTCCATGGATAATAGGAAGTGTATGTGATGCCCTGGCATCTAATGGTGGTGATTTTGAGGCAAGGTAATGATAAACCTTATAGATGCACCCTACTGACTGTTATCAGTTACATGTTTGGTTCATATCATGATTTTGGTCTTTTGCAGTTTCATGACAGAGCCCATGTCAGTTGGTTTGAACGTTGCTATTGACATGGTTTGCCAGAGGTATGATGACAAAGCTGCCACAACAGATGAAGGGTTGCATGAAACGCATTCAACATTTGGTATCACAAACACCGTTCTTTCTCCTCATCTGTCCCATGCATTCTTAAACCGCATTAAATTTTCTAGTAGTTCTTACACGGCTTATCTTTCACCAGTTTGACCCAAAACTTGGGATCAATTTTGTATATGTACTATGATGTAAACTCTGGTGAAGCTCTTCCGCTCCCAATATTTTTTGAAACTGGAGCACAAAATGACATGTTTCTTTAGCACATAAATCTGAATATACATTGTTATCTTTTACTAGTTAGTTCTTCCTCTAGTTATTGATTTTGTATGTATGTAATGAGCTGTAGTCATGGGATAATTGCAAGATAAGTGTTTTTAGTACCCATAAATCGCGTTCAATCATAAACACAAATATTATACTTCAAAGTGCTTTTATGGATCCTAATTTTACCCAACCTTGTTAAAACCAATGTTCAGGCTTTGGGAAGAGAGTTCCTGTGCCGCTTATGCATTTTTTTTTTCACGCTAGCATCTTTCCGTGACCAAAAGCCACCTGAGATCCCCTAGGACCGTAAATTTCAACATACACAAGCATATATCCACCTTACAAATTTCATGTACACAAGAACGTATTCGTATTTTACAATGTGATTCAGCATTCAGAAGCATACTTCTGCATTTATATTCATGCATTGAGCTATATTCAGGAAAAGCTTACACGCCAACAATATCCTATGACTATATATGTATCCACATTTTCTTCAACACTAATCAATCAGAAAACGAGTCCAATTTCAACAAATAAAAAACAATGACATTTCACCAACGCCAGTGACTGCTCACCAAGAAATCCCAGAAGAAAATAATTGGACAAATTATTCTGTAACTCTTAAAAACGAAGTGTGATGCGTAGGTTCAAACTGTTAGTATGGCCAACTGTTCTTCCTTGAAGTCTTGACCAATTGTGTTCAATTTGAGTGTTTGTGTTAACCATTGTGATAGACAATAGTTACTGTGATTGAGACAATGAATGTGTGCAGAAGTGTGTATGCAGTAAAATAGATATTGATTGAAATATGGAGGGAAGTAAACCAAATACTAACTGTTATTGATTTATATTATAACGGTAATTACAAATTCCTATAAATACTAAGTGAACAGATATGACATAAAGGGTTGTGATGGTTCAATTGAGCCAACAGACATGTCCCTTTATATGTAACTGTCATATAACTGTTTCTTAACTAAACTAACTGTCATAAACGAGCAACTACATTAACTAACGAAGGTTTGTTGGCCTGTGGCCCAAACCAAATGTTTGTGCAGCCTTATTAACATGTATTTTACATGGCTGCTCATAATTACATATACTAACTAATAACATAATTATGTGACTAAGGTATAAACATGATTTAAGAGTAAATGTGATCTTATATTTCCAAAACAAACCAAGTTAAAAGTCCAAATCGATGAGCAGGATCAATATTTCAAGAATTGCGTTCTTGAAAGACACCTCCACTGGCCCATCTGAGGTCCATTGTCTACCAGCATTAACAAGCCAGCATTACTGGCCGACATACCAAACATATATCTGAAAAAAGAAATATAGAAAGCATGTTTTTAGCGAAGGATGCACTTGGCGCCATGAAAAGATAATGAAATAACGACACGAAGAAGATGATCAACTTACTTGGCTTGACGTGCTCCCCTTCTCCATAAAAGAAACGATACTATCCAGTACTGGCCATACAGATTAAGTAACAAAATAAGTAAAAAAATTATGTAAATCCCACAGTAAAGAAACATGTTTCAATTGCACGCGTTCTCACTATTCTATCATATAAACAAAGTATTAGGGAATGAACATGGACTCTTGAAACAACCGAACAAGTGAACAACAATAACGAGTTCTTTCTTAAATTACAGGGAGCTAAAGGATTAAGGATCTATGGAAGCATGTAAGCAAAAACGATAATCAACATGCTAAAAATACTTATGCAAGTATTACCAGGTAAAAGGGATAACGATGTAAGAACTCTGTATAGAATGAGAAATAATTTGCCAGTATTATACCTTAAACAGCGCGAGAAATGAAAAGGTCCCAAACACAGACCGCTTCTTAACAGGCATCCTGCTTGCTGGCGGCCTGGTTTTATACAAATGCTGAGCTATTTCCTTCAACAATACCGATTGTGCTTTCTCCGTCCTCATGGAAATAAGTGGATGCTTCATGACTCCCTATCTGCCTCGAGTATGAAGCCTTGCATATAGCTTCTTCACCTCAATATCCCCAATATGTTAACAATAATAGTAATTCAATTTGTTAGCATGCAACCCAACTGTCAATCGGGTATTGCTCTCCCTAGCTGTTATAAGTCTACTATAGGGCTGGGCCAGTTGTGGGCGAGGATTGGGCGAGTAAGGCTGGGCGAGTAATAAGGAAAGTGTGTGGGGGAGCAAGTGCTATCAAGTTCTGGGCGAGCGGCTGGGCAAGAGGCTGGGCGAGCGGCTGTGTGTTTTTACCCTGTGTGTGTGTTTTCAAGTGGAGAAGATGATATGTTTATGTGTTTCGGTTTTGATAAGAGTTAGTAGCATGTGTTGTGAGGATAAGAGAAGCACAAATAAAAAGGAAAGTGTGTGGATGTGATTGGTCTAAACTATATGTATTACAATAAATGGTAGAGAAAGAAATCATGTAATAGTGATGTTGACGTGAATTTTTACATAGAAGTGTGCAGTTGACACGTTGGAGAGCGTGCTAGTCCATTTTCGTAAACTAATGAAAATTTGTTTGGTTTTGTAAATATGGCCGGATCTGAGGGTGTGCAAAGTGCGCAACCGCACAGGGCCCTTGGATTTTTGGGGCCTCAGATGTTACAAAATGCAGGGTTGGTTAATACAGCGCTTTAACGTAAATTTGATGACAATGTATTTTAGGTTTAAGTCACGTTATATAATTGTAACAGAGATTAGTACAAGCGATTTAAAAAAAAAAAAAAAACAACAACAACAAAGCAGAGTTACAGACCAGTCAGACCTCATACGTTGAGGAAGATGATAATCTTAGGAATATTTATTTTGAACCCTAAGGTTTATAGCCTTTCACATTTTTATCCTGGTTTTTAGTTTTATTTATAGATAAGTACAAATAAGTTTACAAAATCTACACTTTTAGCCCAATTTTAAGAAATTTGTTAAAATTGTTCCGTCAGTTTCCTATAAGAACTTTTTTTATACATTCTCTAAAAGAAATTTATGTGGCCCAATTATTAATGTGATAAATATAGATATTATACACGAGTGGGTTTATGTTTTCAGATACTTATCTTATATTGTACTCATATCCCGCTTTGAAGAGATTGCAAATTGTAGTTTTTGTCGTGAATATTGTATTATTATTATTTTTATTTTTTTCTTATTATTTTTTTAACTGTTTTATAGATATTTGATTCATTCGTGTTGTTCAAGGGGCCTATATTTTCAAAATCGTATATGGCCCTCAAAATTCATGGGACGGCCCTAAAATAGAGTATGATATTGGGCTGGTTTGGTAATTCATTTAAAGAAAAAAGGTGATACTACTATAGACACAAGCAAAAAGGTGATACTAGTCACAAGAATAAGCAAAAAAAGGTGGTACTACCACGTGATACTACTAAAGACACTGGGGAAGAAAAAAATTGGCAGGAATCATTTTCAAAGTGTTTACTTGCATAAACGTAAAGTTATCAATTTTTACAAACATGTGAACTTTTAAAAAACAACTTTTTACTAAGTATAAACAAGTCAAAGGTAACCAAGCGTAGATATGCCGCTAATTTCTCAACAAAAGAGACAACGTTTGTTGGTGATTTTACATCACCAATATGATTTAAGTGTAATGGATTGACTTAGGTGACCAATGTGTAATCATGATAAATGTTCAACAAGTCGGGATTGTGCGGAGTGCACACTTGTATGACGTTATTGTGATTATCGCCCCGAATCACGGGGGTCCGGGGGCAGCGCCCCCGGTAGCGGGGTTCCAGGGGCGGCAGCCCCTGGTAGCAGGGTCCAACGGGCGGCAACCCCTGCTATGTTAAAAACGCACTTAAAAATAAAATTCCTGGTATTTTGGACCTTAATTTTACCCTTTGTTTTAACTGATTCGGTAGTTATTTAACTGCTATGACAGTTACTACCGTATTCAGTTTTTTGGTCATATATTGATTCTGTTTCTCTGGTTAGGTTTCATAACATCAAAACACATTCTCGTTTCAAAAATCTGAGTTTTATCCGATTAAAGATTTCGATAGAACCATCGAAATACTTCGATCTGAAAGTGTTTACACGACTCTCAAATTACTGTGATCCAAATAATTCTAACAACGTTTAGTTTGTTTAGTGATCTATTATGTAAATGAGACCAAATATTTCTTAGGAATGAGGATAAAAGAGTTACATTATGTGTAGTATTATGTTATGTGGCTAGCATGTGAAACAAAAGAGTTAAAAGAAGATAATGTGACGTTAGGTAATTTAGTAGCATCCTTTCTTAATTTCTTGCAACTACTAGTTGCTAGTCAAATGAGTATTGTATTGTCATTGAATTAAAATAATGATACTTCGTTATTTGTGTTGCATCACATAAATCCAACACTTTGTGATATATTCCAACTTTTATCTTGTAGGTTTCATGTTTTCTGTTTTTCTCTATTGACATTCCTTATGGCTGGTTCCACCACTCTAGAGGGTTAGAATGATGAAACAATTGAGACTGTGCAAAAACAAGATATGCATGTGTTTACCTCTAGGATGACCTTGACTCTGTTGTTTCTGACTTTGGCATCCCCTAGGATTTGCACCCTCGTCTTCCTCCTCCTAGTTTTGTCATGAGCGATATTAATCCAAATAAAGTGATTGGCCTTTATTACCATTTTTTCACCATATCCGGAGTGCGCGTCCATTTTTCTAAGTTTTTATTGAATGTGATAAAGTTTTTCAAAGTGCACATCAGTCAAATCGTTCCTCTTGGTCTTAATCGTATTACCAATTTTGAGATTTTTTGTCGTGCTCTTCGCATCGTACCTCGAGTGGTCTTGTTTCGTGTTTTCTACACGTTGTGCAAGCAAGGTGTTTGGTTTTTATTTTCTAGTTGCCGTGGAGCTCCTCAGTGTTTTTATGAGCGTTGGACTGGGTTAAAAGAGTGGAAAGGTCATTTCTTTCTAATCGACCGACGAGCTATTCCCATGGCTATGCCATGGCGACATCGTCATTCATGCGTTAAATTCCTCGCTCCCAAAAAGGGCAATTATTCTGTTGAAGATGTAAGATTACTTTCCAAGTCCCCAATAACCCTTCGGAGACCCCCTCAGGAGTTTCTCGTGAAAATAGGTCTTAGTAAAGTGTAGGATGATGATTATCTTAAGCCGGTCATGGAAGATACCGATGGGAATGGTATGTCCATCCCTATACTTATTTCTATATATATCATGTTCTCGTACTTGTGTATCTATTTTGTTTATTGTGCAGTGTTGAGCATGGCGAGATTCCTTCGTTTACCCTCTTTGCAAGGTTCAAAAATTACTAGTAGGTCTGCCTACCTTTGTTCAGTCAGTTGGAGATCACACTTGGGCTCCCGGTGCTCCCGATGATGTTATTCCACCATTGACTTCCGACCAAGCCAAGGTGACTCAATCCGATCCCCAGTCGAGGTCCAAAGGCAAAGGTGATTATAGTTCTATTCCTCAGTCTAGTAGACAGAAGATTGGAAGTACCTCGGGAACATATAGTGCGCAGAAGGGGGCTTCCAAAAAGCATAAGCTAGCGGTGGTTGATTCTCAGCAAGAGAATGGTGATGTTACGATTGATGTTACTGAAGCAGTTGCGCACCGCCCTGATGTTTTTGATCCTCGAGGTGATTCCTCGACTGATCCATCTTCAGGGGAGTCCGAACGTGATCTTTCGCCGAGAAAGACTCGTCATGTTGGTAAAGGTACGTCCTTTGTTTGGTTTCCTTCCTTCTTATGAGTTTATTTAATTAAGTATTTCTATTTTTGTTTTGGCAGGTTCATACGTGACTAGGGCATCGACTGAGGTTGCTGGTGTGGGTACTCCGAAGCAAGTTGCGAGTACCTCTAAGAAAGGTACGCTTATATTTTCATTCTCTTTGTAGGTTACTAATGGCTTTCAACATACATTTTAAGCTAATCTCCTTAATCTGTATTTCAGGTTCTGACCCAAATTCCCCTGAACGTTTTGTGCCGGATTGAGAGATTACATGAGATGATCTGTATAACACAAGTGCAACTTGTCACAAAATGCTCTTAGTCTACCTCAGCGGAGCAGAAGTTTCAACACAGCTTCTCTCACAAGAATGCTCTTTGTCGTTGTTTTCATAAGTTAGGGACAACCGTGTCAACTGTTGCTGACCTACTTGACCGGTATGAGGATCTGTGGGTATCCCATGAGGAGCTTAAGAAGGAGTATGAGAAACTTAAGGAGAAGTACGAGGGGCACAAGGCTCAGGTTCTTTCATTACAACCGGAGAAGGAAGATTTGGAGGTTAAGTTGGCCAAACGTAATAAGGTAGTCGGTTTAGAGGAGTCTCTCAAGAGGTGTATGAACGACAAAATTATAGGTCAGAAAGAGAAGATTGCTTTACTTGAAAGTGAGAAGGAAAGAGCTGTGATAGATTTGCTTCCAACTGTTGTGTCTCGTCTCTTGAAGAGTGAGGAGTACCAGAAGGCTAATGCTCATGTTCAATCTCTATCCTTCTCAGCAGGTTATATTGCGGGGTTAAAGATAGCTCGTTCCCAGGAGGTATATGAGGAGTTGGTTGCAGATGCGACTGATCTTGACATGGATGCCGAGAAGTCTTTTGAACCGGCCTTCGAGAAGCTTTTTGACACCACCTATTCATATCTTGAGCAAGTCAGTGCTAGTCATTCTTCCTCCGTTACTGAGCTTCTCAACATCCATCCCGAGTATGTTGAGCCAGAAGGCGCTCCCGAGACTTGATGTGACATTTATTCCACCATCTTTTGTGTTTGCATTCACAAACATTAAGTCGTGATATTTGGTTTAATTTGTAATGACTTGATTATTTCTAGCCTTTGTATTCACGAACATGCATTGTCGTGACCTTTATCTTGCTTTGTAGTGACTTTTTTATTTGTATTTGACTATGATTGTTATGCCGTTTGAAGTTACTTACGTGATTCTTCATTTTTCTTTTCTTAACGAGTTTGTAGGCTTGTACATTAATTGACCAAGCACATGTTTCATTCATCCTTTGTAAACAACACATTTGGATTTTCATTCATCCCATGTGAATAGCACGTTTGGGTAACTTAAAGAACATGTTAAATTAACCACGCAAAGTCTTACTTCATCCTTTGTGAATAGCACGTTCGGATTTTTCGTTTATCCCATGTGAATAGCACGT
The DNA here is from genome assembly GCA_030686995.1 of Artemisia argyi. NCBI lineage: Eukaryota > Viridiplantae > Streptophyta > Magnoliopsida > Asterales > Asteraceae > Artemisia > Artemisia argyi. Next base: position 118,305,779 of record CM060706.1, read on the forward strand.
TTGGGTAACTTAAAGATCATATTAAATTGACCACGCAAAGACTTAGTTCATCCTTTGTGAATAGCACATTCGGATTTTTCGTTTGTCCCATGTAAATAGCACGTTTGGGTTTTAGATAACCTTTAGTGAATAACACTTTTAGGGGATAGACATTGACTACATCATTCGACATGAGGTAGCTAACCATCCCTCGGAGCCACATAATAATTTGTCTAAGTTCACAACAAGTTTTGGGAAAATTGCCGAACCACACATGGGTTGGCTATATCATTCATTTTCATTAAAATAAGCGAACTACATAAGATGCACAAGGCATTTCATACAAAAGATTTAAAGATAACACTTCCAGAGGTTTATTGCGTGCCACTTTCGTGGTATTTCGTCACCCTCCATTGTTGCCAACTTGTACGACCCACTCTGGAATGCTTCCAAGACTTGGTAAGGACCCTCCCAAGTTGGCCTAACTTACCTTGATTTTTAGCTCTACTAGCCTCATTCCTTCGGTACGCGTACTCGCCTGGGCGGAATGACACTAGGCGAACCCTCTTGTTGTATTGTTTCTCCATTTTCTTTTTATACTTGGCCTCTTTGATTGCTGTCATCTATCTTCGTTCTTGCAAGAGATCCAAGTTTAACCGAAGTTCATCGTTGTTAAGGGCTTCGTTGATCATCATGATTCGGTTTGTGGGCATCCCAATCTCTGCTGGTATAACGGCTTCACTTCCATAGGTCAGGTTGAAGGGTGTTTCACTGTTGCTTTGTTTAAGCATAGTCTGATGCGCCCATAACACATTTGGAAATTCATCAACCCAGCCTGCTCTCACCCTGCCTAACCTTGTTTTAAGTCCTTCCACGAGGCTCTTGTTTGCTAGTTCCACCGGACCATTAGCTTGAGGATGAGCCACTGATGTGTTCATTTGCTTGATGTTCAACCTTTCACACTATCCCTTGAATGGGTCATTGACGAACTGGGTTCCATTGTCAGTAATGATGATCCTCAGTATGCCGAATCTGCACACTATGTTTTCCCACACAAACCTTTTTACATCCTTCCCACTTATCTTTGCCAATGGCTTTGCCTCAATCCATTTAGTAAAATAATCAATAGCAACAAGGATGAACTTGACCCTCCTAGGAGCTTCTGGTAGAGGCCCCACAATGTCCATTCCCCATTGATAAAAAGGCCATGGTGCCATGATTGACGTCATGTTTGTCTTTGGAAGTCGTGGTACTGGCGAGTGTATTTGACATGATACACACTTTCGGATTTCCTGACGTGCATCTGCATACATGGTCGGCCAATAGTATCCTTGTCTCATAGCTTTGGCCACCACTGACTTAGGACCTGAGTGCATTCTCTAGGATCCTATGTGGATCTCTCGAATGACGTAGTTAGCCTGCAAAGGGCCTACACATCTTAACATAGGAACAAGATAAGATTTTTTTGAATAACACACCATCCTCCATCATATTGGGGCAGTTTGGCCTGAGCTTCCGCCTCTCGTTCGGATCCTCAGGCCATTCATCTTTCTTTAGACACTTTATGATTGGAGTCATCCATGTGTCACCTTCCTCTTCTACTATTGTGTTGACTTTCTTGAGCTCTGTGGATCTTTCGTTCAAAACTTCCACCAAGACTTGCTTGGTTAGTTGAGAGAATGTTGTGGCAGCTAGCTTGCTCAAGGCATCCGCTTTACGATTGAGGGCCCGAGGAACGTGGCTTATCCTGAACTTTTAAAACCCCTCAACATACTCTCTAGCCTTCTTGAGGTATCAAATCATGCTTTCTCCTCTTGCCTCAAATTCACCATTAACTTGGTTTGCCACCAAGTTTGAGTCAACATATACCCGTAGTTTTTGGATCCCCATCTTTCTTGCCGTGCGCATCCCAGCTAAGAGAGCCTCATATTCGGACTCGTTCGAACATAGAAAATTCAGGCGCAAGGCATAGATATACTCAACTTCCTCATGACTGGTGAGCACCCAACCAACCCCAGCTTCATCCTCGCCGGATGCCCCATCAGTGAAAAGTGTCCACACAGACCCATCGTTTTCCCAATCATTTTCTTCCGCGTTTATCTCCATGTCCACATTCGGGACTATCGTGATGACAAGTGGTTCATCTTGTACGCCCGGATTGCCTTGTTGAATTGGCCCCGTCGGCATTTCTTCAAGAAAATCCGCTAAGACTTGATCTTTGACGGAGTTTCTTGGTTTATATTTAATCTCAAATACATCAAGATCTATGGCCCATACAGCAAGCCTTCCTGACGTTTCTGCCTTACTCAGGACTTGCCTGATGGGTTGATCAGTGATGACTCTTATGGAGTGTGCTTGAAAATACCTCTTGAGCCTTCGAGATGTGTGTAGTAATGAAAAGGCTAGCTTTTCCATCAGAGAATAATTGATTTCAGCTTCATGCAACGTTCTACTAACGTGATGAATTGGGACTTGCTTGCCCCCTCGTTCGGCCACCACTACTGCGCTTACTGCTAACTCGGCTGCTGAAAGATAGATGAACAACTCTTCACTTGGTTTTGGGGTTGTTAGGAGAGGCAAATCGGCTATATGTTTCTTCATTTCTAAGAAGGCGTGCTCCGCTTCCTCTGTCCATTTTAAGTTTTCCTTCGTGCATCCCTTCAATGTCTCAAAGAAAGGGAGAGAACGTTCGGCACTTTTTAATAAAAACATATTCAACGCTGCTAGTTTCCCACTGAACGTTTGCATTTGCTTTAAACTCTTAAGCGATTGCATGTCCATGATTGCTTTGGTTTCCTCAGGATTTGCCCTAATCCCTTCTGAAGTGACTATGTATCCAAGGAATTTTCCCTCTTCCATGCCAAACGAGCTCTTCTTACGATTGAGCTTCAAGTTAATTTTCCTAAGTGTTTTGAACGTTTCGTCAACGTCGGCCGACAGCCCTTTCTCGTCATGACTCTTTATGACCATGTCATCAACATATGTTTCTAAGTTCCTTCCAATTTGATCTTTAAATGCCTTGTCTACCAACCTTTGGTACGTGGCTCCAGCGTTCTTGAGCCCAAACGGCATCTTGGTATAGCAATACGTCCCTTGATCAGTGTAAAACGCCGTTTTTTTATCCTCCTTAACCATTTTTATGTGATGATACCCCTTGTATGCATCGAGGAATCATTTGTACTTGAATCCCATTACCGAGTCGATTTTTCAATCGATTTTTGGGAGGGGGTAATGATCTTTGGGGCATGCTTAGTTAATGTCTTTGAAGTCAATGCATATCCTCCAGCTCCCATCGTCCTTCTTTACTAACACAGGATTCGAGATCCACGTCGGGTATCTGACTTGACGAAAAATTCCAGCCTTTACCCATTCTTGAACTTCTTTGGTCGCAACTTGCCCTCTCACTGAAGCTAAAGTCCTCCGTTTTTGCCTAACTGGCTCCCTCGATGGATTGTCATGAAGGTGATGCTCAGTTATGTGCCTGGGATCCCTTTCATATCAGAGGGCTTCCATGCAAAGACATCCAGGTTAACCCTCAGTAACTTCTTCAACTCATACTTACATTCGGGTGAAAGTCCAGCATTCATTGTAACAAGTTGCTATGGGTACTTGTCATTCACCTTAACTTCGTCGGTTGTTTGTTCTACAATGGTTACAACCCGCCAAGACTCCCTCATTCGTCTTAAATGTCACGTCCGGCATGCACATCTTTTTAGCTCGCCGGCATTCTACAATCATGGATGGTCGAGTGATGATGGTTGCTACTCCTCCAGGAGTTGGGAATTTGAACATAGCATGAATGGTGGAGGGAGCAGCCAGTGGCGGACCTAGCCGCAAAAATAAGGTAGTGCCTTCCAGAAAATAGTTAAGGCGAAAAAGATCAAGTGGTAAACCTATTACATGATCAATGTGTTGTATTGGATCAAGTCGGGTCGGGTCCAATTCAACACAACTACGTTAATAAAACAATAAATCAAACGCTATATATTAGATAATGAGCATTCAAACTGTTTATAATTGAGTCTATATAATTGCATGATTGTTAACAACTTCAGCTACATTTTTATATACATGTACGGAACTATTTTATAGACCATCACTTATTCTAAAAGCATCAACATCTTCACTATGACGTAAGCACAAAATGGCATTAGGTTATTAGATGTGTAGAGTTTCATTGATTTTGAGTTGATTATTTCGCTAACATGGATACTTTACTTTGTGATTAACTTTACGCGACATTTCTAAATGTTGAATATCTCAAAATATAAAATGAATTGGTATATCATAAAGTGCAGGGGTTAAAAAAAAACTTAAAAATAAACATATGGCCTTAAGCATAAAGTCAAAAAGACCTAGGAATTCGGTTCATCTTCTTTACCAAATAAATAGAACATCATAACCTCCATAAACGTAAGACTCTAAGATGTGTTTTCATTTGTTTCTTTACTCTATTTTTTGTCTCACTTTCTTCTTTTCTAGATGTAAGTTGGTTCCCAATCTAAATTTAAGGTAGGTCCCAAATTTTATCAACACATTGCTTGTAAAGGGTTTCGATTTCTAAGGTGGTTCCCGGGCACCACCTTAGTATAGTGTAAGTCCGCCCCTGGGAACAGCCTTCAAGATGCTAATCCGTGGCCTGCCTAGCAAGACGTTTTATGGCGAAGCTGCACGTACAATTGCAAATTCCATGGTCGTCCATCTTGACCTTGTTCCTTCCCCCACAATTACTTCTAAGTCAATCACTCCAAGTGGCTGGGAGATTTCTCCTGAAAATCCTACTAGCAGGGTGTTGGATAGTCTTAACCGATTTCGTGTCCAGGGGTCTAGGCATCTAAAGCAGTGTTCATACATCATCTCCGAACCAACACCATTATCCACGTAAATTCTTTGGACCAAATACCCTATATCTCAGCTTGAATGATGATTGGTGACTCCTTTGCATTTGCTCGGGAGACCGGTGGGAAAGTGATGTCCACGTTTATCCAGCTTTCCTCGACCTCCTCCGGCCTTCTCTTCCTCCCGTAGCCTGATGATCGCACCATGTTGATGACTTTCCCTCTCCCCTTCTGGTTTCCGTTGCCCTTATTTTTAACCTCACGGACCAAGTGATTCAATTTTCCTGACTCAAGGGCGGTTTCAAGTTGCTTCTTCAGTTGGTAGCAATCGTCAATGTAATGTCCTTTCTCGCCATGGTATTTACAGAACCAATCTAGGTTCTCCTTCCTAGGAGTATCAATCAAGGGAGGTGGACGAGGCAGATTTAGTTGATGTTCAGTGGTTAGGATCTCGGCTGGGGTTTTGGAAAGAAAGTTGATCATCACACGGTGAGCAGGTCGATGTTGTTGATATGGAGGACGAGCTTCTCTTGGGTAAGGAGGACGAGTGTACTTTGAGTGAGAAGAATACCCCCCCCCCCCTCCGTAGTGATTATGGGGCTTAGTTGGTTTCCTCTTATCCCCGTACGACCTATCGTTCCTATAGAGGTTATTCCCCTTCCTTTGGGAATCCATCGCCTCACCTTGAGGTGCTTCCACAGTGTTGTAGGCTTCTTCTGACATGAGAAAGTTATTCACTCTCTCCATCATTTCATCTACTGTCCTTGGGATCTTGTCAGCAAACTTCTTTGAGAGCTCAGGACACTTATGTCCATACATGAATGCTCTTATCTACATGATCTCAGGAACATCGAAAATACGCCCGCTTTCCTCGATGAATCGTTCTTTGAAGACCGAGAGAGTCTCGTTCGCCTTTCTTTGGATCTTGTGAATTTCTGTAGGATCTTTGAAGCATTTCTTTCTTTATGAGAAGCGGATGAGGAACCTTCTCTTCAATTCGAACCATTCGTCAATACATCCATTAGGGAGCTTGTCAAACCATCCTCTCGCCCTATCCTCCAACGTTTGCTGAAACATACGACACCATACCAGCATGGGCCATTCATTGTTAATAGCACCTCCTGAGAAAAGGCTAAGGTGATCCTCTGGATCCTTCGACCCGTCATACATTTGGATATGCGGAGGCATCTTGCACTTGGGAGTTGAGAACATGAGGATTCGCTAGGAGAATGGAGACTTAAGTTGTGCTTCCTTGAAAGGCTTACTGCGATCTTCTTCCTTTGTCCGATAAGTAGGAGCCACGTTCTTGTACTTGTCTTCCACATATTCACTTCCTGTGAAAGGACGAGACAAGTCATCTTCGAAATCAAGTTGAATGGGGCGTATGCTACTCGTTCCTTTTTGGGTTTGCCTAACCAAAGCTTGTAAAGCCTTGATGCTATCAATGATGAATGCCTGTTGATCGACACCGGACGTGTTTGTTCCTCCTTCAGTATTGTTCTCCTTAGGAGGGGTATCAAGATTGTCGCTTGGACCGGCCATTGCTCACTTAACTAGGTAGAGTGAAATAGTGTGTCTCACGGATGGCGCCAGTTTGTAGATGTAATAATCCGCACCTAAGATATAGAGAAGAAGTCCGGGTCTTCAAGGGTGTTCGGATCTACTGACGAGCTCCGAACCTCGAGGAACTTCGTATCTCCTGCTAAGTCTTGAGCTGTGATAAGACAAGTAACACACGTTAGCCTCCCCCCGGGTGTTTAGTCCGAGACCCAACTCCGGTGTGAGAATGAGTATTTGTGATATGAGTAAAGTATGAAGTATAAAGTATAATAAGTGCTTGTTCGGTTCGGAGTAGTTGCTCTCGAGGATATCCTGCCCCTCAACTGTGAATAGTTGGGGCTATTTATACTACTTACCTATTCTGAGAATTAAGCATGGGCTTGATGGGCCTGTCCGTACAGCCCAATAGCTAGGACGTCCTTTTCATAGTGACGTGGAGCTTGTCAGCTAGTGACGAACCTTTTGGTTCGTCCTTTCGGTTCATCACTTGGTATCGTCCTTTTGAATCGTCTGTGTACTTTGGTTCGTCAGTGGATCATACTCGTCAGTGGATCATGCTTTGGCTCATCAGTGGATCACATTCATCAATGGATCACACTCGTCAGTGGATCACATTTTGGTTCATCATAGGAATCGGGTCTCTTGAGACCCGATACACCGTCATTCTTGTAGCTCAAAGGAATTGCGTGATTCGATTAGAAGTAGTATTGATGTTGGAAGTACGCAACCTTCCAGCACAATTACAAAGTGTAGCAGGAATACTTTTCGTAGTGTTACAGAGTTATCATCAAGCGGTGAAAAGTTATCAGACCTTTCATTTGATATGGTAGTATGGTACTCTTTTCTCTTTGGTTTTTGTTACGTTTTAATCGACTAGTGCTAAGTGAATGTCATGGTTTACAGGATAAAGCTTTCAAAAAGCTTGCAGCCGCTGTGCCTACTAACATCTCAGCACCTGCTGAGTCTTTAGATGGACATACAAATCCTGCTGCAACGAAGTTTTGTTCTGAATTTCATGTTCCTGGGCTAAATATTCCACTGGATTTCACTCTTAAAACTGGCATGCGAGTGGAATCTTCATCTTCGGTTAATTGGTTTCATAGGTTGATGAATTGTAGCACATTTGATGGCAATATCGACACAAAAACATTTTATTCTTGGGTGCATCCACAGTTTTCTCTGCCCAACTCAGTCATAACTCATAACAGCAATAACGTCATCTATGAAAGAGGAAGGTATGCTACCTGTAAGTTATTGTTATTGTCTTAAATCTGTTACTGTTTCACTAAAACTGGTTCATATCATATACATGTAGGACAAATGGATTTCTTGAGCAAACGTCAATTGGCATGGGAGACCTCATTCCGTAGCCTTTATGTCATGTTACGAAAGAAGATTGCTAACATCTTTGATGGTATATTTTATTTGTTACTTTTGTAATATGTGTCTGCATTATCTATCAGAATGATAAAGTTTTACCATGGGTATTTCTTTTAACGTTATAGTATGCACTGGACACTTTGTGACAATGTTTACTAGTGGCACTGGTTCAATGGAAGACACGGGTGTGTGCAATGCTTATATATCCCAGTCAACAAGAACCTTAAGGTCACTGTTAAAAGAACAAGTATGTAATACAATTCAGTCCTTGATATCATTTTTATGCTGTTTGATTACATATTTACATTCCATCTCTTTTTCATGGTATACTTTTTTTTTTTTTTTTTTTTTTTTTTTTTTTTTTTTTTTTTTTAATTCTTCAAGGATGTTTGTTTCACCATGCCTTTTTGTCGTTCTAAAGTGGAGCAAATTACTGCAGAAGACCTAATTGAGCTCTCTGAGATCGAAAGACATAGTGTGGGAATGGTATGAGGCCTACAATTTGCAGTAATTATGTTATATCTTTCTGTCATCACTCTTTTACTCTTCTAATTTAAGTGAAATTTTGCAGAGTAAGCGTAAAATTTCTGTATCTGATGTGGATAAAAGTCCAGAATCGTTGCTGGCATTCACTGGCAATAAAAATGTGCATGTCTATATGATTTTCTGCTTAACTATAGGCGAGCACATCTGCACATGTGTCTGTTTGATTAACATGACAAAAAAAGAAAGGATTAGTCATTAGACTTATGTTTATTTGCTGTTAACTAATGCCAATCTTAACCTTTTAATCTATGGTATGTTTGCAGGTTTTTCTTAACATCTCTGACTAGTTATGATGTTCCATTATTGTATTCGCCCGTGCCATTTGAAAATGCTGCGCTTTCTGCACCAGAGGTTGGTTATATAAAGGCCTCTGTATGTAACTTATTTTGAAAATTGGAAAAAAGTTTTAGCTCATAGGCTCTTAAATGTATCATCAGGTCAAATGTAAGGAAGTCAGAACTATTGATAACTTGCATGTTCAACTACAAGCGTCTTCTACTACAAGTGAGCCTAATCAGGGTTCAGAATCCACTGGCAGTATCAAAATGAAGGATGCATATCTTCCTCCATGGATAATAGGAAGTGTATGTGATGCCCTGGCATCTAATGGTGGTGATTTTGAGGCAAGGTATGATAAACTTAAATACTTAATAGATGCATGGATGGTGGATGTCACCCTTACTGACTGTTATCAGTTACATGTTTGGTTCATATCATGATTTTGCTTTTGCAGTTTCACGACAGAGCCCATGTCAGTTGGTTTGAACATTGTTATTGACATGATTTGCCAGAGGTATGATGACAAAGCTGCCACAACAGATGAAGGTTTGTATGAAAAGCATTCAACATTTGGTATCACAAACACCGTTCTTTCTCCTCATCTATTCCATGCGTTCTTAAACCGCATTAAATTTTCTGATAGTTCTTACACGGGGTATCTGTCACCAGTTTGACCCAAAACTTGGGATCACTTTTGTATATGTACTGTGATGTAAACTCTGGTGAAGCTCTTCTGCTCCCAATATTTGATCACTCATCAACCCCACTTCATTACATATTTTTTGAAACTGGAGTACAGAATGACATGTTTCTTTAGCACGTAAAACTGATAAACTTGAGGCATTGTTACCTTTTACTAGTTGCGTTCTTCCTCTTGTGATTGATTTTGTATGTATGTAATGAGCTGTAATCATGGGATAATCGCAAGATAAGTGTTTTTTAGTACCCATAAATCACATTCAATCATAAACACAGATTGCACTTGGTTATGGTGCTTTTATGGATCTTAGTTTTACCGAACCTTGTCACAACCAATGTTCAGTCTTTACAATCCTGGGAAGAGAGTTGCTGCACCACTTATTGCGTTTATTCACATTCAACTTTTTTATGTGCAAAAAGCCACCTGAGATCACCTATATATGAATATAACTATGACTCTAAATTTCAACATACACAAGCATATATCCACCTTACAAATTTCATATACACAAGAACGTATTCGTATTTTACAATGTAATTCAATATTCAGAAGCAAACTTCCGCATTATATCCATGCGTTGAGCTATATTCAGGAAAACCTTACAAGCCAACAATATCCTACGACTATATATGTATCCACATTTTCTTCAACACTAATGAATCAGAAAACGAGTCCAATTTCAACAAATAAAAAACAATGACATTTCACCAACGCCAGTAACTGCTCACCAAGAAATCCCAGAAGAAAATAATTGGAAAAATTATTCTGCAACTCTTAAAAACGAAGTGTGATGTGTAGATGTTCAAACCAGGTTAAAAGTCCAAATCGATGAGCAGGATCAATATTTCAAGAATTGCGTTCTTGAAAGACACCTCCATTGGCTCATCTGAGATCCATTGTCTACCAGCATTAACAAGCCTGCATTACTGGCCGACATACCAAACATATATCTGAAAAAAGAAATATAGAAAAGCATGTTTTTAGCAAAGGATGCACTTGGGGCCATGAAAATATAATGAAATAACTATACGAAGAAGATGATCAACTTACTTGGCTTGACGTGCTCCCCTTCTCCATAAAAGAAACGATACGATCCACTGGCCATACAGATCAAGTAACAAAATAAGTAAAAAATTATGTAAATCCCACACTAAAGAAACATGTTTCAATTGCACACGTTCTCACTATACTATCATATAAACAAAGTATTAGGGAATGGACATGGACTCTTGGAACAACAATGACGAGTTCATTCTTAAATTACAGGGAGCTAAAAGATCTATGGAAGCATATAAGCTAAAACGATAATCAACATGCTAAAAGTTCTTATGCAAGTATTACCAAGTAAAAGGGATAATGATGTAAGAACTCCGTCTAGAATGAGAAATAATTTGCTAGTATTATACCTTAAACAACGCGAAAAACGAAAAGGTCCCAAACACAGACCACTTCTTAACAGGCATCCTGCTTGCTGGCGGCATGTCTTTGTACAAATGCTGAGCTATTTCCTTCAACAATACCAATTGTGCTTTCTCTGTCCTCATGGAAATAAGCGCATGCTTCATGGACTCCCTATCCGCCTCGAGTGCATGAAGCCTTGCATATAGCTTCTTCACCTCAATATCCCCGATATCAATACTACGTGATGACTCATTTCGTTGAATATTAGCCTTAAGATCATTATCAAAAGACGCCACGTTATGAACGGAGTCAACGGTATAAACCCTGTCACTCATGTCATCTCCACATTCCGATGCACTATCAGAATGATCAGTAACGACCTTCTCCTGAACCTGAATCTGAATCGGACTATGCTTAGGACTATTCTCCATCTCATTAATCCGTTCTTCTATATCTCTCAAAGAACGTGGCGAATCACCATACGCATACTGCTCTATATCAACCGTCTCATCATCATGCTCCACCTCAGCATGATTCTCAATCAATTTACATTTCAACGGAGGGTAATTATACGCCGGCATCTCATTATCCCATATCAACTCCCCATTCTCCCCATCCGCCTCAGACTCCGTCAACCCATAACTCAACATCCTATGCTTATACGCATGCACTTCACAAGTCAACGCTTCAAAAGTCTGCTCACGTTTATACAAACAATCCTCCAACGCCATAATCTCCTGCTGATCATGCGCCATTTTCTCCTCAGAAAACCTCTTAAACTGCCTCGCCTCCATCTGCACTTCCGCTTTCTCACTCTGCAACCTTAAAATCATCGACATCGCCTCATTTGCAGCCGAAGACGCAGCGTTCCTCTCCTCATCCAACTCAACAGACAAATCCTGTATCGTCTCCTGCTGACTATTAACCATCTCCCTCAACACCATACATTCATTTCCAATGTCCACACGCGCCACATCACCCAAAACACCCGGTACGACGAAAACCTCCTCATCGTCTCGCTCGTCGAGCTTTCGCTTAACGGAACGTAACCAAACAGTCGAATCTTTACCAGAACAACAATTACAACCACAATCACACCATTTAATCACTGTATCCTCAACAACCTGATCACTTCCAGATTCCATATTTTTATAACCAATTGTTCATCAAATCACCTCTAAATCATCAATCCTTCAAAATTAAAGTAAATCACAAATTACCCATTAAAAAAAAACTAAAATTTAACTAAAATTACATAAATTGGGATAAATCTTGACCTAATTAAACAAAATTACAGCTAAAAATTACAATTTTTTTTTTTTTTTTTTTTAAATTTTGACTTAATCAAACAAAATTACATAAAATTGAAGTTACCTTATAGGAGTGTGATGATGAGATGCAAATTTGGTGAGTTAAAATTGGAGCCCTAATTTTTAGTTTTTTGTATTTATGAAATGTTATGGATATTGGGGAAAAAGCATATTGTTGTTTTTAATAAAAACTACTTTTAAATAACAGATGAGAAATACAGTAATAAAGAAGGATATTTATATAAAACTTAAAGAAAAGATATTTAAAAAAGTAGGAGTTGTGGGGCACTGGCAAAACTAGTTTTGTTCGTGGGTTGGTTGTCTGAGTCTACAACAAACTTTTTATATTTTTTTATTTGTTTTTTAGCTTTGGAATAATTAATTAATTGAGTGAATGTTCAAAGGATGATAATTTGATTATGATTTGTTTTAGGGACTTGATTAAAAGGAGATGATTTTGTGGTCAAATATGGTAACCCAATAGCTTAGTTTAAGTTAATCTTATGGAGGTTGCTTGATTGTGACTCTTCAAATCTGTGTTTTATATAAACACCACATGTGTTCACGTGTGTAAAGTGTAAACAATTAAACATAGTGTTTGACTTTCTCTAGGTGATTTAGCCCGGGTGTAATAGAGAGACTCAGATAGCATTGTCAACTTAGTGTTACATCAACTTTCTCTTTCTACAACTAACTTTATTATCAAAAACAATAACAACAAGCCCAATTCAATCAGAGCAGGGTAAAGGGAACTAAATTCATTATCACCTTAACGTAATAAGACAACAAATTTCATCAACAAAATATGACTCACTTAAACCCACAATTTTTTTTGAACGTCAATTTTTTTCACACATCATATTACATATCTCATAAATGCGTCCAGCGAGGCTTGAACCTGCAACCTCTAGGTTGGTAGAAAACTTACATAACACTAGACAAAAGGCTTTGGGTTCACTTCTAAGTTGGTGAACCCACAACTTTTAGAATGCCAGTTTTTAAACATGTTTATTCCACCAAAACACACACGCGCGCAAAAAAAAAAAAAAAAAAAAAAAAAAAAAAAAAAAAAAAACTCACGACTTGGTCTTGGCCAAGACCGAGTCTTGCATATTTGCTATGGAAGATGCGTTCTCGTGGTTCCTCCATAATAAGAACACCGCATCCTTCGTGTGCTAGCAAGGACGAAGACTCGGTCTTTGTTTTGTTTTACCGATTGTCTTAATTGAAAAAAAAAACTAAAATAAAAATGGATATAAAGAAAAGAATTGTGAAACACTATCAAGAAATATAATTAAGCTATAAATGTTAATAAGGTGTTATATAACTTTTTGAAGAACAAGTTATCATTGACAAAACTAAGCAACGCACATGTCACTCCTCGAAAGCGATAAGGAAAAAAAACATCTCACATAACATATTGATTCGAAGAAAAAGCAAATTAAATTATACAGTGAGCAACTTGATTGTTAGTTTGATTGAACCAGGAGAAGGAAAGATGCATGTTCTTCGAATGATTGGATTGTTTCAAATTTAACTTCAAACAACCACTACACTTTAAATAAAGAGAACAACTACATGAGTTTGACATGCATAGCCCACGAGTCTCTATTCGACACAAAAACAACTTCATGTGCTTAAAGAAAGCTTTTTGTCATGACAAGGATAATTTGTAGAGTAAAGATCATTTGAGAACAAAATTTTATTTACTAATTTTCACCTTTTATCTTTCTTTTATTTTTATTTGATGTAATGGATGAGATTAATCTCAACAATTTAAAAAACTCATTTTTATCATTTTTTTCAAATATTAATATCTTTCAAACCATTAATCGTTAAGCAAAAAAAATATACCGTTACGACGAGCATTTAATTATCTTTCTATAGATAGGCACTTGATATATTTTTGATATTTTTTTTTTTCGTTTTTTTCACGTTTTTTTTCATGACCGAAAATATCACATGTGATATTACATATCACATGATATTACACTAATTTCACATGTGATATTTTCGGCCAGGAAAAAAAACATGAAAAAGACGAAATTTTTTTTTTTGTCGAAAGTATATCAAAGTGCCCGTCTATAGAAAGATAATTAAATGTTCGTCGTGATGGTGTAATTATTTTTGTTTAACAATTAACGATTTAAGAGACATTTAAATTATAAAAAATGAGTGAAATATTAAAATATTTTTAATCTCCACCATTGATTTATTTTCAGATGGATGTTGTTTTGGTTTCTAAAATAACTCGATTCTAATTTGTATGCATCAAACATATATAAAAAATTAGATCTAAAGATGTGATTGGTGCATTTGAAAAATTAATTGTTGAGAAATAATTTTTTTTGAAAGGCCAGCTATTATTCAAAAAAACAAGAAGCAAAAGAACAAAGTCACCTTATGGGGCATACCCTCATAAGGAAAACATCAGTTACAACACAGAAAACATATATCACCTCTAAAGCAAACCCGATTACCTAAACAAAACTAAAAGCAAACAGGGACCAACGGCACATGAGAAATGTGTGTATGCCTTGATTGCCACAAAATACACCATTACACAGTAACTAACTATGACATACATGAATACAGCTGCTACAATCCACAACATAACCAGCTACACTTGTCTTGCCACTGCAAATTCTACTTCAATTCTTCGATCTCCTTGAAGCCTACTCGAAAGCCTTCAGAAAAAACCAATATAAAGCACAAGAACGACCCAAAACACGAGCATAAAATCAGACCAGAGATGCAGGCCCATTACACCAATCGACCCAACTATACCCGAAACTTTTGGACCTGTGCGAAACCCAAAAGAAAGATGTAAGTTGAATCTCGAACACCAAATCAGAAGCCGACAACCGTTTAGCCCGGAAAACTTTATTATTTCGAGCTTTCCATATGAGATAGAGCGAAGTCCATATCACAGCTTCCCAAAGTAGACGTAATTTAGCCGGCCCAAAACCCACCATATTTAGGACATCATCTACACATGAACCAACAAAGGAGCCTATATTCCACCAATCACAAATGCTTGACCAAACCGAGGAAACAAAATTGCATCGAACCATACAGTGCTCTATTGTCTCGACAGCTTCCGCACAATGAGGACATAATGTAGAATGAAGATCCACACCAATATGATCAAGAATAGTCCTAACCGGAATCCGACCACATTTAAGCCTCCACATAAAAACATTGACCTTCCGAGGAACAATCCTGCACCACTTCGTTTCTTCTACCTGAGATCTCGGACCGAGAACCTTCTCATCCACCATCTCTTTAAGTCCCTTCACTGTAAAATCCCCATCCATTTCCAGCAGCCATTGCCACGAATCCATACCATCTCGAGTTGGACCTTGATCCCTCACTAAGCTAACACAATCCTCAAACTCACCCATTGATCTACCTCTAGGATTTCCAACCCAATCCCAACACCAATTCCACCCGGTATTATCCCAACAACCTCTATCTTTAATTCGAACTTCCTTATTTCTCTCAAACCTAAACAACCTAGGAAACCGGTCGCATAACCTATAATTCCCAATCCATTTATCCAACCAAAAACGTACACTTTCACCGTTTCCCAACTTCCTACCAAATGAAGATGTGAACTCAATTCCTAGCCTATTAATTTCCTTGCCCACTTTGATAATACTACTCCAAGTGGCCCGACTAATTACCCCACCATCACCCCCTTCTCGCAAACCACCATCTTCTCCATAAATACTCTTAATGACCCGAGCCCAAAAAGTATTCCCTTCTACCTTAAACCGCCACCACCATTTACCCAATAAACCCAAATTGGAGGCTTTGAGGCTTCCAATATTTAACCCCCCCAGTTCAAATTTAGACAAAACGTTTTCCCATTTAACCCATGCCATCTTGCGGCTATCCCCACCCCCACCTCAAAAGAAATTTTTCCTCACTCTCTCAAGTTTTTGAATAACACTAGCTGGGGCACGAAACATGAAAAAATAGTACAACGAGAGGCTACCAAGAACCGAGCGCACCAAAGTTAGGCGACCACCAAAGGACAACGTTCTCGCTTTCCAATTTGACAGTTTCTCCTTGAACTTCTCAACTACTACGTTCCAACTTTCCACCCTATTCATGTTCGAGCCGACAGGAAGACCGAGGTATACAAAAGGTAACTTACCTAGACGACACCTTAAGAGATTAGCCATTGCATCTACTTCATGTTGTGATACTCCAACCCCATAAAGACAACTTTTACTCAAGTTAATTTTCAACCCCGAAGCCTTTTCGAAGCACTTGAGAACTCTCATCAAATTTCTGCCATTTCTATAACTCCACTCCCCGAAAAAAACGGTATCATCTGCGTATTGTAAATGGGATACAATAACTTCATCTCTACCTACCGACACCCCCTTCAATACCCCATTACTAACCGCTTGTTTTGTAGCCACATTAATCCCTTCTGCCGCTATAAGGAATAAAAACGGAGACAACGGATCACCTTGCCTAATTCCTCTACTCATTCTAAATTCCTCCGTAGGTGAACCATTAACCAATATTGAGATTGATGCTGAACGTAAACACGCATCCACCCAGTTACTCCATTTTAACTCAAACCCCATCTGTACCATCACGTCTCTAATGTAATGCCAATTCACAGAATCATACGCTTTCTCAAAGTCGATCTTAAAGATAAGTCCCTGACCCTGAGATTTTCTTAGATAATCAACAACCTCATTTGCTACCAAGACTCCATCCAAAATGAAGCGCCCTTTGATAAAAGCATTTTGAGCATTTCCGATCACTCCATCAATAACTTTTTTAATTCTTTCTGCTAAAACTTTTGACACTATCTTATAGAAGCACCCGATTAAACTAATTGGCCTAAAATCTTTCAACGCAATTGGATCCTTAGTCTTAGGAATAAGTGCGATAAAAGAAGAGTTGCACCCGTGACTAAATTCCCCCTTTTCCCAAAACCAATTAATGGCGAGCATCAAATCGTGTTTTATGACATCCCAGAAACGTTTAATGAACTTAAAATTGACACCGTCAGGTCCAGGAGATTTTGAGCTGCCACAGCTCTTCACCGCCATCCAAACTTCGCCCTCAAAAATGAAAGAGAAAAGATGCATGACACTTGTCAAAAAATGAATGATGTAGGTCTATTAGTAGGTCTCATTATTAGGTTTAGATATCACAACTCATCAAAATATTTCATATCATTGGTTTTATAAAATATGATTGAAATGAGCATAATATTACAATAACTTTTAGTATTTTTTGTGGTTTTATAAAACACGTAAAGTTTATGAAAAGATAAATAATGAGCGGTGGGCAAGTCTTTTCAAGAATATCAAAATATAAAGGTCCGCAGCAACGCGCGGATAACAGATACACATGTTGTAACATATGAGTAGATAACCTAGAATACACCTTAGAAAGACAAAATTGAAAAACTTACTAATAATATCATTAGCATTTTAAAAAATTGAACAAATAAATAAATTTGCAACCAAATCTTTTAAAGAATACATTTCTTTTTAACAACCAAAAAATTCGAACTTGTTCGTGCTAATTTACCGACAGAGATTTACTTGGTTTGAATCTATGTGACGGTGAGTTTAAAAAACTTCAACACTTAGTCGGCCAAAAGTCTAAATCATAGTTAAACAAAAAGGTAAAAATGAAAATACAATCTTTACATCCCAGGCTTTTAATCTAGTGGTACGTAAGTTGTCCACCAACATATAAATTGTAAGTTCAAAACTTATTAAAGGCATTTGTGATCATTTGTGAGATATATTGTAAGATAAGTAGTATAAGGTGTGAAAAATTGTTGTTAAAAAAAAAATGTTTATTGTATTTTTAAAGTTGCAATTTAAGATATAAAACTAGTCCTTTACAATTCACACTCTTGAGTCCTTGACCCACCCTTACCTAATACCTGTCCCGGTATCTTTTACACAACATGTCTACTTCATTTCTTTTAGGGATGCCCTATTAGAACGGGGTCTAGATGGGCTCTGCAAACCCTCCCTATACATTAGGGAGGGACTTTTTACTGTTTTTTACTGTTGTGTCAGGTTTTGCAGCTTTTTTTTTTTTTTTTTTTTTTTTTTTTTTTTTTTTTTTTTTTTTAAATCTTTAAGTTTTTTATTATTTTTTTTTTAAATCTTTAAGTTTTTTCTTTTTTTTTTACTACAAGTGTTTTAATTTATTTTTTGAAGTGTTTTTTTTGACAAGTTTTTTGTCCAAATGTTGTGTCCAAATGTTGTGTCCAAATGTGCAGATTCACACAAAAATAAGTCCAAAGTCCAAAGTCCAACCAAAGACCAAATGTGCAGATTCACACAAAAAAGTCCAACTCCAAGTCCAACCAAAGACCAAAAGTGCAGCAACCAGAAAGTGCAACCAAATGCCAAAGTGCAGCAACCACAAAGTGCAGATTCATGTTTAGGCAGTTCACACAATCAACACAAAGTAAACACAAGAAATATTCGTCATCGCCTTATCGGCTCAGATTTTTAGTAAGGCTCGGATAATGAAGGCTGCAAAGTGATAAAAATATCACTTTGCCATGCCATTCGGTTTTAAAAACCATTCGTCATCGCCTTAGTTACAAATTGATAGTTACACAAACCTGTAAACAGCATAAGTAACCTGTATCAGAATCACAAGTACTATCACATGTATAAACAAGAACGGGGGCTATTTCGTTATGGACTTAAGGCTCGGATAATGAAGGCTGCAAAGTGATAAAAATATCACTTTGCCATGCCATTCGGTTTTAAAAACTATTCGTCATCGCCTTTGTTCCAAGTGCACCTAAAGTGTAGCCCCCGTTAGTCTAAAAAATGTACCCCCGTCCTTATAAAGCACATGTTACATAACCTCAACAACATCCACAAGCCATTCCAAAAAACATCACAAGCATGTAAACAGCAAGATTCTCACAACAAAAGCCTGCAAGTAAACAGCAAGATTCTCACTTGCTTTTGCAGCTTTCCTCAAGCAACCCTCAAATCACCAAGAAAAGTAGTATCAGAAGCATGTGAAATACTCACAAGCTCAACAGTTACAATCAGCTTTGCTCCACTATAAACAAAGCTCAGATTATCACAACAAATGGCAAACATCACAACAAAAGCTCAACAAGTAACAAGTAACAAGGATTGGGGCAGAGTATCACAACAAAAGGCAAGAGCATCACAACAAGGGTTGGGCCAGAGCATCACAACAAGTAACACCAACAAAAGCTCAGATTATCACAACAATAGGCAGAGCATCACAACAAAAGCTCAACAAGTAACAAGTAACAAGGATTGGGGCAGAGTATCACAAGGGTTGGGCCAAAGCATCACAACAAGTAACACAAAATGTCTAGGTCACGATTTTCCACAAATGAGGTAACAACAAGTTTTACACTTTTACATTAGGCTCAGATTATATGGCTGCAACTTCAAATGTTGCAAAATCAAGTTTCTATTGCCATCCATTTGGAAATGCCACGCCAATATCAATTTTTAAAAAAAATCATCATTGCCTATAATATGCTTAAAACTAGAGCCTGTGGACTGGGGGTAGGCCAGAGCAGGTATTCATACCACTCAAAGGTGGCAGATCAAGATGTTAACCTACCCACATCCACAGGTTAACCACCACCATAGACCCCGTTCTTATAGGCATTTAAGTAGTATCATAATAAGCAGTTTTTTTATAAAAGTACACCTAAAAGGCATGAGATATACAGACGGGGGCTACTTTTTTATTCTAACGGGGGCTATACAGAACCACCACCACATAAGAACACAGAACCACCTACACAGAACCACCACCACATAAGAACACAGAACCACCACCACATAAGAACACATAACCACCTACACAGAACCACCACCACATAAGAACACAGAACCACCACCACATAAGAACACATAATCACAATAAACATCACAAATCACCCAGAAACAGATGACTTTTTTTCCCAAACCCTAATTAAAAAAATTGGGCGTTTTTTAATAATCAAATAGATCTGGCTAATTAAACATGAAACAAACACATAATGACAATAAACATCACCAAATCACCCAGAAACATATAAATTTTTCCCAAACCCTAATTAAAAAAATTGGGCGTTTTTTAATAATCAAATAAATATGGCTAATTAAACATGAAACAAACACATAATCACAATAAACATCACCAAATCACCCAGAAACATATAAATTTTTCCCAAACCGTAATTAAAAAAATTGGGCGTTTTTTAATAATCAAATAAATATGGCTAATTAATAATGAAACAAACACATAAATCACAATAAACATCACCAAATCACCCAGAAACATATAAATTTTTCCCAAACCCTAATTAAAAAAATTGGGCGTTTTTTAATAATCAAATAAATATGGCTAATTAAACATGAAACAAACACATAATCACAATAAACATCATAAATCTAACCCAGAAACATATAAATTTTTCCCAAACCGTAATTAAAAAAATTGGGCGTTTTTTAATAATCAAATAGATCTGGCTAATTAAACATGAAACAAACACATAATCACAATAAACATCACCAAATCACCCAGAAACATATAAATTTTTCCCAAACCCTAATTAAAAAAATTGGGCGTTTTTTAATAATCAAATAAATATGGCTAATTAAACATGAAACAAACACATAATTACAATAAACATCACAAATCACCCAGAAACAGATGACTTTTTCCCAAACCCTAATTAAAAAAATTGGGCGTTTTTTTCTAATCAAATAGATCTGGCTAATTAAACATGAAACAAACACATAATGACAATAAACATCATAAATCTAACCCAGAAATTAACAAAAACCCTCAAAAAGTTATCATAATCTAACCCAGAAGTTAGATAGAGAAAAGAGAGAGAGAGAGAAAAGAGAGAGAGAGAATAACACACACACAAGTGAGTGGGTGAGTGTGAGTATGTGAGGGTGAGGTGTACGCGTAAACGCGTTTTTACGTTTTTATTAATTTTTTTTTTAAATGTAAAATGTTAGTAAATGTAAAATGTTAGTAAATGTTAAATGTATAAATGTAAAAGGTTTAAATGTTAAATGTAAAAAATGTAAAAAAAAATGTTATAAAAAATGTTATACAAATGTAAAAAAATTATAAAAATGTTATAAATGTAAAAGGTTTAAATGTTAAATGTTAAATGTAAAAAATGTAAAAAATGTAAAAAAAAATGTAAAAAAAATGTAAAAAATCTAAAAAATGTAAAAAAAATGTCAAAAAAAAATGTTATAAAAAATGTTATACAAATGTAAGAAATAAAAGTTATAAAAATGTAAAAGTTGTAATAAAAACTAAAACCAAAAGTATTAGTAAAAAATGTTATGTATTTTCAGGTTTTCGGTTCTCACGAGGAAGTAACTGAGTGGGCGCAAAATATAGCTCGTGAGCTCGGTTTTGTAATTGTTAAAGATAGAACCAAATCAGAAAATGGTTATATGAACGAAATCAATTATAGGTGTACAAAGGGTGGGCCGTATATATATCAAGGTAGTGGCAGACGGAAAACCAAAACATGCAAAACTGGTTGTCCATTCAGATTAGATGCGAAATATCATCGAACAAAAAATTATTGGGTATTGAGGGTGAAGGATGATACGCATAATCATGATATGCTAGAGTCGTTGCATGGTGTGCCATATGCAATGCGATTAAAAGATGATGAGTTGGGCATGGTCAGAGAATTGACAGATTATAACGTACGACCACTTAATATACTTTCGACAATAAAGGGTCGTAATCCGGATAACGTGTCTAGCGTTAGAACTATATATAACGCACAAGATAAGTTCCGGAGAGTCAGAGTAGGTGATAGAACTCCAATTCAAGTCCTTTACTCGCATTTGCAAGAATCAGGGTATACATGGTACCCGAGGGTAAATGAGCATACCAACGAGCTTGAGGAGCTATTTTTTGTGCACCCCACGTCGTATGCTATATGGTGTACATTCCCTGAAGTCATGCTGATGGACTCCACGTACAATACCACGGTGTTTAAATTGCCGTTGTTGGAAATTGTTGGACTAACTTCAACAAACAAAACATTTTCAATGGCGTATAGCTTTTTATCCAGTGAACAAGGGCATAATTTTAGATGGGTATTTCAACGTGTGAAGCAAGTGATTGGCGAAAGATATTACCCACGTGTTGTCGTCACTGACAGAGATTTAGCGTTAGTTAGGGCAATAAGAGCAGAATTTCCTGACGCTCACCAATTACTCTGTCGATGGCATATACAGCAAAACATACTTAAGTTTTGCAAAAATAAATTCACAGGTGGGGATATTGACTATGACTCCGTTAAAAAACGATGGGATTCGATGGTTAAAGCTCCGACCTTCGAATCGTTCGAGCGACGTTATCGACGCCTACAAGAGCTATTGGTCAACCATCAGGGTACTTAATTATTAATTGATTGTTTTTAAATATGCACCCGAATGACCTTTAATTAATTCATTGTTTTTTTCAGATGTCGCTTTGTATCTGCATAACTGGGTGCAAGATTACACACCCATGTTTGTCTCGTATATTACCGACCGATATAAATCCTACGGCCAGACAACAACGTGCAGAGTTGAGGCTCACCACGCGTTGTTGAAATTATATTTGGACGGCACACAGTCCAAATTAGACAGGTTGTTGAGGTCGGTCGATAAGATTCTCATGACGCAAGAAGATGCGATAAAAGAGACTTTCAACAGAAGCATGAACGAGAAACTAATTAAGTGTGATGTACCACTATTTTACGAATTAACGTATAAAGTTTCTAAACATGCTTTGAACCTCATGCACAAAGAACTCCACCTGTCGATCGCCCCAGAAGACTGTAGCCATAATAATCGAGCAATATACGGACTACCATGCTTTCACGAGATGCGAATCTATGTTATTCAAGGTAAGTATATTAAATTTATAACTATCAAGTTGTTTTCCACATTAATATCAGTAATTTATACAAGTCACTTTAATTGATTTCAGGAGTACCCATTCCACTGGAACGAGTTGATATTTTTTGGAGAACCCTATCTGTTCCGTGGCCTGTTATCAATAGGCCCCCGGATAAAGATGGCTCTTCGTTTAACGATGATGATGATGGTGGTGTTGTTGATGATGGTGATGATGATGATGATAATACTAAGTTTAACGATGGCATGCGACAATTCAAGAATATTTTTAGCAAATCAACATCGTTTGTCAAGAAGAATATGTTAACGAAGTTAAAAGATATATTCCAACCTGAATCTGCTGACACACGTGAACCAGCTATTCAAAAAAATACCCGTGGACGTCCGAGCGCAAAGGACAAAAAGGGCAAGGCTACACAAGTCCCGGACTTGAATGAAGTTCCGGACTTGAATGAAGTCCCGGACTGGAATGACTTGAATGATGTGCCAACCATGAATCATCGAAGAAGCACAAATTCAAGATCCACGAAAGTCCCGAAACGCGCCAAAGAACCTGCGAGACATAGTTCGTACACGGGTCAAAAAATAAGACACAGATTTTACGTTGGAGATAAGGATAGCGAGTATTTTATTGATCGCATTCCAGAGATTTTCCGTTCACAGGTAATAAGTATAAATAATGTGGAGGGTGACGGAAATTGTGGGTTTCGGTGCATTGCCCATTGGATTGTGCATGACCAAGATAGGTGGGCCGATGCTAGATACATGTTAATGCAAGAGTTACAAAGACATAGTGTAACTTACGTGAGTATGTGGGGGGAAGAAGACTTTAACCACCTTCTTGAAACATTAAACTGGTTTAATGGACCAGCGCCTGAAGATTACTGGATGACGATGCCACATAACGGTCTGGTCATCGCTTCAGCTATTCGCCGACCTCTTGTATATATAGACTGTCATGGTTGGTTCACATGTTTACCCCTATTTTCTGCTCCAAACTTATCACATGGAATTTACCCCATTGTGATTGCGCGCGTGGGGGAGAACAGTGGTGCTCATTACATTTGTCTCAATATAGACAGAGATTCAGATCTACCACATTACCACCCACAATGGAGGTGGTTCAAACAGCCAGTTGCAAACGAATGAGATGCAATATATAACAATCGATGTATTTTGTAAATGTTGTAAATGATTATTCATTTATTAATTGTTTGTAAATGTTGTAAATGATTATTCATTTATTTAAATGTAAATTGTTTGAAAATGTTGTAAATGATTATTCAACATCGTTTAAATGTTAATTGTTTGAAAATGTTGTAAATGATTATTTAACATCGTTTAAATGTTAATTGTTTGAAAATGTTTAAATTAGTAATAACATTATTGATTGCTGATGTAAATTATTATGCAAATTCTTTTGTCAGATGAGCCAAAGAAATCTTTTCTGGTGCCGATGTAATAAAGGATTTATTGTAGAACGGAAATCCTGGCAAGATGGTAGTCGTGGGCGACTGTTTTATGCATGTCCTCTTTCAGTGGTAAATAATCATACGTTTACTTAGTTATGTAAATAATTTGTTTGTTAAAAATACATTTCTTATTATTTTCTTAACATGTAACAGCCAGGTACACAAGACTATGGGTGTCGATACTTCGCGTGGAAAGATGAATTTGAAGCAGAACACTTTAATCAACCCTCTTCTTCAACGCATTGCTCAAACTGCGTTGCTACAAAAAATGAGTGCGTTGCTACAAAAAATGAGAACAAGTTGTTGAAGGCAAGAATAAAGGCGCTGGAAATGGAGTTAGAAATGGCAAGGAATCCTGAGGATCACGCTTGTCAGTCAAGTGCCCGGCTCCATGATCTTTTAAATGAGATGAATAATCTTCATATGTCGTAGATGTTGTTGTTTTTAAATAATATGTATAACGTTGTCGTTTAATTTAATAATAACAGTTTTTGTTGCAGTTATTTAACGTGGTAATATTTAACGTGCTATTATACAAACAAAATAATTATACAAAACATTACACATATACAAAATATTATACATATACATCCCATTTACTTTAAAAAAAAAAAAAAAAATAAAAAAAAAAAAAAAATAAAAAAAAAAACCGGCGCTAAACGACAAAATAGGGTAAAAGTCAAAAAAAAAATATATAAAAAGTACACCTAAAGTGTAGCCCCCGTTAGACTAAAAATTCTACCCCCGTCCTTATAACTCATGCCTTTCTTTTTTAATGACAAATGATTAAGAGATATTGCATTTTTTTATTCCTAAACAAGAGAGAAACATGTGTTATTTCTCAAATTGTTTTGCATAACGTTTTGATATTGCCCATTTGGATTTGTTTCTCTCGCATGAACATTTGATCTTTGTAAAGATCATTATATGAAAACCGGCCGGTTTGATCCTATTTGCTTATGATTTGGCGCGCTTTTGAACTTGACGAACATGTAAGAGTACCAAGTCGACCTTCAGTGGTGCAAGATGTACAGATTCATATTTGGACAAAAAGATAATAATCCGAACTTATATCCGTCTTTCCATCCGAAAATAAATAAAAGGCTTTCTTAGTTTCTTTTTGTGACATCTGAAAAATAGCAACATTTTCTTTGGATGTGTGTGCTTATGGTATTATACTCATGTGCGATAGACAAGAAGGTTCTGCAGTAGCGTTCACTAGTCATACAGTGTACATACATCGACCTGAGGCCAATTTTATTTTCTTTAATTTGTTACAACATATATTACTGTACATCTGAATTCACTATACAAATCTTACAAGCAAATATGAGGTGGAATAAGCTTTCCTGGATTCATAATCCCATTTGGATCCAAAACATCCTTTATCTTCTTCATTGTCCTCAGATTTTCCTTTCCAAGTTCTTTTTCAAGATACTGCATATTCAAAATCACAATGATATTTCTCTAAGGGACAGTTTGGACATTTTACAAAACTAGCTGTCGGAGTTGGATACTAATGCTAATTACCTTGAGTTTCGCCGTACCAACACCATGCTCTCCAGTGCATGTGCCCTCCATTGCTAAGGCTGCATGAACCATAAAATTGTTTAATCTTTCAGCTTCCTTACGTTGCTCCTCTTCTGCTGGATCAAAAAAGATCGCTGTGTGAAAGTTGCCATCGCCAGCATGAGCAATCAACACGCTGTTAACAGGAATATGTCAAAATTTTGTAAACAACAACCTAATGAAAAATTTCAAAACTATTTATTTTTTAGTATCAAGTCAAATAGCTAATATGAATACACAAATATACTTGGACGGAACATACCCGAGAAGTGGTGAAGCATCTAGTTCTTCTTTAGATTTAGAAATTAGCTCCGCTAGGTGTGATAAGGGGACACATACATCCTAAGAAACAAAGAGATTAGGCCATAAATAATTGGCACCAAGAAACCTGTGTCGGAGGAGTTGTAGACTAACCGTGATCAGTGCTTCAAAACCAGGTGCCATTGCTAAACAGGCAATATAAGCCTCTTTCCTTATCTAATAGAAACGATAAAATAAACTCAACTTATAAAGTGAAATAAAATTCTGTTTTGACAATAACAAGTTCATGGAAAGCCAACGAACCTTCCAAAGTTCCTTTTTAGCTTCAGGGTCTTCTGCGAAAACAAAATCTGAACCACTATGTTCAGATGCAATCTTCTGAACGATAAGTGTCTGCTCACGTGTATATGCTTCTGTAAAATAAAAAATTTGATGCCTCACATTAGCAAGTGACTATTTTTGGTCGAATTCCAAGAAGGAGAAAGATAAATCATAACCTGTGCCGATAAATTCAAACATCAAAGTTGGATATTCAGGCAAGTGTTTCCCATTAGCAAGATTGATAGCCTTTATATTTAACTCATCTAAAAGCTCCACCCTTGACAACTACCAGAAAATATATGAATTTATAGTATTGACTTAATCAGAGTTGAACAAGATTCTTATACGACATGAAGAAGCATACTTGTATGCCAGACAACATAGCTGCTATTGCAACATCGGCTGCATCTTTAACGGTTGGGAAATTGCACGTTGCAACCTGCAAAGAAAATTAGTCAATTGTATGATTCGCACTTGAATTAATACAAAGTTTTCTGATGATTTTATCAAGAAGAAGTTACGATTGAATGTTCTGGAATTTTTTGTAGGCGCAGTGTAACTTCTGTTATTACACCCAAGGTGCCTTCACTGCCAATCATTAGCCGAGTAAGGTCATACCTGAAACAGTCAGATTAAATTATAACAAGCGTCCCGAATTCCATTCAAGTAGATATATAGAAGAAAAAAAGGGCTCTTCCTATACGTGTTTTTATTACACAGGAAAAAAAAAATGACAATCACAACCCACCCGGCAGCACTTTTTCGAGCACGAGATGCTGTTTTGACAACCTCTCCATCTGCTAACACAGCCTATAAAGGAAGCCAATAAAAATTTTTAGTTTGCGAAAAAAAAATAACAGTAAAAGAAATTGAAGGGAAAAGAACGGACCTTGAGACTGATGACGTTGTCACGCATGGTTCCATACCTACATACTAAAAGCATAAGTACAACCTCAAATACTTTATAAGAAAAAGGATACCGATCCGCATGATTTTATGAGCAATTGCAATATTGCTGTTAACTAGGACTTATATCTGCTCTAGGAATTTCAACCACAGCCTAGTCTCAAAATAAATACATCAATTTCTTTTCTTTAAATGTTTCATAAAAAATGCAACATTCGGACAACAGAAAATATAAACCATACAAAGTGTGTACCTAACAGCTAAAGAACCAGAACAACGCGTCCCACACATCCCTCCAATTGTTGCTCCAGGTCCTACCAAGATAAGTCAAACAAACATTCTCCATAAAACGGTAACAACTACTAAATCATAAGTCGGATGACTTAAGGAAAACTAACCAGGGTCGAGAGGAAAGAAAAGACCATAAGGAGCAAGGTATTCGTTAAGGTCCATCCATCCAATACCAGGCTCAACAACAACATCCATGTCCTTTACATGTAATGCTTTCACATTCTACGTACAACTCATAAGTTATTATAACATTCAGAATGAGTTAATCGGCAAAGACTTTTAAATATAATATGATTGAGGAACGAGTTGGTTGGTCATGATCATGACTAACGCCCCATAAACAGCAATGACATAAGGTTGGTAAAGTACCATAAGGTTTTTTTTTTTTTTTTTTTTTTTTTTTTTTTGGGTAACCATGGTTTCTGACCTTTTGGCCGATTAATTCACGGGGTTTGAACCCACCGCCACACATACTCAAACCAGGTAAAGCCCTCCCTTTTCAGGAGGTTGGTATGGCCACTTCAAGATTGTTTGCACCTAACAGGAATTGAACTTGAGACCTCACACATTTTAAAGTACCATAAGTTTGAAGAGGAAAGGGTGTTTCATACTTTCATTAGGGTCATGTTGATGCAAACACCTCCATTTGGAGATAAAGTTTGACCCTCGAGTGATGTAGCTCCACCATATGGTACAATAGGGACCTGAACACGAAAGATGAGATAAAACTTAACAGCACAAAACATCAGATTTCCAATGGGAGGACATTGTTAGTGTCATTTTATACAAGTAGCTTTAAAATTTGAGATCTGTTTATTCAAAAATCAGTTTAACATTTAGAGCGACTTATATAGTTGCTTTGAAATTTGACATATGTTCATTCACAAATCAGTTTAACATTTAGAACTACTTGTAACAATACAAATATATATCGGTTACGAAATCTAACATGATTATAAGATATTGGAATGGACTCAACTCAGAGCTCACACAAAATAACTGCCAGATAATTATAGCAACCAAAAGGATCACACCTTATATTTGTTACAAAATTGGACAATCTTAGACACTTCGTCTTCAGACCTGCAATCATAAAGTTTCAGTCATGCGTTATTTCATACTTCATATGGTCCTAGAACAAAGGAACACCAAAATATCCATATGCAGTTGAGAAGCATATTTTATACAACTATACATGTGAGTACAAATTCACAAGATAGCTATCAATCCAAGCTTTACAACTTAAAGGGTGCCTTAAAAACATAGCATAAACTTATAAGCAGGACTTGTTTTTGTGTCAATGAGTAACTGTGAATTGATTTTAAGACAATCTGAGGGGCCTCGATTCACCCGTGCAGTACATTTTGCATACTTGCATGACTCCTTTTTTCTACTCATTAGATTTTCTCTTTATAAACACAATCTCATCAAATCCTTTACTTAGTAAGGTGTCTACTAATTTTATATTTCACCCTTGTGAAACCTTACAAGTTTAAATTTATTCTTTAATAACTTTTAGAATGCTGGGATGAAACCATAAATTGTGTATTACCTTGGAAAGACAACAACATCAGGGATATTGACTGATTTATGAAAACTGAAATGTGGTCTCCCATGGAAGTCTCTTTCGTCATGATCCAGTGTCATATTATCCTGTAAAATGAGAATAAACACCCCTTTTCAAATTCTAACTCTTACAACCAAAAATAACTGAACTCAACCCTATACTGCCCAAACTTTCTATCTGTACATAACAGAAAATTGTCAAGAACCTCAATAGAACTTGGTCACTAGCCCAAAAAAGAGATAGAACAAAACAAATTATGCATAAACTAGAACGGTACCCGCGCAATGCGGCGGCGGGTACCCTTTGACTAAATTTTGTGGGAAGCAAATATTTTTCATTATGTAATAGAATATTACTCTCAGAGTTAGTTATTTATTCTGTTATTCCTTGCTAATTATAGTAAGTTTGCCCTAATTGTGACTATTCTATAATTAGTAAGTTTGAGTCTGAATTTCTAAGCCTTGCTAATTATAGAATAGTCTCAAATGCATTATAATATAGTATAGATAGTATAGATATAGATAACATGAATAACATTACTTGACATATAGCCTTCAGATCAGTGATAAGCTCAGGTGGGATTGGAGTATAGCTTCCCTTCACAACATGCTCTTTACTATCTTTGCCTCCAACTCTGAAACCCGATAAAAAGATCAAAATTTCAAAAATAACCCATTTGTCATAAACCCCATGCCCAAAAAACGATCACTGAAATGAAGATGATGATTTGAAAAGAACCACCTTTCTTGAAGATTAGGTGCATCGCATAAAGATGTGTTCTTGTGCAACTGAAATGCAAGTGAGCCACCAGAGACAGCAAATACTATAGGAAGAAATGAAGTCAACCATGATTGGTTCTTGTTTGAGTTGGTTAGAATGGTGTTTGATTCAGATTGAGGTGTGTGTTTGGAGTGAATGAAGGCATTTTGAATGAATCTGATTGGTTTAGAAGATGATCTTAAACGAGAGAGCAAAGTGGAGAATGGCATAGTTCGAGATGAGTATGACTTTTGGAAAATAAGATATCAAAATTAAAGGCTACTATTTTAAGTTGATCACACATAAGGTATGTTTGGCGAAATGGACTGGAGCTGGAGCTGGAGCTAGGGCTGGGGCTGGAGCTGGGGCTAGAGCTTATATTATAAGACGAAATTAAAATATGTATTTTTTTTTCTAAACTTGTTTGGCAAATGGGCTGGGGCTGGGGCTTATTATTGCAAAATTACTAAAAAGGACACAATTAAATGAGTTTTTGTATACGTTTGATATTTTTGTGGGTAAATAAGTAATTTATTCTTCAAAAGCCCCGGCTTAAGTTTTTAGCCTCTTTTATGGGGCTAAAGTTTTTAGCCGGCTTATTTTATAAGCCCTTCAATAAGCCCAATGACAAACGAGACTTATTTAATTAGCCGGCTTATTTTAAAAGCCCAAGCCCCCATAAGCCCCATAAAAGCCCATCCCCAAACATAGACATAGACTTGCAAACTTAGATTAACGGCAACGTTCTCATTTGTTTCATTATTAAATACAAACTCAAAATAATACAACAATACCTATCTAACTTTAAAATTTAGTTTCATTATCATATGTTTTTGTTTGCACCATTAGTCCTTTTGACTAACTACCATTTGTAATTAACTCAAAAATATGTTTTCATATATGTTCTTACATTTTCATACGTTTTCATGCGTTTCTATCTGTTTTTATACGTTTTCGCCCGCTTTCTTAAGTTTTTAAATGTTTTAGTCCTTTTTTATGAAAATTTATAAAAACAGACAAAAACGTATAAAAACGTATGAAATTGTAAGAAAACGTATGAAAACATATTTTTGAGTTAATTACAAACGGTCGTTAGCCAAAAGGACTAACAGTGCAAACAAAAACGTAAAGAATACGAGCGAAAACATATAAAAGCGGATGGAAACGTAAGAAAAACATATTTTTGAGTTAATTACAAACGGTCGTTAGTCAAAAGGACTAACGGTGCAAACAAAACGTATGATAATGAAACAACATTTGAAAGTTTGATGGGTATTGTTGTATTATTTTGGGTTCGTATATGATAATGGAACAAATAAGAAAGTACGTTGCTATTACTCAATCATGAGTCCCAATGGGACGGGAAAGCTAGCAGCTTCCTGTTGCATGTTCGCTTAACCGGGAGTGGTGACCCCGGTGGAGCTCGACATATCGAACAACGCGGCTCCATACCCTTAAGGGCTATAGGGGACGGAAAGAAAAGCTTAAAGACTGAAAATCCGGTCTTAAGTGCATCTTCCGCTTCCATTAAAATATAGTATAATAACAAATCGTCATTTCCAGTTACTGCATATGATTTCGAATTGTGATTTATATTTCAAACTCTTACGCTCTTTTCTCCTCCTTCCCGAGTGGTATAATGGGGTACCTGTCTATCACACAGTGATTTTTCGCTCACTTCTGATGCTCTAAAGTAGGGCTGAGTTATAATGACGGGGGTAGATTTTTTAGACTAACGGGGGCTACAATTTAGGTGTACTTTTTATATTTTTTTTTTGACTTTTACCCTATTTTGTCGTTTAGCGCCGGTTTTTTTTTTTTTTTTTTTTTTTCTTTTTTTCTTTTTTTTTTGTGTTTAAAGTAAATGTATTGTATATGTATAATATTTTGTATATTTTGTGTTTAATAATGTTTTGTATATGTGTAATGTTTTGTATAATTATTTTGTTTGTATAATAGCACGTTAAATATTACCACGTTAAATAACTGCAACAAAAACTGTTATTATTAAATTAAACGACAACGTTATACATATTATTTAAAAACAACAACATCTACGACATATGAAGATTATTCATCTCATTTAAAAGATCATGGAGCCGGGCACTTGACTGACAAGCGTGATCCTCAGGATTCCTTGCCATTTCTAACTCCATTTCCAGCGCCTTTATTCTTGCCTTCAACAACTTGTTCTCATTTTTTGTAGCAACGCACTCATTTTTTGTAGCAACGCAGTTTGAGCAATGCGTTGAAGAAGAGGGTTGATTAAAGTGTTCTGCTTCAAATTCATCTTTCCACGCGAAGTATCGACACCCATAGTCTTGTGTACCTGGCTGTTACATGTTAAGAAAATAATAAGAAATTTATTTTTAACAAACAAATTATTTACATAACTAAGCAAACGTATGATTATTTACCACTGAAAGAGGACATGCATAAAACAGTCGCCCACGACTACCATCTTGCCAGGATTTCCGTTCTACAATAAATCCTTTATTACATCGGCACCAGAAAGGATTTCTTTGGCTCATCTGACCAAAGAATTTGCATAATAATTTACATCAGCAATCAATAATGTTATTACTAATTTAAACATTTTCAAACAATTAACATTTAAACGATGTTAAATAATCATTTACAACATTTTCAAACAATTTACATTTAAACGATGTTGAATAATCATTTACAACATTTTCAAACAATTTACATTTAAATAAATGAATAATCATTTACAACATTTACAAAATACATCGATTGTTATATATTGCATCCCATTCGTTTGCAACTGGCTGTTTGAACCACCTCCATTGTGGGTGGTAATGTGGTAGATCTGAATCTCTGTCTATATTGAGACAAATGTAATGAGCACCACTGTTCTCCCCCACACGTGCAATCACAATGGGGTCAATTCCATGTGATAAGTTTGGAGCAGAAAATAGGGGTAAACATGTGAACCAACCATGACGGTCTATATATACAAGAGGTCGGCGAATAGCTGAAGCGATGACCAGACCGTTATGTGGCATCGTCATCCAGTAATCTTCAGGCGCTGGTCCATTAAACCAGTTTAATGTATCACGAAGGTGGTAAAAGTCTTCTTCCCCCCACATACTCACGTAAGTTACACTATGTCTTTGTAACTCTTCCATTAACATAACTCTAGCATCGGCCCACCTATTTTGGTCATGCACAATCCAATGGGCAATGCACCGAAACCCACAATTTCCGTCACCCTCCACATTATTTATACTTATTACCTGTGAACGGAAAATCTCTGGAATGCGATCAATAAAATCCTCGCTATCCTTATCTCCAACGTAAAATCTGTGTCTTATTTTTTGACCCGTGTACGAACTATGTCTCGCAGGTTCTTTGGCGCGTTTCGGGACTTTCGTGGATCTTGAATTTGTGCTTCTTCGGTGATTCATGGTTGGCACATCATTCAAGTCATTCAAGTCCGGGACTTCATTCAAGTCCGGAACTTCATTCAAGTCCGGGACTTGTGTAGCCTTGCCCTTTTTGTCCTTTGCGCTCGGACGTCCACGGGTATTTTTTTGAATAGCTGGTTCACGTGTGTCAGCAGATTCAGGTTGGAATATATCTTTTAACTTCGTTAACATATTCTTCTTGACAAACGATGTTGATTTGCTAAAAATATTCTTGAATTGTCGCATGCCATCGTTAAACTTAGTATTATCATCATCATCATCATCATCATCAACAACACCACCATCATCATCATCGTTAAACGAAGAGCCATCTTTATCCGGGGGCCTATTGCTAACAGGCCACGGAACAGATAGGGTTCTCCAAAAAATATCAACTCGTTCCAGTGGAATGGGTACTCCTGAATTCAATTAAAGTGACTTGTATAAATTACTGATATTAATGTGGAAAACAACTTGATAGTTATAAATTTAATATACTTACCTTGAATAACATAGATTCGCATCTCGTGAAAGCATGGTAGTCCGTATATTGCTCGATTATTATGGCTACAGTCTTCTGGGGCGATCGACAGGTGGAGTTCTTTGTGCATGAGGTTCAAAGCATGATTAGAAACATTATACGTTAATTCGTAAAATAGTGGTACATCACACTTAATTAGTTTCTCGTTCATGCTTCTGTTGAAAGTCTCTTTTATCGCATCTTCTTGCGTAATGAGAATCTTATCGACCGACCTCAACAACCTGTCTAATTTGGACTGTGTGCCGTCCAAATATAATTTCAACAACGCGTGGTGAGCCTCAACTCTGCACGTTGTTGTCTGGCCGTAGGATTTATATCGGTCGGTAATATACGAGACAAACATGGGTGCGTAATGTTGCACCCAGTTATGCAGATACAAAGCGACATCTGAAAAAAACAATGAATTAATTAAAGGTCATTCGGGTGCATATTTAAAAACAATCAATTAATAATTAAGTACCCTGATGGTTGACCAATAGCTCTTGTAGGCGTCGATAACGTCGCTCGAATGATTCGAAGGTCGGAGCTTTAACCATCCAATCCCATCGTTTTTTAACGGAGTCATAGTCAATATCCCCACTTGTGAATTTATTTTTGCAAAACTTAAGTATGTTTTGCTGTATATGCCATCGACAGAGTAATTGGTGAGCGTCAGGAAATTCTGCTCTTATTGCCCTAACTAACGCTAAATCTCTGTTAGTGACGATAACACGTGGGTAATATCTTTCGCCAATCACTTGCTTCACACGTTGAAATACCCATCTAAAATTATGCCCTTGTTCACTGGATAAAAAGCTATACGCCATTGAAAATGTTTTGTTTGTTGAAGTTAGTCCAACAATTTCCAACAACGGCAATTTAAACACCGTGGTATTGTACGTGGAGTCCATCAGCATGACTTCAGGGAATGTACACCATATAGCATACGATGTGGGGTGCACAAAAAATAGCTCCTCAAGCTCGTTGGTATGCTCATTTACCCTCGGGTACCATGTATACCCTGATTCTTGCAAATGCGAGTAAAGGACTTGAATTGGAGTTCTATCACCTACTCTGACTCTCCGGAACTTATCTTGTGCGTTATATATAGTTCTAACGCTAAACACGTTATCCGGATTACGACCCTTTATTGTCGAAAGTATATTAAGTGGTCGTACGTTATAATCTGTCAATTCTCTGACCATGCCCAACTCATCATCCTTTAATCGCATTGCATATGGCACACCATGCAACGACTCTAGCATATCATGATTATGCGTATCATCCTTCACCCTCAATACCCAATAATTTTTTGTTCGATGATATTTCGCATCTAATCTGAATGGACAACCAGTTTTGCATGTTTTGGTTTTCCGTCTGCCACTACCTTGAGGTATATACGGCCCACCCTTTGTACACCTATAATTGATTTCGTTCATATAACCATTTTCTGATTTGGTTCTATCTTTAACAATTACAAAACCGAGTTCACGAGCTATATTTTGCGCCCACTCAGTTACTTTCTCGCGAGAACCGAAAACCTGAAAATACATAACATTTTTTACTAATACTTTTGGTTTTAGTTTTTATTACAACTTTTGCATTTTTATAACAAAATTCTCTTACATTTTTATAACTTTTATTTCTTACATTTTTATAACTTTTATTTAACGTTTACATTTTTTACATTTAAAAAAAAAATAATACAAATACAAAAATTAATACAAATACTTTTACATTTTTATAACTTTTATTTAACTTTTATAACTTTTATTTCTTACATTTTTATAACAAATATTCTTTTACATTTCTTTTACATTTTACATTTGTATTATAACTTTTATTTAATACAAATACAAATTAAAAAAAAAATAAAAACCCGTATACCCACGCGTATACCCACCCTCTCACACACACACACTCCACACACTCAAATACTCTCTCTCTCTCTCTCTCTCTATTTGCTCTCGTTTCTCTCTCTATTTTTAGATCTAAAAACGAATTTTAGATCTAAAATCAATATTTGGCAACCCAAATATTTATGTCATGTTTCTGTGATTTGAGAGAGAGTTTGTGAGTGTGTGGTGATGTTGTTGGGTAGATGGTTCTGTGTGGTGATGTTGTTGGGTAGATGGTTCTGTGTGGTGATGTTGTAGATGGTTCTGTGTGGTGATGTTGTTGTTGGGTAGATGGTTCTGTGTGGTGATGTTGTTGGGTAGATGGTTCTGTGTGGTGATGTTAGATCCGTGTGTTATTTGATAGTTTTGATGTTTAATTGACTAGATCTGTTTATTTTTAGTGAAACGCCTAATTTATAAAAAATTAGGGTTTGGGTTTCTTGATTCTGTGATGGGTGATTATGTGATTATTTGATAGTTTTGATGTTTAATTGACTAGATCTGTTTATTTTTAGTGAAACGCCTAATTTATAAAAAATTAGGGTTTGGGTTTCTTGATTCTGTGGTGGGTGATTATGTGATTATTTGATAGTTTTGATGTTTAATTAAGTGGTGGGTGGTTCTGTGATGGGTGGTTCTGTGGTGGGTGATTAAGTGTTGGTGGTTCTGTGGTGGGTGAAACGCCTAATTTATAAAAAATTAGGGTTTGGGTTTCTTGATTCTGTGATGGGTGATTATGTGATTATTTGATAGTTTTGATGTTTAATTGACTAGATCTGTTTATTTTTAGTGAAACGCCTAATTTATAAAAAATTAGGGTTTGGGTTTCTTGATTCTGTGGTGGGTGATTATGTGATTATTTGATAGTTTTGATGTTTAATTAAGTGGTGGGTGGTTCTGTGATGGGTGGTTCTGTAGTGGGTGATTAAGTGTTGGTGGTTCTGTGGTGGGTGAAACGCCTAATTTATAAAAAATTAGGGTTTGGGTTTCTTGATTCTGTGATGGGTGATTATGTGATTATTTGATAGTTTTGATGTTTAATTGACTAGATCTGTTTATTTTTAGTGAAACGCCTAATTTATAAAAAATTAGGGTTTGGGTTTCTTGATTCTGTGGTGGGTGATTATGTGATTATTTGATAGTTTTGATGTTTAATTAAGTGGTGGGTGGTTCTGTGATGGGTGGTTCTGTGGTGGGTGATTAAGTGTTGGTGGTTCTGTGGTGGGTGATTAAGTGTTGGTGGTTCTTTGGTAAGTGTTGCTGCTTATGTTTAAGCAGTTTGTGATGAATACCTGTGGCTGTGGGTAGGTTAACATCTTGATCTGCCACCTTTGAGTGGTATGAAAACCTGCTCTGGCCTACCCCCCAGTCCACAGGCTCTAGTATATAGGATATTACGGCGATGATGATTTAAAAAAAATTGATTTTGGCATGGCATTTCCAAATGGACGGCAATAAAAACTTGATTTTGCAACATTTGAAGTTGCAGCCATATATGATAATAAGATTTGCTTATGTGAATCTGCTTATAATCTGAGCCTAATGTTATTACCTCATTTGTGTAAAATCGTGAACTAGACATTTGCTTATGTGAATCTGCTTCTTTGTGAGACTTGTGTACTTGTTGTGATACTCTGATTCTTGTGTTAACCCAACGGGTTCTACCCCAAATAGCTGCAGGCTAAACCTGCAAAGGGATGGGTTATAATGACGGGGGGTCTTTTTGTTAGTTTAACGGGGGCTATATTTGTGGTGTACTTTTTGTGATACTCTGCTTCTTTGTGAGACTTGTGTAGCCCAGAATTGGTTAACACAACCCTTGTTTGTGAGACTTTGTTTGTTGTAATGGTTGTGGTACTCTGCTTCTTTGTGGTACTTGTGGTTGAGACTAGTGAAACTGAGTTGCTCTGTTTATAGTGGTTTGTAGCAAGAATATTACTATTGAAATTGTGAGTTTTCCACATGCTTTTGATACCACTGTTCTTTGTGATTTGAGGGTTGCTTTGTTTATAGTGGAGGAAAGCTGAAAAGCGAGAATGGGCAGCTGTTTACATGTGATATAAAGACGGGGCTAGTTTTGTTGTTATAAGGCTTGTGATATTACTGTTTGTGATTTGAGGCTTGCTTTGTTTATAGTGGCTGCTTGTGATTCTTTTTACAGGCTTATGATACTTTTGAGCTTGTTTATAATGCAGGCTTGCAATCTGCACTTGTGTTTGTGTGAATATAAGGCGATGACGAATATTTTAGCCTATAAGGCGATGATGAATATTTCTTGTGTTTGTGTGAATTTGCACTTTGTGGTGTTTGTGTGAATCTGCACTTTGGACAAAAACTGGAAAATACAAGGCAATGACGAATGGTTTTATAAAAACCGAATGGCATGGCAAAGTGATATTTTTATCACTTTGCAACCTTCATTATCCGAGCCTTACTAAAAATCTGAGCCTATAAGGCGATGACGAATATTTCTTGTGTTTGTGTGAATCTGCATTTTGTGGTGTTTTGTATGAATCTGCACTTTTGTGGTTTTGTGTGAATCTGCACTTTGGATGGATGCTATTTGGGACTTAAAGACTTGGACAAAAAAAGAAAAAAAGCACCTTGTGGTTTTGTGTGAATCTGCACTTTGGACTTAGACTTGGACAAAAAATAAAAAAAAAAAATAAAAATAAATAAAGATATTAAAAGACTTTGAAAAAAAAAGACAACTAAGGACAAAAACAGTAAAAATTGCAAAAAAGTACATTTTGCAGCTACTCTGCAGCTATCTTTTTAGCTATTCGGGGGTAGACCCCGTTGGGTTAGGGGTCCCCAAATATATATAAAAAGATATGATAATGATATAATACCAAGAAAAAGATTTGAAAAGTAGTTGTGCCACTGGAAATATTACGGAGTAATTTCTTTTGTTCACTTGTTGCAGGAGTCTACAACCCTTTTTTTTAATTATTTAAATTATGAGTTTCTTGTAAGTTATTTTAGCAACTTGATTATAAAAGAAAACAGTGATGTAATGGTCATAATTGCAGGTTTATTGAATTATTCTTGACTATTTTTCAAGATGTATGTTTTATATGTTTACATGAGCACACTGTGTAAACTTGGTGTTTGATTTGGCTTTTATGAGCACACATGCACCCTATGCAGAACCATGTTTCACATTTTTCGCAAAGTGTTGATAATCAATACGTACTCGAGTCTCAATTAGTTAAGGTAACCCGTTATCTTTTACTCCGTACTAAACAGTAAATATCGTGTTTTGACCCATACCCATGTTGACTTCTATCTTAAAAAAAAAAATTACACTACAATTTTTTCCCGATTTTCCGGTACCGGTACCGATACTGGTACCGGTATCCGTATCTCGTTCGGTACGGTACCGGTACCACTAATTTATGCTCGAGAAAAAATCAGTATCACTAATTCGATACGAGATCGGTACGGGACCAGTAACGTCCTCATCTCTAATTTGGTGCGTATCATAAAGACTGGTTTTTTTTGCATTTGAAATGCAAGTGAGCCAACCACTAGCTCTCTTTGGTCCGAACTATAATTCCTAGACATCGTTTATGTTTCATTAAAACTATAATGTAGATTGATTGAGCGAGATCTTTCTTCACTTAGTTTGTCACTTGAAGCGAGATTTTATCTCAAGCATTGTACTTGCTTCTCAACGTTTCATGTTGAAGTTAATGACATATTCAAAAAAAAATAATGCAAGTGAGCCACCAGAGACTGCAAGAACTATTGGAAGCAATAAATTCAACCACGATTGTTTCTTGTTTGACTTTATTAAAGTGGTGCTGTTATCAATGATGGGTGTGTGTTTGGTTTGTATGAATGTATTTTAAGTTTATTACTGTAAAATATTGTATGAATTTAGACCCATATCTGTCTTCCCATAGAAAATAAATGAAACTATTTTTTTTCTGTGATATCTGGAAATAGAACAGCATCTTCTTTGAATGTGTGTCAGTGTGTGACATATGCGCGGGACAAACGGTTATTCTATAAAAGCTTTTAGTAATACATTTTGGCTAATGCCAATTTAGTATCTTTGTTACAACATAGCATACAAAAAGAGGAACAGCCCTAACAATTGTATTAGATGGCAATACATATGAAGTGATGTATGCCCAAAATCAGTGGCCGCGAAGAGGTGTGCAAGTGGTGTGGTCGCATAGGGCCCCTCAATCTAAGAGGCCCCCTTTTCTTCTAGTCCAGTAATATTTATAGCTACGTTTGTGTACTTATGCTATATATTCGAATACATCTTCTTTGTAAATTCAATTAGTTAAATACAACTCATCTTACCACAATAAATAAAACGTCATTAAGGATATGTTTGGCAAAATTAGTTGTAAGCTGCAATGCTGTTAACATGAGCTACAAGCTGTTATCATTTTTTCAAAAAAAGTGTTCAGTAAGTTAGCTATTAAATGTAATTATAAGATGTAAAATGACATGAAAGAACATATCTATAATTATAAATAAATGTTTGGAGGGTATATTAGTAATTTAAAATTTTAACAGCTTTAATAAGTTTAAAAAGCTTCATGAATCAGCTTTTCATTTATGAGCTATTTGTTTGACATAAAAGCTTGAAGTTAATGTATCCAAACGGAGCTTTTATTTTAAATGAGATTATTTTTGTAACAAAAAGCTAACAGCTCCCCCAAAAAGCCCCTACCAAACAGGCCCTAAGAAGCCTTATTATAAGAAATTGTTATAAATAAACACCTTTTATGCATACTTTTAAGATTTTTTTAGTGTTGATGGGGCCCTTTTTTATTTTCGCCCGGGGCCTCCAAATTTATTTGTCGGCCCCGCCCAAAATGAGCTATGAACATGGTATATTATGTTTAAGTCAAGTTTACAACAGTAGATCTTCACTCTCTCTAAACGCAAGTGATGGCCGATACATGGTGTCATTAGAGAGATCTTACAAGCAAATGTGAGGTGGAATGAGCTTTCCTGGATTCATGATCCCGTTAGGATCCAAAACATCTTTTATCTTCTTCATTGTCCTCAGATTTTCTTTTCCAAGTTCTTTTTCAAGATACTGCATATGCAATCACAATGTAACTTTAGACATTCAACTAAGAGTCATAACAGGGCTAGGAAAATGCTTATAATTACCTTCACTTTCCCTGTACCCACACCATGTTCTCCGGTACATGTACCCTCCATTGATAAGGCGGCATGAACCATAAAATTGTTTAATCTTTCAGCTTCCTTGCGTTGATCCTCGTCTGCTGGATCAAACAATATCACTGTGTGAAAGTTACCATCGCCAGCATGAGCAATCACCATGCTGTTAACAGGAATGTACATGTCATGTTTTGCATAACAAAACCAATAAAAAAATGTAATAATTTGGTATCAAGCATTATTAAGTTGCTAAGCTATAATTCAGACAGATGTACAAAACATACCACAACAGGGGCGACGCGTCGAGTTCTTCTTTAGATTTAGATATTAGTTCAGCTAGATGTGATAAGGGAACACATACATCCTGGAAGAAGGAAAAAATTAGCCATTGAAAATTTGTAAAATATATTAGCCAATAGTCCAATACCCGCCACAAAAGTAGCATAAAGATGAGTTATAGGCTAACCGTTGTCATTGCTTCAAAACCCGGTGCCATTGCCAAACAAGCATAAAGAGCCTCTTTTCTTATCTGTAAATCACAGTAAGAAGAAAAAAAAAATGTTTAATACAAAAGAATAATATTATGTTTTTTTAACAATTTAAATTCATGGAAAGTCAAGTAACCTTCCAAAGTTCCTTTTTAGCTTCAGGGTCTTCCGCAAAAACAAAATCCGAGCCACCATGCTCAGATGCAATCTTTTGAACAATAAGTGTCTGCTCACGTGTGTATGCTTCTGTAAAATAATAAGTTTATACAATCATATAAGACTAAATTTTTGTTTTTGTATTTTTGCAAATACCAAGAAGGGAAAAGAGAATAAATCACCTGTGCCGATAAACTCAAACATCAAAGTTGGAGCTTCGGGCAAGTCTTTCCCATTAGCAAGATTCACAGCTTTCACTTGAACCTCGTCTATCAGCTCCACCCTTGACACCTACAAGAAACAAGAAACACGTCCATTTAGCTTTAAAGTATTTCATAGTTTCAACAAAGAAATGATTTTAAAACTAAAGAAGCTGGTGAAACTTGAAAGTTCTTGTAAACTATAAAGAATAGTAAATGCATACTTGTATGCCAGACATCATAGCCGCTATTGCAACATCAGCTGCATCTTTAACGGTTGGAAAATTGCACATTGCTACCTGCAAAGAAATTTTAGTAATTTTCATTAATTAATTGAATGAATACAAAGAATCGAGTCACTTCATAAGAAGAACTTACGATTGAATGTTCTGGAATCTTTTGCAGGCGAAGTGTAACTTCTGTAATAACACCCAGGGTACCTTCACTACCAATCATTAGTCGGGTAAGATCATACCTGAAACATGCAAATTAAATTATGACAAGTGCAAATCAGTACTCGTATTAGTCTTCTTTTTATATCCATATTATATAGAAGAAATGGTTAATTTATAATAGTTGTGAAGAAAGACTCTCTTTAAGCCTTTGTATTGCAAAAAGAAAAGAATAATGACAATCATAACTAACCCTGCAGCACTTTTTCGAGCACGAGATGCTGTCTTGACAACCTCTCCATCTGCTAATACAGCCTAACAATATAAGAAAGCAACTCACAGTGTCATGTCAATGACTTGCTAGTTTGCAATAAAATAAAGTAGCAAAAAATAATAAGAGAAATCAATGGGCAAAAAAACAGACCTTGAGATTGATGACATTGTCACGCATAGTTCCATACCTACATCCTTAAAAGCATTAATAAAAACTCAAATACTTTATAACAAAAACCGTAAATCATTGCTACTGATGACAATTGGAATATTGTTCTTGGGACAGAGCGAACGTTAAACAAGACGAAGTGTTACCTAACAGCTAAAGAACCAGAACAACGAGTCCCACACATCCCTCCAATGGTTGCTCCAGGTCCTACCGAGAGTAGTCAAACAATAATGACACACAGAGATCACGCAATGACCATTTTCCTTGCAATATTTAACGAAAGCAAAAAACTAACCAGGGTCAAGAGGAAAGAAAAGACCATAAGGTGCAAGGTATTCATTAAGCTCCATCCATCCAATCCCAGGCTCAACAACAACATCCATGTCCTTAACATGCAATGCTTTAACACTCTACAAGTGAACAAATAATCAAGTAAGAATCATTACTCCATCGTATGCTTAACAATGGCACACAAGGTTGGTCAAGTATACCATAAGTTTGAAGAGGAAAGGGTGTTTCATACTTTCATTAGCGTCATGTCAATGCATACACCTCCATTTGGAGACAAAGTGTGACCTTCAATTGATGTAGCTCCACCATATGGTACAATAGGGACCTAAACATGGAAAATAATTATGAACTTTAGACACTGAAATGAGCTTTCAACTTTCAAGCATAAAAATTGGAAGAAATTTCTAACAATGGAAGGGTTGGACCTTGTATTTGTTACAAGAGCGGACAATCTTAGACACTTCTTCTTCAGACCTGCACTCATGATGTTTCATGTTGTTAATTGTATCGCCTTCATCGTAGAGCAA
Source organism: Artemisia argyi (assembly GCA_030686995.1). Classification (NCBI taxonomy): domain Eukaryota; kingdom Viridiplantae; phylum Streptophyta; class Magnoliopsida; order Asterales; family Asteraceae; genus Artemisia; species Artemisia argyi. The sequence continues at coordinate 118,349,354 of CM060706.1, forward strand.
AGACCACTATAAGATTTAAAAGCATTTTGAAGACTTCTTTTGAGACAACTTTACACCTGATTCAGTACAAATGTACATATTGGCTATTTGTCAAATCTCTACAAAATGAAGAGTACAGTTATTATCTTCTAAAATAGGACCGACATTTCAACGAATAATTGTAAACTTTTATAACATGATATGTGTGTATATTGTAAGCATCATATGCCTCACATTTGCATCCAAAACAAAAAGGGTTATTAGTGTACCTAGTCAGGACATGTTGCATGTTTTCCTCAATCATCAAAGAATTATCTTTACGAATTAAAACCCATTACATCTTTTTCTAAGCAAGATATCTACTTTTCTTAGGCTCATCAAAAAATTTCACTTACATTATATCCGATATTATAGCCCTAACAAGTGGTAAACCATTAGAGTGCTGGGAGAAAACCTTAAAGTGTGTGTTACCTCGGAAAGACAACAACATCAGGGATATTGACTGCTTTGTGAAAACTGTATTGTGGTTTCCCATGGAAGTATCTCTCGTCGTAATCCAGTGTCATATTGTCCTGTAAAATGAGCATTAATACCCCTTAAATTGCTATCCTAATTCTAAATAAACTTAAGCCCCATAAAAATGACTTCTACAAACCATGATTCTTAAAATATAATTGGCGAACACGAGTGATTTTGCTTAAAAAGATCAAGCATTATGGTTTCCTTGCAACATATGTTTATAATCCATCATTCTTACATATTATAGTGATTAATGAACATTTAGTATTTTGCAAGATGGACTGGTAATTTAAAACCTGCTCCATATGTAATGACCGGTGGGGGTGTTTGGATTGCTTATTAAAAGTTTAAAACTGATTATCAGCTTGTTGGTTTTTGAAATAAGCCCGTTTGGAATAACCGAATAAGCAATCTCAAACTGTCAATTCACTTGGAAATCCACACTCTCAAAACTACGTACTCCAAAAAACCCAACAAGTTGTTTTACTAAGCACACCTAATCACACCGAAAGTATCAAAATCCATAAAAAGTATCTAAGCATTACAATCATCTAAATATGTAATGATGTAAATAAAAATATGATTAAGATTACTTGACATATGGCCTTGAGTTCATTGATAAGCTCAGGTGGAACTGGCTTATAAGTCCCCTTCACAACATTCTCTGTACTATCTTTGCCCCCGATTCTCACACCTCTGAATAAAAAAAACTCGGCATTTTTATAAACCCATTTCAATTACACCAATACAATCAAAATCCATATCACAAAATCAATAATAAGCCAATGGCGCGTAGCTCAGTTGGTAATGGGTGGGGACATCTTTGCACCCAACAAGCACAAGGGCAAGGGTTCAATCCTTGGCACCCCATAGCTATAACCGCTGAGTGAGTCATGTATGCCCCACATTATGGTAAGTCGGTTCGGGTTACTGGTTATTAACCTTTTGCACTGACAAAATCAATAATAAAAAAATTATTATAATTATTTAAAAAGAAAAAAAAAATCACTTTTCTTGAAAATTATATATTTTAATCAAAAAGAATTCAAGATTTCATAAACCCATATCACAGAATCAATGAAAAAAGATGATTACAAATATATTTATTTTTAAAGAAAAAAAAATACCAGTTCTTAAAATAATATAAAAAATTCAAGATTTTTATAAACCCATATCAATTTAATCATTATAAACAAAACCCATATCACAAATTATATAAAAAATCAAAAAAATGAAACCTTTCTTGAAGATTAGGTGCATCACATAAAGACTGGTTCTTTTGCATTTGAAATGCAAGTGAGCCACCAGAAACAGCAACAACAATTGGAAGCAATGAAGTCAACCATGATTGTCTCTTGTTTGGGTTTATTAAAATGGTGCTGTTATCAGTGATGGGTGTGTGTTTGGTTTGTATGAATGTGTTTTTGATGAATCTTATTGGTTTAGAAGATGATCTTAAACGAGAGAGTAAACTGGAGTATGTCATTGTTCTTTTGGAGATGAGTGTGTGTTTGGATAGAAGGGTGTCAGTTAATAAGAGTGGTGAGTGACAGTTTGACTTAGATTTTGTAAAGTCAAAGATTCAAAAGTACTATTCACATGCCAAAAGTGCACCGGGTGTGTCGACTTCAAATGCCAAAAGTGGCTTTCACATCAGCATACCACTGAAAGGGAACTTGCTAAAACACATATCACATCGATGATCAGCTACATCAATGAGAACGATACCGGAGCAGAATTGGTAACAACGCCGAAGTTGCTATAACATTGGGGCATTAACATCGTGATATGTCTAAGGATCTATATATAATGCACGTTTACTTATCTAGTTATAACTTGCCCTTGTATATCGCTAGGTGCAAGCAATCCCGTCATGAGAATTGTGTGTATACTCATTTTGCTTCTTTCGTGCCTTTTGAGTTTTTGGTACACGTACGTATTTGTGATTTTTAAAGACATATCTTTTCCACTTCTCAAGGAAACTTGTGTCTTATTTTGCTTTGTTATTCTGTTACTATATTTGAGCTCTTCTCAGCAAATATCTTTTTGATATCATCATCCATGTTATGAATCAATATTACAGCAAGTCAGCATATCATTGGCATAAACAACCTTTTCAGAATCCTGCTCGTGAAGTCCATCTATAGTATTTGAGGGAAGCACGGATCAAACCCGGGGGTTCCCGGGAACCTCATAGATTTTTTCGATGTAATGTTAATTTTTGAAAAAAAAAACATTCTAGAACTATCTAATGACCATCATGTTAAAATGAGTCACACTGGAACTATTAAAGGATAGGTTAGTAGGTCCAAGCCTACTTGTGGGCATAGGGTTCGTTAGGTTCATCTCATGTAATCTCTATAAATTGTTGCATAATAACCTAAGGGGTTTTCATCATTTAACATGGTATCATAGCAGGTCGATCTATTGACCTAGTCGTGCCACCCCGTCAAACCCTAGCCGTCACCATTATCCCGATTCCTGAAAAAAAATAAATAAATAAATAAATAAAATAAAGTGACCACCTCCCTAAATTTCTATCTTTTCACTTTGTTCTAAGCTTCACGTTTCTTTTTCTTCAATCAATGGATGTACTTATCTTTTTTCCTTTTATTCGCTTTCTGCTTCAAAAAAAAAAAAAAAAAAAAAAAAAAATGTTCTCTTTTGGTAACAAGCTTATTCCATAAATCATAAGAAATGAGGATAAGTGTTCAATTGCAACAAACTATTAAAGAAACTATAACAAGAATAAGGTTTCGAAAATGATTTGTTATTGATAGATGGAATTGTACAATGAAATGTTAATAGAGAGATTACAGAGAGAAATGGTTACAAATTCAGAAGTGAAATGAAAAGGAAAGTGAAAACGGGTATTTAAGGGTGTTTGGAAAAGTTAACAAACTTTCCCGCCAGAGTTTGACTTTGGTTGAGCATTTGACTTTTGATTCCCCGACAATCCATTCCCTTTAACAAAATTCTTGTCCTCAAGAATCCATTAGGAAGTTTGGAAACCTTTTCACCAAATCTTCATACAGCTCCCAAGTTGCATCTTCTTTACTATGATTTGCCCACTAAACAAGAACATACACAGCTGCCCTATTGTTGAGCTTGGCCATTCTTCTATCCAAAATAGCTTCAGGTTCCACTGCCAACAGTCCATCTGTACCACAATGGGGTAGAATTCCCATTTTCAATGAATTTCCTCTGCACAACTTCAATTGTGACACATGGAATACTAGATGAATTTGAACTGTACTTGGCAACTCTAACTAGTATGCTACTGCTCCAACTTTGGCCACAATCAAGAAAGGTCAATAATACTTGGCAGACAATTTGTTTTGCTGAGCTTATCTTATGGTTACTTGTCTGTGGGGTTGTAATTTTAAGTACACCCATTGTCCTACTTCAAATTCTCTCTCAGGTCTATTTTTATCAGCATAGCTTTTGATCCTGTCTTGAGCTCTCTTCATATGGAACTTTAGCATCTCAATAGCAGCTTCTCTAGCCTGTAATGTTCTATCTACAGCTTCAACCACACTTTCATCAGCCAAATAAGGAATGCGCAAGGGAGGTTTTTGACAATAGACCACTTCAAAAGGAGTAACATTGGTTGAGGAGTGCTTGTTTGTGTTGTACCAGAATTCTGCTAGTGGCAACCATTGCACCCACTCTTTGGTTTCTCTTATGTCATGCACCTTAGGAAACACTCCACACACTTGTTGACCACTTTAGTCTGCCCATCTGTTTGAGGATGGTAGGCTCTTGACATCTTGAGATCCACCTTAAGTAACTTGAAAAGTGATTGCCAGAAATGATTTAGGAACACAATATCTCTGTCACTTACAATAGGATTAGGAAATCCATGCAGTCTGTAAACATTATCCAATTTAGTAGTTTTAAAATCCATAATAAACAAACACCCCTTTCTTTAATAAAAACAATCAATGCCCTATTGATCCTGTTAAAAAGGCCATTGTTGTCGGCCAACCTTCTATGTCAATTATGGTTGTGATGATGCATTTTGAAGATTTATATCCGCTAGTTGCCTGATGTCTTCGACAACAAATTGCTTAGTATCTGTTTTTGCTTCTTTGCTTCTGAAGATATGCTTCTGCTTACCGTCAAAATTAGTTATTGATTTTAAGTTCTAAGTTTTCACTTCGGTCCGAGCTTTTGTGATTTAGCTGCTCGAACTGCGGGAGAGTATTAAATGATAGGTTAATAGGCCCGAGCCCGTTTGTGGGCATAGGGTCCGTTATGGTTAATCTCATGTAATCTCAATAAATTGTGACATAATAATACATCACAACCTAAGGGGTTTTCATCGTCTAATAGGAACGAAGTCTTTCCATGGAACAATTTTGCAGTAAAATATTGAGTGGCATGTTCATTAGATAGTTTTAGATGTGCATTTGACTTCAAGACATTTGAGCTATTCCCTCAGGTCCCTCTTTGCTACAAGATGAACTTCTGCCTCACGTCACGAGTTAGGACTCTTAAAAGTTGCAAACGCCGATGTTATTTTAGTGATTTTGAGTTAATACTTTGGGTGGAAAAGGAGTATGATATCAAGAAGTCTTGGCATTGAAATTACACACTATCAAGCACATAACTTGTTCAAATGGGGATAGCTCTTTGACCAAGCAATCCGAAACTCTAAAGAAGAGTCGTAATCAATGTAAAATAAAGATTAAACGCCACAACAAAGAATTGGGGATCTATAATTAAAGAAAAAGATAGATATCTATTGTAAAGTGAGAGAAGTGAGTGAATTGTGAAAAATGTATTTCATTCAACTAACTGTAAATGTGAGTTACAATTACTATTTATACTGCTGCTATATCAAGACTACACAAACTACAAGCTAAGCTACATACTAACATCTAACTAAATGATTACATCACACTTGGTTAAGTAGCTCTGGTGTTTGATACAATAAGGAGAAATGTAGTTGCTTGATGTTTCTTGTTCTTCACTGCAGTCTGCATATCTCATTGTTCCATTGACACAGTTGACTTTTGCATTGACTTTTGCCTTTATACCATTATCCCCCCCACAAGTTGGCAGTGTGTATGGATCACACATGCCTAACTTGGATAAGCATTGATGAAATGGATATGTAGAGAGTGCCTTTGTAAGAATATCAGCTGCTTGAGCAGTGGTTGGGACATAAGAGATGATAAGTTGGCCATCTTTGACTTTGTCTCTTACAAAGTGACAATCAATCTCTATGTGTTTTGTTCTAGCATGCTGAATAGGATTAGAAGCCAGGGCTATTGTTGAACTGTTATCACATAGAATTCTCACTGGTGTAGGAACAGTAACTCTGAGATCTTTAAGAAGAGAGCAAATCCAGGTAATCTCACAAGAGCAGTCTGCTAATGCTCTGTACTCTGCCTCAGTTGAAGATCTTGAGACCACCATTTGCTTTTTAGAATGCCAGGAAATAAGACTTTTGCCAAGAAAGATACCAAATCCAGAGATGGATCTTCTGGAAAGTGGACAGTTTGCCCAATCACTGTCACAGTAAGCATGTAAAGAGGTAGAAGTGTATCTAGGAAAGAATAAACCTTGTCCTGGACTGAGTTTGAGATACCTGATTACCCTGTGTAAGGCTTGTAAATGAGAGGTGTAAGGTTTTTGAGTAAACTGACTGAGTAAATGAGCTGCAAAAGCCACATCTGGTCTACTGATGGTAAGATAGATGAGTTTTCCTACCAAGGTTCTGTAGAGAGAAGGATCTTGTAAAGGTTCACCATCAGTATATGTGAGTTTTGTTCTGGAGTCAAGAGGTGTCTTTGCTGGTTTCTCATCTTGAAGCTTAGCATATTCAATTAAATCCAGAGCATACTTTCTTTGTGTCATGGTGATACCTTTGGAATTTCTTAAAAACTCAATACCCAAGTAATAATGAAGAGGACCTAGATCCTTGATGGTGAATTCCTTGTCAAGTTGAGCTTTGATGTTGTTGATAAGAGAGAGGTTGTTGCCTGCTAACAAGATATCATCAACATATATAAGGAGAATCAAGGCATCTTCATTCTTGTAGTATGTGAAAAGAGATGTGTCTGAGTAACTTTGAGTGAAACCAACTGAGATTAGGAAAGTAGTAAGCTTGATATACCACTGCCTGTTGGCTTGTTTCAACCCATAAAGTGACTTTTTCAGCTTGCATACTGAGTTGGGAGGAAAGGACTTGTTGTAGCCACTTGGAAGTGTCATGTAAACTTCCTCATTGAGATCTCCATGTAAGAATGCATTGTTGATGTCTAGCTGCTGAACAAACCAATTGTTGATTGATGCAACTGCCAATAAAATTCTAACTGTCACCATTTTTGCAACTGGTGCAAATGTCTCAGTATAATCCACACCTTCTTTCTGATTGTATCCTTTTGCTACCAACCTGGCTTTATATTTCTCAACAGTTCCATTAGCATGATATTTAATTCTATACACCCATTTACTGCCAATAGGAAACTTGTCAGGTGGGAGGAGAGTGACCTCCCAAGTGTCATTAGACTCTAGTGCAGTTATTTCTTTGTCCATAGCTTCATTCCATTTTGGGTGTTTGGATGCTTGTTTATAAGATGTTGGTTCTGTTTCATGAGTTATAACATTGATGAAGTGTAAAACATGTGAGTTGTGAATGTTTTTGTAGTTAATAAAATTAGATGTGTGATGTTTTGAATGAAAAGAGTTGATGGCAGATGGTTTGTAATGATAGAAGTCTTTTAATTTAGTGGAAGTAGTTCTGGTTCTAGTGGATTTTCTAGGTGGTGGAGTTGGTGAAGAAGATGGAGATGAATGAGGAGGTAAAGATGGTTCTGATGAGGGTGTTGTAGAAGTGGGACTTGGAGCAGTAGAAGAAGTTGTAGGTGTAGAGGGTGTTGGATCAGTTGAGGTGGAGGTGGGTATTGGAGAGGGTATATTGGGAATAGGTTCTGATGTAGGTGATGGTGTTGGTGTAGGTGAAGGTTGATCAGAAGCAGGTTCTGGTGTAGAGAATGATGTAGGTGAGGATGTAGGTGATGGGTAGAAGATTGGTGTTTGGTTGGAAATAGTTGGTTGTGGGGCTGCATATGGTGTGGATGAGTGAAATGGAAAGATATGTTCATGAAATGTGACATGTCTACTTGTGAATATCTTTTTGGTGTCTTGAGCTAAGAGAAGATAGCCTTTTTGGTGTTGTGGATAGCCTAAGAAGATTGATGGAATGGCTCTTTTTTCAAACTTATCTGGGGTGTGAATGGAGGCAAATGCTTGACATCCAATAACTTTGAGGTGTGTGAGATCTGGTGGTTTGTGATAGAGAACTTCATATGGTGATTTATTGCCTAAGGTTTTGGTTGGTAGTCTGTTGATGAGGTAGGTTGCTGCCATTAAACTATATCCCCAAAGATGAATAGGAAACTTAGCCTGAAAATTGATAGCTCTTGCAACCTCTAACAAATGTTTATGTTTTCTTTCTGCTCTTCCATTTTGTTGTGGTGTGTTAGGACAGGATGTTTGATGGATTGTACCTCTGCTTTGTAAGAATGTGGTTAATGAATGGTTGGTAAACTCTGTCCCATTATCACTTCTTAGAATTTTTATCTTAGTATTGAACTGTGTTGTGACATAATGGTAAAAGTTTTTGATGGTGGAAGTTACATAGTGTTTAGATGGAAGGAGAAATGTCCAAGTGGTTCTAGAGCAATCATCCACTAATGTTAAGAAATACTTGCAGTTGCTTAAGGTTGTGTGTCTATAAGGCCCCCATGTGTCAGCATGTACTATGTCAAATAAACCACTAGCATGTGAATCACTTACAGAGAAAGGTAAGGCTGTTTGTTTTGAAAGAGGACATATAGTACAATACAACTTGGATACATCAGTAGTAAATGCAGGTAAGTGTTTGATTTGTTTTATTACATGAGTTGAAGGATGTCCTAATCTAGCATGCCACAAATGTAAGTTGCTGGAATGTGAAAGTACTGTTGTAGGAGGTGGTGGTTGTGTGGTTGGTGAAGGTGATGATTGGTACTCCTCTGGTTTGATGATGTAAAGCCCATCAGACTGAACTCCATGGGCAATCTTCTGTTGGTTGCCCTGAAAGATGCAAGTTGAGTGATTAAAGATGACTGAGAGGTTTGTGGTTTTGGTCACTTGACTTACAGATAGAAGATTGTAGGCAAAGGATGGAATGTATAAAACATTATGTAGAATAAGGTTTGGTTTAACCCTCACTGATCCAATTGTGGTGATTGTGACTGTGTGTCCATTAGGTAATGAGACAATTATAGGTATGGTGCAGTGAATGATATTAAACATGAGAGTGAGTGTAAAACATATGTGATCAGTGGCTCCACTATCCACTACCCAAGCATTTTTAAAAAGTGAGACACATGAAGCTATGAACAAATATCTCCCTGCAGCTAAGAGTTTTGGATCACATTTACCTTGGGAGTTTTGAAACATCATCATGACCTGATTGAGTTGATTCTGCAAAGAATCCATCTTGGCATAAACAGCATCATCAGGCTTGGTTCCACTTGGTCCAGCTTCATCTGTGGTGTTCTCATTTTGACCAGCAACCATGTTTACAGACCTTGGTTTAAAACCATTTCCCTTATTTGACCCATAATTGCCTGGTTTGACCTTTCCATGT